>LPNX011229857.1:206387-293447 GCA_001517045.1 Pseudotsuga menziesii
GGGCCCATGTTATCCAAATTCGGGATTAATGGGGGGTGTTTGGATTATTATTAATCCCCCCTTTGACCATATAGTCTAATTGTCTATTTTCCTACATTAGGAGGTCTTCATCACTCCACTAGTGCATGGGGGACACACCTAGGGGACATATTCAACTTATTGCACTTGTTTGCATGAGTTTAGGTTCCCCATGGACCAAACCCTATAATTTAGGAACCCACTTTGAGTGCCACTAGCAGTCTCCTTCAGTTGACCTTGGTAAGTAATACGTTATGTTTAATTTTTCTTCAATTTCCATCAGTTATATCACAATCAGTTAGCCTAGTTCTAGTTTACATGAATGAAGGGAGTGTGTGTGCCTTTGTTAACCTACCCTCATCAATTAACTGATTGTAGACTAAGTTAGTTATCTAGAGTTGCATTAGTGAGCTACAGTGGTGCTTTTCCCACACTTAGTTAGCTCCAAAGTCAGTCTGAGTTGGTATATTCAAATCCTATCTTAGAAATTTGAATTCTCCTATATGTATAACTATTATATTACATATTAATTATTGATTCATGAATATGATCATAGTATTCCAATTTTTTCTCTATGTGTGTACAATTTTTTCATGAGTAATTTATCAATCTATGTTAAATTCTTCTCTCTCTTCTGCAGCCTTCTCTCCTCATTTGAATTCATGCAAGTTGATGATCCTATGCTTCAGTGAATTTATCACTTAGACTATGAATCATTCATGAGGGTACATGACAGTCCTCCCCTCCCAAGATTTATTTTCCCAAATCAATTTCAAACTCGGATAGTGTAAGATGTCTTCTCCTTCCCAAGTGGCATCCTCACTAGGAAGTCCTTCCCAATGCACTAACTACTACTTAATGATTCTATGTCTTAACTTCTTTTATCTAACCTCCAAGATCTTCTTTGTAACTAACACCAAGTTCACTTCATCTTATAACGAAGGTAACTATTTTGAAACTTTCACTTGCTTCCCTATTACCTTCTTCAAACAAGACACATGGAAGACACTGTGCATATTACCTCCCAGAGGAAATTCGAGATCATATGCCACTGCACCAAACTTATTCAAAACTTTTTATGGGCCATATAACCTTGGATGCAACTTCTCAAACCATTTATACTTCAAATAATATTGTTTATAGGGTTGCAACCTAAAATAAACTAGATCTCCTTCTTGGAAGGTTCACTCCACTCTTTGTGTGTCTGCAAACAAATTATGTCGATCAACAAGTTGTCTTTGAGAGTTCTGAGTATGTATTGACTCTCTTGGAGCTAGTCCTTTTCCTTATATGTCTTGCAATCACCAAATATCATATCAACAAAATTAGGTCCATCATAACTATAAATATATTTGAATGGTGACATTCCAATGGAAAGATGGAAAGTAGTATTATAGCATAATTCACCCAGATGAAGCCAAGTTGTGCATGAATTTTGTTTCCCAATAACATATTTTATTTTGTATCCTTCAAGCCATTGGTTCACTCTTTCTATTTTTCCATCAGTCTTTGGATGGTAGCTTGTACTCATGTTCAAACGTTTTGCTACCAACTTGAACAATTCTTGCAAAAAATTGCTAGTAAACTTGTTGTCCCAATCACTGATGATAGAATTTGGAATTCCATGAAGTTTGAATACTTCTTAAATGAAAATTTTAGCCACTTGTATGGATGAAATAATGGTTGTGACCAAAAAAAACATATTTGATCAGCCTATCAACCACAACAAAATTACTATCTTTACCTTGGCTTTTAGGGAGTCTGGTGATGAAATCCATTGACATGCTTTCCAATTTCTGCTTCGAAATATGAAGAGGTTGTAGGAGTCTTGTTGGATGTGTATTTTCTACTTTTTTTTCTTACATGATGCACATTCTCTTACATACTTTGTGACTTCTTTCTGCAATCCCTTCCAAGAGAAATTTTCCCTCACCTTCATGTATGTCTTCACAAATCTCGGATGTCTAGCTAGGGATGCATCATGGAAAAATTCTAGGATATTTTTCTCCAATGATGATTATAGAACTAAAAATATTATATGCTTATAATATATGATATCATTGAGGACCTTGAAAGCATCATCGTGAATTATTCCATCAAATAAACCACAAGCAAACTGATTCTTTGCATATTCAACTCCTAATTGTGCTTTTCAATCATACAAAACTTCATCAAAGCAAGTATTTGTTTTATAGAGAGGGAATCATCTACAACATGCATATTACACTTCTTGTACTCAATTTCAAAGTTTAATTCTTTGATATTACTTAACATCTTTATCACTTGGAACAATCTGTCATTCCAAATGATGTCAGGATCCCATAATTGAATCAGTAGTGCATCACTACCATGAGTCTTCTTCTCTCCAATAATTATTTTCATTCCATTCATGAGTGAATTAAAACTCATAGCAGTTGATCCAAATGGAAATAAACCACCCTTCTCTTCTAAAGAGAAATCTCGTTTCCATGAAGGTACCCCAAAATCCTCCTCAAGTAAGGTAAGAATTTGGAAAACACTCCCCATGTCAACTAGTCTATACAACAAAATTAAGGGTCCCATGTGTTCCTATGCATAATGGAAAGATTAGATGGCTGTCCTAGAAACTCATATTGTTGGTCACATGGTAATACAACATCAGTAAAACATAAATAGTTATCAAAGAAGTAAACAGAATTTTTACTTCCATGAATCTCCATCTTCGCTTTGTATCCATCCACCCAATCTATAGATGAATAGGGTCATTTTCTTTCTACTCCAAGTGTGGTGTAATCAAACACCTTCTTCAAATCTAAGTCTTCTTTCAGTACAGGCATCTCATAAGTTATCTCTCCCAAGATATGCATGTCAAACAATTCCTTACCTATGTAGGCAATTCTAATGCATCATTGATTTTTCATTTAGTGATATATTTATCTACCCAATCCATTAATAGACAATCACTTTTTATTCTTGATTCAATAAGCATGTCTTCAACTATATTTTCCATATCTAAGGATTTCTCATCCTTCTTCTCCAACCCAACAAATACTTGTCAAAAATATTTTCCATCATGCTTTTTCACAAGCACCTGCAAATCTACATCTTCTTCATGTTTATTCTCCATCACATTGAAGATGAAACAATGGATTTATTGGTGGATCTTCCATACAACAAAAAATTAATTGCTTTCCCGTACACCACTCTCTTGATTTTAAGGGTGTGGAAGCAAGGCACTCTTGATAACATATCAATTTTTCTCACCTCGGAGGAAGGTTCTTCAGTATGGGTCTCATAGGCCACTTATGCATCCATTTGAGGCTCTCCCTCTTCATCCTTGTCTTCTCTCTATGAAAATACCTCTATGTATTTTGCATTCCCCTTAGCACACTTTTGTCCAGGAACCATTAGAGGAAATTTGGGGTCTAAAATGGGCCTTATAAGAAAACGTGCCAAAATAAGTTTTTGTGAGTTGGAATTCAAGGGCCAATAGAATTTCAATAAAATGAGTCAACCATAATGGTTGAATTGACATATTTGTCATAAAAAAAAAACTACTTTTTTTGTTCGTATTTTCGACATATCTCATTGTATTTTTACTCAAATTTNATCCAACAAGCTCTCCCGATCAAAATTTGAGTAAAAACACAGGAAGATATGTCGAAAATACGAACACAAAAAGTAGTTTTTTTCTTTCTTCCTCCAAAATTAATCAATATTATTTTATTATTTTAACTATTATTTTATTATTTTCCTTAGGAGGCCCATTTTAGACCCCAAAATTCCTTTAATTCCAAGGTTCTTAGCAGGTGAAACACAACTTCCTCCTCCTCAATTCATCTCTATCTCTAGAAAATTTGTACCTCTTGAATTTTCAGAAGGACTCTTCATGGGTGGGGATCTTTGGTTCTTGAATTGAGAAGGTGAATTTGATCTAGGAGGGAACCTTGTACTTGGAATAACATCTTGCAAATATCTTGTTTTATTCAGTGAATCTTGAAAAGTAGAGGGAATATAGGCTTTCACCAATGTATCAAAGGTTCTTCCAATCCTTCATTGAACAGCAAGGTCAAGCGAGCTTCTAAGATATCAATCACCATAACAACCAAATTTTGGAACTCAAATATGTAATATTTGGGAGTCCTAAGTTGCTTCATGTGCGTCGTCTCTCTAAAGGATATTTTAGGGTCTCTTCTTTCAAATCTATCAATAAACATTCTTGTGAATTCCTCATAAGTGTCCAGTTGATCATTTACAAGGGTATTCATCCCATGAAACCACAAGTCATTTGCTTCTCCATTTAACTTTAGAGTGGCCATCTTGATAACTTCTCTCGCAGCCATTGGATTTAACTAAAAGTGTGTATCTAACTTTTGGACCCATGAACTAGTTGTGCACTTTGATGAACCATCCAAGTATGGAAGAGAAATTTTCCCAATAACATTCTTCAGCTCATAATTCTGATTATGATTCTAGAATATACCTCTTGGATTCATTTTGTATCAGAGATCACAAAATTATTTGAATGTCAAATCCCTTCTACAATCTTTATTTAGTGTGAGATATTCAACATGCTTGTCCTCCATTGTTGTGGTGTTTTCTGTCTATATATCTAACTCTTCTCTTTTCTCATTAAGGAACTTGAGCATAGTAGGCCTTGATATACTTGGAGGATCCTTTGTGAATTCATCAGGATGATTATGAGGCCTAAACTGGAGAAAAGAAACCCTTCAGGGATCCTTATTTCTTCATGTTTTTAACCATGGATTCTCACTTCACCATTCATGTTCTTCGGATGATTAACAAGGAATTCTCTAGTTTCTTGTCCATACAGGATGATGTTATATGTCATGTCCTAGAATCATTGCATCATAATTGAAATCATATTTTGGATCTCAAAATTTCCACCCATGTTGTGTCTTTCACTTTCTCCTTGAAATTTTCCTTCAGTAGAATTCATTTCATCGTAATCATCCCCTAAAGGATATTTCTTCTTCTTGGGATCCGTATCTTTTTTGTGACTCGTGATTGAAAACCCAAGCAAGTTTAGGGTACCATGCTCTAATACCACTTTTAATGTACCAACTTGGATATTTGGCACACTAACTTGGACCAACTTAGCAAACAATGAACTAGGTGACTCAAATTGGGATCTTTATCAAGAACTGAAATGGATTTTTGACTTTGAGAGGTTGAGAGACATGAAATATTAGTTAATTGACTCTTTGGTTTTTCTCTAGGAATTTTTAGAGGTTTTTTACAATATTTAATAGGAAAACTAGTGAAAAAGGTTTCTAGGAGTGCTCAACTAGTCTAACTTTAGGATGACTCAATCAGTGCTAGAAGGGTTCATGTTCATAAATTCAGGGCTGGAATTTGTTAATTATATTGTTAGTGAGCAGTAGCAAGTGGAATAACATAAATTAAAGTTTTCTTGATGTTTTTATGAATTTAACACTGAAACAAGCTCAAATTTCATAGAAATCTAGATTAGGTGCGCACAAGAGGACATAATAAATTTTTTATTCATTGCATAAAGAAAATAAAATATCAGTGGTCTAATATGACATCAATGGAAGCCTTCAGAGACTGAATTACATCATAAATATATGTGATATAAGAGTAGAAGAATCCTCCTTGAGAAAGGCTGAGAATCATGAAGAATTGGATTGGAAGACTTTTTTAGTAATTGCAACTGGATGGAAATTCACTCAATTTGACTCACAAGACCTGCAATAAAATCAATGATGGAGACTATAATTCTTAATCCTTGCAATGGAAGCAGGGGCACATCTCAACTCGGACTAGGGGCACATCTCCCTAGTCTTGAGGAAAATAGCTCTCAATTCATTTCACAAAATGTGAAAAGATGGGCTAGGGGCGTGCACTCTTCCTTTCATTTGTTGAGAGGTAGCTTATTTAGAAAGCTAAAGAATTTAATGCAACCTCATGGATGGATAAAGTTGCCTTGCTTTTATGCTTTAGCTTTTTCTTCTTTTCTTTCTTTTTTTGTTTTTATTTTTCTTTTCCTTCTTTTATTCTACTTTTCATTGTTTTTTCCTGTTTTTTGTCTTTATCCCTATTTTTCTTTCTTTCCTTAGCTTTCTCTGCCTTTGCTCTTCTTTTCATTGCTTTTTCCTACTTTTTCTACTTTATCATACTTTATCTGTTTTATGTCTTGTCCTTATTTACTCTCCTTTACTTCCTTGGCCTTCTTTATTCTTTATCCCTACTTTTACATATTTATTCACTTTTTCTTCTTTGTGCAACATTTTTTCCTTAGTCTTGCTTTCCTAGTTTCGTTGCCTTAATTGTTTTATTCCTTCTTTTCTCAACTTTCTTATTTTTAACTTTTCTTAGCTTTCCTTCATGTGCAATCTATCCTTTGGTCAATATTTCCTCTCATGTTATTTGGAGAACTATTCCTCCTTTTATATCATAAATAAAATAATAATTTATGAATTTACTCCTAATAGATGCCTCTTTAATCTATATTTGAGAATTTTGACTTCTCTTAACTAATTAATTCCTTGAACCTTCAAAATTAATCCCAAGACATTTATTTTTCTTCTCATCAACCTAAGGGATTGAGTGGGTTGGGAACTTAGACTATGAATCATTCATGAGGGTACATGACAGTCCTACCCTCCCAAGATTTCTTATCCTAAATAAATTTCAAACTCATATGATGTAAGATGTCTTCTCCTTCCCAAGTGGCATCCTCATTAGGAAGTCCTTCCCATTGCACCAGTTACTCCTTAATGATTCTACATATTAGCTTATTTTATCTAACCTCCAACTCATGTCCTCTCATGAATGATTCATAGTCTAAGCTCCTAACCCAATCAATCCCTTAGGTTGAGGAGAAGACAATTAAATATCTTAGGATTAATTTTGAAGGTTCAAGGAATTAATTAGGTAGGAGAAATCAAAATTCTCAAATATAGTTTAAATATGCATCTATTAGGAGTAAATTCATAAATTATTATTTTATTTATAAAATAAAAAGAAGAATAAGTCTCCAAAGCGCATGAGAGGAAAGATTGACCAAAGGATAGCTTGCAGATGAAGGGAAGCTAAGAAAAGTTAAAAATAAGAAAGTTCAGAAAATAAGGAATAAAACAAGGCAAGAAAACTGGGAATACAAGACAAAGGAAAAAATATGGCACAAAGCAAAAAAAGAGAATAAAGTTGTGAAAGCAAGGATAAAGAAGGAATAAGGCCAAGGAAGTAAAGCAGGACAAGGAAGAAAGCAGATAAAGCAGGATAAAGCAGAAAAAAGCAGGAAAAATCAATGAAACCTGAGCAAAGGAAGGTAAATCTAAGGCTGGAAATAAAAAGCAGGATAAATCCAGAAAATCAAGAAAAAGAAGTGAAAATCAAACAAAAACAGGAAAACCAAAATCAAAGAAACAAAAGGAAAGCAAAGCAACAAAAGCTAAAGCATGAAGGCAAAAAAGGTAAAGCTTGAAACCAAGGAAGCTTCATCCATGAGGGAGCATTAGCCCCTTTAGCTTTATCAACAAGATATCTCTCATTCTATAAAAGGAAGAGTGTGCACCCCTATCCCATATTTTGATAGTTTGTGAAACGAATTGAGAGCTATTTTTCTCAAGACTTGGGAGATGTGCCCCTAGTCTGATTTGGGGAGATGTTCCCCTAATCCATTCTAAGGATGAAGACATACAGTATCCATCATTGAGTTTATTTTAGGACATATGATCAAATCCAGTGAATTTCCATCCAGTTGCAGTGATTGAAGAAGTCGTCCAGTCCAGTTCTTCATGATTCTTAATATTTTTCAAGGAGGATTCTTCTAGTATTCTCTCTCAAATATTTCTGATGTAATTCAGCGTCTTAAGGATTCCATTTATGTGATAACAAACCTTTTATATTTTATTTACTTTCTGCAATGAATAAAAAATTGATTCATGTCCTCTTGTGTGTAGTCTAGATTGATATGAAATTTGATCTAGTTTTAGTGTTAAAGTCATAAAAATGTCAAGACAAATCCAATTGTGATTAGCCCACTTGTTTCTTATAATTAACAAGATAATTAACAAATTCCAGCCATGAGTTTAAGAATTTGAATCCTCCTAGAATTGTTTGGTTCATCCTAAAGTTGGACTAATTGAGCATTCCTAGAAACCTTTTTCACTAGTTTTCCTATTAGATATTCTCAAAACCCTCACAAACGTGCTAGAACTAACATAAATATTCAATTAACTGATATTTCATGTATCTCACCCTCTCACAGTCAAAAATCCACTTCAGTTCCTGATAAAAATCTCAGTTTGAGTCACCTAGTTCATTGTTTGCTTAGTTGGTCTGAGTTAGTGTGCCAAATCTCGAAGTTGGTACATTACAATAGCTCCTAAGAAAGCTATAATTTAACTATGAGATAACAACTCAAATAGGTGCCATGTTCAATGGAGACTCAATAGATCACTCGAACTTTTTTATTCAAATCAAAACATAACCCCCCCCCCCCTATTTTTTGTTTTTATTTCTAGGTGACTCCTTCATGGTATTTTTAGTGTGAAAGAGAGATAAAAGTATACCCAACAGTGTTCTTTTTATGTATGTTTTATGATCCTGTTAAAGATATAAAAGGATCATTCAATGATGTATTTTTTTGTATGTTTTATGATCCTAAAAATAGATAAAAGTTTGCTCATCTAGATAGAATGAGTGGCTCCACAAGATGCATGGATGTTGCAATTGCATGGAACTGACTTATGCAAATGGATATAGTAGGGAATTCTCCAAGTAAATTCTAGTCATTGCAACAATTCTCTCCATGGTAAAAACAGGTGACACAATATGTAAGAAAGGTGTTGCAAAAGTTAAAGGTGAGGAGTGATTGTAGTGCCAGTAAGTGGGGAAAATAGCAGCTTAGTAGTAGGCACTAAGACATGATAGACAATAATCATGTCAAAACATGGAGTGCAATAACATGGTTGGGAACTCCCTATAAGATATTGCCATTCAAATATGTAGATAAAGAGCATGCATTTTCAACAACAAGCCATGGTAGGGATAAAGAAGGGTTCTTGTTGTTAAAGTTACAACATCATGAGTCATTCTCCAAGCCAATATTGTGTGTTAGGATTAGGCCTCATGAATTGAGGTAGTGCCTTAGGGATCCTGAGTTAGACTCACGAAACTTAGAAGAAGGATCTTGATTTAGAGACAAGAATGACTATAGCATCCTTATGGGATAAGCCTCATATGTTGAGGAATATAATTTTATATGTCAAAGTGATGATGTTTTACAATCTTGTTGGAAAAGGCTAAGGACTTGTGTATCAAGTCAGATCCTCATGTGTTGAGGTGGACCCCGTGTATAGAGGTGACGCTTTGCATGTCTAAGAATTAATGTTGTGTGATGTATTACTAACCATGGTCACTTGATATGGATGAGATATTAAGTCTCCTCTAGAGACGGGCCACCTCTAGAGTGAATTACTTTAGCATATGACCACTTGGAGTGATAGTAATAAAGTATGATCATAACATTGGACAAAATACTCACTATAAATTGATATGATAGAAAAATTAAAGTTAGCACATATGGACCATGAAGATAAGATAAGAGATAAATATAAGTTGCATTGAGAACAAAAGAAAATTTTGAATTTCTCGTGAGAATGACTTCAATTGATTAAGGAGAATTCAATTAGTTAAACTCAAATGATATTAATAGTGACTACTTAAGCTAATTAAGCGGAACTTGAATTCATTAGTTCAATGAATCAATCAAGCATGATTTCAGTTAAGAAAATTAACTAAAGTATTAATAAAAAATATCCAGTTAACTAAAAGTGTTTTGCATGACGACACTTTAGTTAAACTACAATATGACACTTTAGTTAAACTAAAAGATGACACTTAAGTTACAACACTTGATTTACGACACTTTCATAATGACACTTGAGTTAGCATCCTAACTAAGTGGTCTAGATTCCATTTTTATAGCGATTTCATCCTGAAGTCAGCAAAGCATGGATATAATGTCAAAGATGAAGGGAATTTCACAATTGTGGTGTGCGGGATTGATGAGTTCGAGGTGCAAAATAATTTCCACATGCAGGAATTCATAATATTTTGTAGGAGACTTCTTTCACCCATGCAGTGATTTTCAACCTCTTGCATGAAACCAAATTTGCAAGTTAAATTATGTGTTGGGCATACAGTTGGATCATCCAATCCCTCTCTCTTCTCTATTGTTGTGTGATTACACCTGGGGTGTTTGAATTATCTCTTATATTGCACCTGGGGTGTCAAAAGCAATCTGCAATTGCAAAATACATTCTCTTCTTTCTATCATTGTGCTAAGGATATTTGTTAGGGTTTTTCATCCTCATTGTTTTGAGGGTTTTTCCCAAGGTACATACTTTGTTATGTGTGAATGCTTATGTGTATGATTTTTCAATTGAATTCAAGTACTAAGTATTTTTGTATTTAAGATTAAATATCAAATATCAATTAAAATTCAACACATGTACCTATGAATAATGACATCATGAACACCAATCGACAGTCAAGGCACTAATATAGGGTGCCCATGGCAAGTAGTCACTACCACACAAATGTCAACATGCAAAAATGGAATGGATAATGTTTCCATTTTTCATGATCAAACCTAAGGTATGAAATTGAAATAGTGAAGGTTAATAATATTGCAATGGAAGGTGCAAGGAAAAACCTACCCCTATATGCTAGTTTCAAAAATGTTACCTCCAGTTCAGTGAATGTCGCCAAAATAACTTGTGTGTGTGTGTGTGTAATATTTGATTTTTTATGTCTTTTTCATATTATAAAATACTTAAAAGGAAATAAAATAATGTTATTGTACAATGGAAGAAGCGAGTATCACAAGGCATGCAATTATGTTCCAAGCACATGCAATAGACCTATGCAAAGAAAAATGCAAAAAAGGTCATTATTAAGATGTGTAAATTCATCAACATGTTTATTCCAATGATATTATTCAAAATTAAAATGAAATGTATGTGAGTGACAAGAAACATAATGAATGCAATAGCAGTATGAAATCTATAGTGAAGCATTAGGCATAGATGTGCAAGTAACACTAAGACAAAAAATGCATAATGAACAAAGATGGGGGCCTTTTTGGGGATTTTCCAGAAGTAGATGAGAAAGAGAAGCATGAAGTTTCTTTTCAAATTCATGGTACAACTAAAAAGGATCTTGATCCTATGAGAAAAAATCGTCATGGGAACCAAAATGGAAATAAGGTTCTAACTAGGGTGTCCATTATAGGAAGGCTATTTTGTTCCACTTGTGGAAAAGAATATAGAAAAGGTTAACACACTAAGATCCATTATGTTCAACCCTATGGACAATTTGGGTGGAAAAGGGTTTAAATGTATCATAATAGAGGAAGTGCATAAATATGTATGCGATCTTCCAAATATACTTGATCGGATTGAACAACATACAAATCATTAATTCTAAGCAAAAAGGAATCCAACACAAAGTCATGTATCCAAGAAATATTAATACCATGATCATAGATTAAAAAAAATTACAAAAAGAAAGATCATATCTATAATTTTAATGTATATAATGGCACATTGACAATATAATGGAGGGGAAAATATTGTATATATATGTTAAAATGGTGAATAACATCACATCCATGTATATATAATAATAGTTGTCACATAAGAACATTACATCCATGTAAGATTTAATAACATTACATTTGGGAATATACTCATCATCACATAATTCTTCATATACAATGAAAGAATAAAAATCAACCATATCCATGATCCCATTTTGACCTACAGTAGTTGGTTGGGTTCCCCCACCATGACTTGCAACAGTTGTTTTCTTGTATCCAATATGACTAACAGTGACTAGTGAATTGTTTCCAGTATGACTTGCAATGACTAGTGACTTTCCCTTCGTAGTCACGGAAAGTTTTAGAATAGTCCATTGATCCAAATCATCATGTGTTTCCAATGGAGTAATGGCATGCCCAATAGATGACAATCCAACAGTTATCAAAAACACTATGTGAATCAAGGAGGAGACCACATAACAAAGTGGGTGTGGGACATGGAAGGTACCCATCAAGGATGAATCCTTAAAGAGTCTCACCCAAACACTACAATATTTTGATTTGGAAGAAATAATGAGAAGCACATTTTTTCCACTAGGATCCCTCAACTCAGTAGCACATAAGTATAATTTATCTATAGTGACCACCTTCCACTACTGAGCAAAATCAATGACATGAAAAACCGGTGATACTAGTGTAGTCATAGAATAAGTAGGGGAAGTTGGTCACTATAGATCAATTATACTTATGTACTACTAAGTTGAGGGATCCTAGTGGTAAAAATGTGCTTCTCATTAGTTCTATTTTGATTTGGAATAACTAATGAGAAGCACATTTTTTCCACTAGGATACCTCAACTCAGTAGTACATAAGTATAATTGATCTATAGTGACCACCTTCCCCTATTGAGGAAAATGAATCACCTTCTTAGAATATTATAATCTAGTTGTGAATAAACCACATTGACATTGATGATAACTATATTTCCTCCCAGCTCAAATGGAAAAGATGGAATAATCCCCTTGGGTTGAGATGCATTCCCATTAAAGGCTTGAAACATAGTCTACGAGGGAGGTAAAATGGGACAACCCAAATCCTTCCAAAACAAGATAGAAATCACACATGTGGAAGCTCCATCATTAACAACGCAATGATAGACATTGATTTCATGTGGCTTAACATGAATCTAGAAATCCATGTGAGAAGGAAGTTGGGAGACAGCCTCATTGAGGTTGAACACTATGACATTGAATCAGATAGGTTAGGTCAACACCGTTCATCACATTCAAAAATAAAATCCACCATAGGGTATAGCGTTGCGGGGATTATAAGGAATACATAGCAATGGTGCTTGATAGAGGTCATCAATGATGTTCTTAGGAACCTCCTTCTTCTCCACTTATGAAAATGATCGAAAACCTACGTAGAGGCACTTTGATGCAATCACATAAAAAGTTTGGTCCTGGTCTCATAGAAAATAAACAACTAAAAATGTGTTAAGAATACCATAGTTAAAGACAAGAAATCATGGTAAGAGGCACCAATGAACTCAATATACAATTTCATTGCAGTACTTTTCAAGGTGTGATGGAACTACCTCAATTGAATACTGTCATCCACTAAATATTTGGAAGAACACCACGAGTGAAAAGTCATAACATTATTGGATGGATCCTCCCTCAACTTTCTAACAAACTTCACAATGTCCAATGGAAGTTTGCTTGGTATGGTTGGTCATGATAGGTTATGTCACATTGGGTTCTTAGTTAATCGTGATAGATCCATAATATTCATAAAGGAATGGATATGACGAACTCCGGCCATGTGAGATATTACTCCCAATCATAACATTACCTAGATTTTGTTGAAACCCATGAACAATATTTCCACTTAACATTGGTCTAGTGCCGGTAGAGGATCCAACATTACTAGAGAAGGTGTTAACAATAAAATTAACAACCTTGAGAGTGTTGTTTCGAAAACAATATTTTACTTCGCCTGCAACATGAAGATGAGATTTGTTTGAACAATTTGACCACTGCTTCCACAAAGGAAGAAATGTTTAAAGACAAGTTGGATCTAAAGAGGCCAAGTCGGTGACCACTTAAGGGCCAAATCCCAGTTCCTATAACTTACTCAATGGAAAATTCCTAACATGGGCATTAACTGTCCTGGAAATACTGAAAGTCAAGTTGAAATTGCTAAAAACTAAAGAAAGTAGGTTTTTGGAAGGAAATAATCAAAAACTTCAAAAAACTGAATCCCACATTCATTATCAAAGATGGGATGCTCAAATCCCAATCCTATAAATGGAAGGCATGTGAGGTGAATTAAAGAGGACAAGAATGAAAAGAAAGAGCATGTTGCAGGAATTGGAGGATAGATAGAGTCTTTTTCACATCATAGTTTCTTTGGTGATCATTTCCATTGATGGAAGAGGATAGTTTAGAGCAAGAGAGAAATGGAATCACCTATTCTTGGGTTGTAATCACTTTCCTCCCATTTTAATATGATGCAATCTGATTTTCCCCCAAATGTTGTATTTGAATTCATGCATTTTTATGTGTTCTTTGTCAATATTTAGTAGATAGATTTCAAGCTTTTTTTTATTTTTTCAAAATATAGAGGTAAGCAACTAGCTAGCAGGATCCTAATTGATGCCTAAAGGCTAAGAAAGATGGATCAAAAGAATATTCAATGAACGGCACGCTCCAAGAGGTAATATCCTTCCTTCTCCCCCTATCTCTCCTTTGAAAAGGTTTAGAAATATCGGGAATTCATTTATTACATGTATTTTTGTTAGCAGGATTAACCCTCCCTGTATTTAAGGATAGATAGGTTGTAGACATGTCCCTGTGATCAAATATACCAACAGAATGGTGACCATACTGGGGACCTAATGGGATTTTCTTTTGAAACAAGTTTTCATGAGAATTTTCCCTTTATTAGGGTGATTTTTCCTTTCAAATCCTATGATGCATGCTTGATCTTGTTCTTAGAAGGTTTAATTTCAGTCCTAAATGTCAAAATAGGCATGAATCCACCCTTTATTTTGTTATTTTTAAGAAATTTGAGCCTATATATGCCTGTGTTCCCCTCTCTGGCTTGCTGGTGCCTTTCCACATAGTAGACAAAGTTACAGCCTCCTTTGGCGCCCTTATAGAGAGTACATAGAGCGCCAACAGTACTTTGTTCAAAAATTCACAGGTTCTTGATTGATTTTTTATGTTGTAGATGTCTTAGGAGTATTCTAACAGAGGTTTTAGACATAATTTTCTTCCCTTTTATCAATATTTAGAGATTTTTTGAAGGATTTGAAGTTTGGTGTGCATTTGGCTTGAATTTGAAATTCTTGGAGATCACTGATTTTTGGTTTTTTGATTAAATTATTTTTAAAATTTCAAGAACTTTAATAGAAATACTAAAACACTTGTTAAATATTAATATGACCTTTTAGGATCATTTTTGAAGCATTTGGGGACATTGTCCCTCAATTTTGGAAGGCTTGGAAAACTCTTTTTAAGAAAAAACTACGAAAAAGTCACTTTTAGGAGTAGGTTTTTTTTAGTATTATTCAATGTTTTCCTTGAAGAGAATGCTCATATATGAAATTTTATGACATGTTTACTAATTAATTCGTTTATTTCATTCGCAAATGTCTCAAATTTTGTCTAAATTGGTCATTTTTATCACATAGTGACATAAGGAAATTGTTGAAAAAACTAAAGAACGTGACATTATTTCAATTTATGAATTCTTTTGGCCATGAATTATGAATCCACATGGACTTACTGACCCACCACACAACTTGTAATCATGACTAATAAACTCTTCATACCATCATTTAATATCAAAATTCACATAAATTCTCAAAATTTCGAGCCACGAGTATCCTCTTCACTTCCGCTTTCGGGCGGTCCTGTGAACAAGAAAGTAGATCTCAAGTGTAATAAGTCTTTTGAATTTTTGAAGCATATTGTCAAGCCATGAGTATCCTCTTCACTTGCACTTTCAAGCGGTCCTGTGAACGAGAAAGTGGATCTCAAGGGTAAATTCTTGTCAATTTTAGAATTTTGAAAGATACTTAGAATTTTGCATTGATTTTCAAACCATCAATTTGGAACATTAAATTCAACATTAAGAATGAAAACATAATGCGATTGAAAAACAAAATTGAATCACAATCCTACATTTAAACATCAATTTAAGAGACTTATTAGAAACAGAAAAAACATTGAACATTCAAACATTTTATGTTTCCAATTAGTGATAGTTGAAGCAAATTGAACACATCTTATGTTTGAATCCACCCTCTTGAACCCTTGCTAAAAAGTTGAAAACCATTTTTCAAATTTGTAAAAGTGATTCTATTTTGCAATTCGCATATTTAAAGGATCTCAAAGAACCTATTACTCTTCCATAGCATAGAAGTTCATTAAAATAAAGAAAAGAGTAGTGAGCATTGTGCATTTGATTGGTTCAGCATTTTGAGTCACAAACACTACCAGATTCACCATCAATCCTCGAAACTAAGAAAACTACCCTAAAATCAACACTTAATCTAAAATTTATCAATATTCTTTTTTATAACACCAACATAGATTAGGCTAGGGCCTTGGGATAATATTGAAGAGTTAACACTCCAAGGCCACAAAATATTAAAACTAGTATTGATTAAAGAGAATCAAACCCATTAGTAGCAAAGAGTGCATGCTAAGAAAGCGCTTCTAACACAAGCGTCAAGCACGAGGTCAATCTGAATTAGTAAGGTTGGTACCCCCCCTCTTTATTATTTGGTGGGATATGAACACATTACAGTATTCCAGTTAAGTGACAAGTCCTCAAGATGACATCACTTTCTTGAGATAGCTAGTCTATGTGAGTTATCCTGGACTTACGACTGTCCTACCCGACACCGATTTTGAAGTGGTAACCATAGTTTCTTTTCCTTAGGAATCACATCAGATATTGTGACTGGGGGACACTTGCAATACCTGAGATGGACACAAGGTTGTTTCAACTCCTTGGGAGAGTGAATAGCCAAGAGTTAACACTTGCACCCCTGGCGATTGAAAAATAGTGTAACTGTTTCTCGTACCTTCACCATTTAGTAATTCTTGAGGCTTAATGTCCCTCAAGGGATACTAGTTTTGGAAGGCCCTCTAAAAATCCAACTTTCCACTAAACCTCGGTTTTTAGAAAGAAGCTTGCTTGTTGCTTCCTTAGGGAATTTTTTTTAGTGGTGTGGACACTTTGGTTTTTGTTGAGTCTAGCTACCTTTAGGATTGTTTGACTGTATTTTGATATACTCTAATCAAAAAATCCTTTTATTAAACTTCAGAGTGATTAATCTCCTGATCCACCTGTCAAGGTGGCAGCGAAGAAAATTACCCAAGTTTGAGGGCCCCGCTACATTGTGGAGGCATATACATGAACCACATTGTTGTGACTTTGAAACTGAACTACTTGTAAACCCAATCATATGTTGCTAGATAAGAACAATGTCAAATCAATTCTAAACATTTGTCACATCATGGATGAAACATAGAAGGAATTTATGATCTTACTTTAGTTTAGATTGAAAAAATAAAATATCACACATTTTCTCACGTAAATACACCCTTAGCACATCCTTTAAACTCAATCATACTTATGAAAATTAAGTCACTGGTTAGTCTTTTTGAAAGTTGTGATAAAATGCAGAAAATTACACTTGACCCTTTGGCTTTGTCACGAGTTGAAGGAGCCATATCAATGCAGTCTCAAAAGGTTGCAGGAGGTTATCAAAATCATATTGGCACACACAATAGCTTTCTAGGTTCTACTTCTAGGGGAAACCCTTTACCATGGAATGTTCATATTCCTAGCGGAAATAATGCATCGTGGAACACAAATTCCAATTGGAATTATCCTTCACCAATGGGAGGAAATGTCCCAGAGGGTTATCCTCTAATTTATCCTAGCACAATGCCTAGGGGATATCCACATATCAACCCCATTCCACAGTGGAGTGGTCATGTTTCAAAAAGTAACTAATCTTTTTGGATCCAACTTCCTCAAGGAGGAACCATACCTTGGAATTCCAATCAAAACCAAGGACATAATCAATGGAATGGTCGGGTTCTAGTAAGTAACCAATCTTCTTGGGACCCAAATCCATCAAGAAGCAATCCACTTAGTGGTCATGTTTTAGGAAGTAACTAATATTCTTGGGACATAACTCCATGAGGAGACAATCTACCCATTGATCATGTTCTAAGAAGTATCCAATCTTCTTGGGGGAAGCCTTCGCAAGGGGGTAACCCACCTTGGAATACTAGTCAAATCCAAGGAACACCTAAATGGTGTGGTCAGATTCTAGGAAATAACAAATCTCACTGGAGTTTAACCCCACAAGGGGGAAATCCACCCATTCATCAATGGTGTGGTCATATTCTACGAAATATCCAATCTCCTTGGAGTCTAACCCCAGAAGGGGGAAATCCACCTATGAATCCCATTCCACAATGGAGTGGAGAGGTTCCAAAAAGTAACCAATATTTTCAGGAATAGCCTGCAATACATGTGTTTGATCTATCTAGGCTGTCACATGGACCTCATGCCAATGGTATGAGTGGTTCCATCAACAACCTTGAGCAGATCACCCTGCAAATGGGACAAATGTCTATTCAAACCTAAGAACCTACAGCTGGTCAGGATATACAACAACATTCTAATCCTTCCCTGACTTCTAAAATCCTCATAATTCAACCCATGGACCTTCGGGGGAAGAAGAAGAAGTACAAGGGTAAACACAGTGTTAATCCTTCCCAAACTCCTGAATAAATCATAGTTCAATCCATGGAACTTACAGGAAATAAGAAGAAATACAAGAGGAAGTAGAATGCTAACTTTGGGGAGGGAGATGCATTGAATCCATATCAAGACAATGGGCAACAAAAAACTGATGTATTTATGCAACCTTTTCTACAGCACCATCGTCAAATGGTTTCTACATTAACGTTGGAACCTCCGCTAAGAGGAAACCAATCAAAATCCCCGCAATAGGGAAATGATCCCAATGCCAATGTCTTCATGTGTGATCATGAGGTGAACATTAAAATGAGATCTCATTCTTATGATGTCCCTCCTAGTACATTGGATCAATTGGAATCACAGCCAAGTGGTTCTATCACTATTGAGAAACCAACCATAGACATAGTACCACACCCACCCATAGGTGATGTATGTATAACAATGCATAATCCTAATGCACGAGCTACTCATAACGAAAATGTTGTTGAGGAAATAGCTCAAGCAACATGTTCCATGTCTGCCATGGAGGTATCGCAATATTGTCCTACATAAAGAAAGGAACTATTGTCTTCAACTAGAGTTGTTGATCCATCTGATGTGACGTTAATCACGTTAGACTTAGACCAATCAACTTGTAGGATTCCTTCCAAAGTTTCTTTTCAGATTAAAGTAACATCTCATGGAAAGAATATCTTTCAAACCATAGTTGATGAAGGGGCCTCAAACTATGTCATGTCATTTAAATGTTGGAAAGCACTAGGATCACCCACCTTAGTTCAATCCCATACTATGCGAAAAGCAATTGACGAACATTCGTTCTCTCCTAACGAAATCATTGTATCCTGCCCTATTCAATGGGGTGGACAAACAATCATAGTAGATGTTGAGGTAGTAGATGTGCCTATAGATTAAAATTTTCTTTTAGGACACAGTTGGATATACACGATGATAGCTATATTGTCTTCAGAATTTTGAATGATTTGATTCCCTCATCTGGGGAAGATTGTTATGATTAACCAATTAGATTACTGCATGCTTGAAACTACTATCCAATCGAATGTTCCTTGCATTGGGGATGCTCTAAAGGAGATTCGAGATATTAGGGTAGGACCATTAAAAAATAATTCCCTCATGGGAAATTATTTTATCCAATAACCGTTATATGCTATAGAAGTGTCATACCAAGCTGTTCAAATTACTTTGGCAGATTTGGATCAAAATCTTTCCTTGATGGAGGAATATGATCCAGTTACTTGGCCCATTTTGGCTGTGAGACCTCCCAAATCACTTTATTTCTTACACAAAATTTTATCGTCATACAAAATTATCCTTGAAATTATAAACATTTGGTTGTACCCACCTAAGGACATCTTTTGTGGGGCCACTGGGAGCATATTTGGTTTAAATCCACCCAAGTATAGGAGCATTCTTTGTATGTTCCTCGATCTTATCAGGTATATTTGGAATCATGCATATAGGTTTAGGTTATCCCTCTATGAAGATGCATTTGAACCTTTTGCACTCCAAAATTTCCATAAGGTCGAACCTCTTGGAAATTGGTGGGTCAGCCCATCATATCTGTATTTTCCACCATTCTGAGAGAAGAGACTACCAAATATGGGACACCCTAGTCAGTACCCCATTTCCATTTTGGTTCCCATGTTGAGTTATTATCATAGTCCTAGGAACCCAATTAGTCCCATCATGATGTGGAGTTTGAGACCGCATACTTCTCTTCCATACAATTCTGGGCATTTCCTAATGGGATCCCTTTTTTATGTTAGTTTACATAAGCATGTGTTAAAATATCTGCAAGAAAATTTGTGCTTATTGTCAATGTTGTGTATATTCCTTTGTAGTCACTTTTTGCTTAAAATGCCTATAAACCGTTGCTTATGTTTAAGTTGACCTATACATGCAAGAACTATTTGATTCAGGTAGTTGATGGACCATGATTCATTGTGATTTGTGATTTCGGTGTTTTCCGCAAGAATTATCATGAAGTAAACCACATTTCCCCCTTCCTACTTGTTCATCACATCAAATTGGATAACTGCAGTTACTTGGTCCTATTTCACCGTTCATTGACACATAATCCTACATCAGATAGCCAACCGATGGAGGGAACATATGTAAGAGTGTGCACAACTAGCTCTGTCCTTGTTTGCAATATGTATCTTTTCCTTATCCTAACCCGTGCTCCTGAAAACTAGAGTACTCCCATGCAACACTCATTCCCTCACATGTACCATAGCATTATTTATTCTTTTTTCAAGCTAATAAATGAAAAAATACTAAAAATTAAAAAACACAAAAATAAAAAAAGAGGAAACTTGAATCGTGTCATATTGAATCTTTGAGACAAAGGAAACATTCAGTAATAGTCACCCTTGAACACAACACATAATTTTTTATCTGCTGTCAGTACACCATTTACATTTTCCTTAGGAAGTTGTACCAGTAATCTGAGCAAATCTCCATCAATAGGTTATCTTTCCTGTCATCTATGGAGCTTTTGTTAATTCATCTAGAATTGACAAAATTCAGAATGGTTGGTTACTCGATTCTTATGTTGCCAAGTGTCCATTCTGCGTTGGGTTATGTGTTCAAGGGAGGTTAAACCAGAGACGGGCATTCCTCAAATGTTCCTAACCAATCATGTCGGCCTTCCTTGTGTTAGTATACAGTTGATCTCAATTTCATGTCAGTTGATGTGGGATCCATTAATACCCTCCTTCTTACGGATCTGTTGTTATCGATTCCAAATCATCATCTAGTAAATAGATCTAGGAACCCCTTTGAGTACCTTGGGTCTTGGAGTAATTAGTGGAAGGATTCCTCGCAAACGACAGTGGGTATACACCAATGACCCCTGATTGTTTGATTCTACAAGTGTTCAACTTCATAACATATATTCACACTTGTCAGTTTGTACTCAAGTACCTTGGAGTCCATCATCATTATCGGTGGTCCTCCTTGCATCTGTTAACAGTATACATCAATGACCGGTAATCAGATGGTGTTTTATTATGCTCGATATCGACTCATTTATTTGCATGATATAAACTCATAGTATCGTTGGTTTGTATTGAATACCTTGGGAAATACAATTGTATCACTCATCAATGCACTACCTGAGTTGCGCAAGATTAAAATACCATGCCAAAGTACCATGAAGACCTGGATATGTTGCACTCATCAAATGTGCACTTATATGTTTTTATAGAATTTACTTTTGACATGGATCCATTGTGTATTTTTCATGTCCATGCTTGTTTACTGTTGAGCATGGGTATACCCACCTCAATAAAATATCATATATTTGGGAAATTTCCTTGTTTGACTTGCAAGTGTTTCTCCAACTCCTGCGTTCATAAACCATCCTTTTCCATCATGCCTTGATCACTAAAGAGTATCAGAATGAAAGAGAAATCAATGTATTTCGTCCCTCAGCATAGCTTCGGACCTCACACATTAGGGGGCATATGTTAACAATAAAATTAACACCCTTGAGAGTGTTGGTCTGAAAACAATATTTTACTTCACCCGCAACATGAAGATGAGAGTTTTTTGAACAATTCAACCACTACTTCCACAAAGGAAGAAATGTTTGAATACAAGGTAGCTCTAAAGAGGCCAAGTGTGTGACCACTTAAGGGCCAAATCCCAGTTCCTATCACTTACACAATGGAAAATGCCTAACATGGGCATTAATTGTCCCAGAAATACTAGAAGTCAAGTTGAAATTCCTAAAAAATAAGTAAAGTGGGTTTTTTAAGGGAAATAATCAAAAACTTCAAAAAACCTAATCCCACATTCATTATCAAATATGGGATGCTCAAATCCCAATCCTATAAATGGAAGGAATGTGAGGTTAATTAAAGAGGACAAGAGTGAAAAGCAAGAGCATGTTGCAGGAATTGGAGGATAGATAGAGTATTTTTCACATGATAGTTTCTTTGGTGATCATTGGAATTGATGGAAGAGGATAGTTTAGAGAAAGGGAGAAATGGATTCACCTATTCTTGGGCTATAATCACTTTCCTCGCATTTTTATATGATGCAATATGATTTTACCCCAAACGTTGTATTTGAATTCATGCATTTTTATGTGTTCTTTGTCAATATTTGGTAGATAGATTTCAAGTTTTTTCTTATTATTTCAAAATATAGAGGTAAGGAACTAGCTATCAGGCTTCTAATGGATTCCTAAAGGATAAGAATGCTAGAGCAAAAGGATCTTCAACGAACGGCACGCTTCAATAGGTAATCTCCTTCCTTCTCCCCTATCTCTCCTTTGAAAAGGTTTAGAAATCACGAGAATTTTTCATTTATTGCATGTATTTCTGTCAACAGGATTCACCCTCCCTATAGTTAACGATATATAGGTTGTATACATGTCCCTGTGGTCAAATATACCAATAAAAGGTCCACCTAAAATGGAATCTAGCATTCGAAGATCCCAAGGTACTAAAGGGAATGTGGGGCATAACATGAATTCCAAGAAAACTAGCACTAGTAGAGACACCAGCGTTGACTGGTAAATTCCACCCAAAAGAAGGAACTATAGAAGGGATAGTATATTTCCCTGGAGGAATAATGGAAAATATTGTAAAACCAACACTAGCCCTAATATCATTGGTTTTAATTGACCCACGGTAAATGACAAAGTGGAATTGGAAGTATTCAATGAAGGCATTGAAATATGGAAGTTTGAAGAAGAAAACAACAATGATGTATATGAAAGAGGGTTATATGGTCTAGGAGGCATTACCCATAAAGGAACTCTTATGATAAGTGGTAAATATATTGGGAAATTATCAATGGTCATAGTCATTGTGGGGGAACTACATGTGTTTTCCCCTAGTGAGCAAGAGAGAGAGGAAATGAAGGGCTTAACATATTTCCCATACTAGATATCCACAACTTTGGATTTTCCTCAACCCTTGGATATATGTAATGAGGAATCCATACTTGAACCAATACTAGACCATGAATATCCATCACTGGATTATTAAAGTGTGAGGGTTGATTCTCGTCAACGACCTCAATCTCAAGTGGATTGGAATGTACCAATGATGGAGAGCGTGTTTGTGGTGAATATTGAGTATGAGCACCTAACTCTATAGTTATTTTATGATCCATTGAAGGAATAGTTATCCTACATCTAGCTCATGGGATCTCAAATTCGAGATAGACCCCACACAATCACCTTGAATAGATACTAAGTTGATCAACCACTTTGACTCACGGGATATCAAATGACTCAACCTATGTCCAAACTAGTCATAAAAAAAAATAGAATGCCCCTATGAAAATCTAAAGGTACCAACAAGCAAACTTACTCTCCTAAAGAGTGGAATCTCAAGGTAATTACTTCCAGGAATCCCACTATAGTGAAGAGGTGAATAAGGGCCTTCCAGAGATTAACCTTGGGATTAAATAAACGCAAGACCAATCAATGAAGGTATGAAGGACATAGTAATGGTAACTTCTCATGCCACTAAACCAGGGAATATTTTAAGGATCCATAATTTTCTTGAAGTGTATAAACCTTGGTGAATTTTACTAACAATTAAATTTCCAACCATAAAATTTTTGGTGGTATCTTTTCAAAAATATTCAAAATTATAAGGGTTTATGTAGTTTTTGGACAATTTTGGTGATTTTTAGAGTAAAAAAAATTGAACTTGTGGAATTTGAGGAAAAAAAGGAAAATTGAGAATATGTTTTTGGAAAAAAAACTCGAAAATCATCCCATGGGATCAATTTCGCCCCTAAGATTCTGCTTGCACTGAACATGCCAGTAACAAGTAGCATTATGAATATAGGAACCCTTTAAATGGAGTGGAGATCAATGATTATGATAATACCTCAAGTACCACAAGCGTTTCACTCTTATAGTCACCTTGGGAGCAACCTAGGAAAGGCCACTAACACTACCCCGTGAAATTTAGCATCCAAGAGGAATAGTTGTGTGCCAAGGGTTTACATATGGGAGGGAACATAGCACATAGGTCCTATAATCAGAACCTCTGTTGAATTGGTGTCACCCAAAGAACTTGTTAATCCAATGTAAACCCCATAACATGTAAAATCCCACTAAATGAAAGAAGTGTGGATAATATATCACCTAGACCTAGCTTAACCTCGTGCTTGAGGCATGTGTTAGATGCTCTTTTCTAGAAAATACTTCTTGATACTAATGGATTTTGCACTCGTTAATAAACTCTTAGTTTAATTTTATGGACTTTGAGAGTTTACCCATCACTCCTACTACCAAGGCCCTATAATTTAGACTATTGTTGGTTTCTCTGTCAATGAAAACTGAGTCTAGTTGATTTTAAACTACACTTTTTTAAATTTTCTATCGTTTACTCAATAGGTACAACTTGCAACTTGAATGGTGTATTATGACTCAACCAATTAAAAACCATGCAATACAATGTTGTTTTTCCTTTTCAATTTGATGAAAACTATCTAGAGGAAGGAAAGAGAGTCTTCCTTCTAAATAAATTACACACAAATAAGGAAAATGATCTCTCCAAAGGAAGGCTATAAAACAAGTAACTAATATACAAATCCTCCCAACACTCCAACGCAATTTTTCTAATCACTCAATGCAACAATGAACATTAAATGTAGTTTTTCTTTTTCACTTCAAATTGAATAATGAAGACTAAAAATAATTATACATGCCACACTCAATAAAAATGACAAGGGTTGTAGGATATTGACCAAGATCACCATACAATATCAAACTCACTCCCAAATGCCTCAAAACATATAAGATATTTCAACATTAACTTGGAAGAAACTATGATTTCATATGGCTGAAAATACCCTAAGTGATACAAATCCCCTAAAGAATCCCATAATTTTCATGATGATGTGGAGTGTAAAGGAGTCCCTAAAGTTTCCTAAATAAGTGTGAATAATTTCCTAAAAAATGGTGTTGGGTCACATGACCATGATGATGTGTCACATGACCATTATGGTGGGTCACATGACCATGATGATAAGAAGTGTAAGAAATTTAATAAAGGTGCTCCAAAGCAATGTTAGTAAGAAATATGAATCAAATTCCTAAAACTATGGTGTTGAGTCCACATGACCATGTGGGTGGGATCACATAACCCATGTTGGAGAAGGCCCTAGAGAGACCCTAAGGTTGGTGCAAAGCATATTGGGATGAAGTGTGAAAGATATCCCAAAACCATGCTCATGGGTCCACATAACCCTGAAAGTAGTGGTGTTGGGCCTAGATGACCAAAAGGATTGTTCCATATGACCATGAGAAGTAGCCCCCAAATTAATAAGGATTGTTCCACAAGCCAATGTTCAAATAAAAGGTGAAGAACCCCATCAACAATGGTGTTTGGTCCACTTTCCCATGAGTTTGGGGTTACATGAACCATGGTGAAAATGGACCTAAAGAGTCCCCAAAATTGGTATGAAGCAAGTTGGTGTGAATATTGAAGTACTCCTAAAATAAAAATGCTTGGTCCACATGATCCCAAAAGGTGTGGTACTTTGGCCCATTAGACCACTTGAAGTGGCAAGGATCCCCGCAAGAAATAATGGTGTATACACCAAGTATGATGATGTGGTCAAATACCTAGGGCCCCCTTTGGAGAAGATATAGAGTGATATTGAATTTTTGGAATGAATTTTCATGATGTATCCTTGAGGTGGGGTACTAACCCTTGACACCCCCTTAAAATATGGAGATCCACAAATTAAGGATGAGTTTAAGGAGACATTAAAAGAAGCTACTAGATCATGATGAAGTGTATAAATAGAAGGTAAAAATTTTCATTTAATAATTGATCAAGTCTCTCTTTCTATTTCACATATTTGGATAAAAAGTGCCAAACTTTTTGGAGGAGCAATTTCTAGGCATCTTTGAGGATTAAGGAGATTCACGAAAAATGGCATAACTCTCTCATACAGTATCAGAATTACAAAATTCTTGGCTCATTAGAAACATGGATATGAGGGATATGTGATTAATATATATAGATAATGTTTTGATTTATATATTATCTCTTAATATTGTAATATTGGGAAAGATATAGTTCATGTTTGTGGGTTTCTCTTGTGATGTCACATGTCTTTCATCAATAGAGCTCATCTTGGATATTGGTATGGGTGCCTATCTCTTGGTATATATATTTGAATTCATTATATATGTTATGGGGGATATGATGATGGTCATATAGTAATTGATATGGTATGTTTATTGTACATGGGTCTCTCTTGTGATGGTCATGTCTCTCATGGATTAGGGTCCATATTGTTGTCTTGAAAATATATGAAGTGTGTACATGTTCTTGTGGCTTGACATACTTGATGGTGATATTGACATAGATGTTGGTGCATAATTTATGATGATCATGGAATAGATCATGGTGATTTTTTTATATAGATCATGGTGATTATCTCGACATATTTTATGATGGTATTGGCATAGATCATAGTGATTATCTTGCCATAGCCCATAGTTATTTTGTGGCATATGGATCATCTCTTGGAATGTTCAATGTTTTGGAAATGCATATGATGTAAAATTTAAGGATTCAAATGAAATAAGTGGATTATTGTTTATGGGTATATACTTGAGGCATGTAGAAGTTGATATAGTGTGACATATATTGAGATAGTGTAACAATGATTGTGGAAATGTGACATTGACAATGGCATTGACTTATTTGGAGTCAATATTATTCTCAGAAGCTGGCACCAAAGAAAAGACGACAAAGGAAGAAGTCAAGATTCAAGGAAGAATGGATACAAATATGTTACATCACAAAGACTATATTTTTCTCCCATGTACCAAATTTTCTTTTATGGTTATTGTTTTTCGTGTAAAAATTTTGGAAACAGGGATAGACATTGCAAAGCTTGCAGACAAAAGGCTCGGGAACTACAATGTCGAATGTTACAATTGCCACAATTATAGACACATGGTGAGAGACTGTAGAATTACGATGAACCACAATGTTGAATTCTACAAGTGCAAAAACTATGGACACAATTTTGTGACTGTAGGAGCATGATAAAGTCTTCCATAAAGGAGCATATTGATATTAGATATTATGAATTGTGGAAGAAGAAGCTATAATTATAGAAGGAACCAGATTATGGATTAGTCTGTTATATAAACGATGAAAATTCACAGCTCAAGACAAGAAACCAAAGCAATTCTCTTATCTTAAAGATGATAAGTATATTGAATGAAAGTAGAACAGGTACCAAGATCGAAGATAGAAAATAATTGATATTACATGTTGAATATGTGAAGCAAAAAAAAGTAAATATAGAAGACTCAAAATACATATCTATACAAGTTGCAGAGTTAAGTAATAATGACATATCAACAAACAAAAAGAAAGGTATCAAGATTACAGATGATGATCCTATAGAAGAGTGGTACCTATTGCTCTAAAAAGTTTGGCATAAAGGGCCAAAATATTATGGATAATGTTGGTATAGATTGCAGCATGGACATTTCTACAACATTATTTATCCTTGTTATAGGTGGGTGAGTCCTAATTGACAAAAATACATGCAATAATTTAAAAGTTTCTTGAGATTCCTAAGCATATTCAAAGAGTAGAGAGGGGAGGAAGAAAGGAAATAATCTATTAAAGTGTGCAACTTGTAGTAGATCCCCTTGCTTGAGAATCCATGGTCATTAGGCCTCCATTAGAAGCTTACTTGTTAGTTATTTACCTCTAGCTCTACCTATATGAACTTGAAAAACTTGAAATCTATCTACCAAAGCTTGAATTCAAACCTAGATTTAACACATAGATTCAAACTCAAAATTGGGGGGGAATTAGAATTGAATCATATTGAAAATAAGAAGAAAGTTCTTACAATAGAATTGTGAAGGTGAATCCCTTATCCTTTTCTTTAAACCATCCTTCTCCATCCATGCCTTTGATCACCAAGAGCTTGATGTGGAAAAGAATTATTCTAGCCTTCAAATCCTTCAGCATGCCTTTACTTTTATTTTTATGTCCTTTACTTCACCCCAAATTCCTTTCTTATATAGAATTGGTATTTGTGCACCCAATTACTAAACATGAATGTGGGACTAAAAATTTTCATATTTTTTTATTATTTTCATCAAAAACCGACTTTTCATATTTCTTTTAGGCATTTAACTTGATTTTTCGGGATTTTCAGGACAATTAATACACGTGTTATGTATTATTTCCACTGTATGACTTATGGAAACTAGGTTTTGGCCCTTAATTGGTCATGGACTTGGACTCTCTAGAGAAATATTTGTATTCAATCATCTCCTCCTTTATGGAATCAGTGATTGGATGAGAGATTAAAGCTCTCAATTGTTCCAAAATTCTGATATTCATGTTGTGAGTGAAATAAAAATAGGTTTTCAGACCATCACTATCAAAGGTGTTAATTTTATTGTTAATATACCCCCCCATAATGTGTGATTTTCGAAGCTATGTTGAGGGTTGAAATACATTTATTTCATTCTGATACTCTTTAGTGATGAGCAAACATGGTAAAGGAGTAGCATATTGAGCGCAGGAATTGAAAAGCACATGTAAGTCAAACAAAGCAATAACCCAAATATACAATATCTTCATGAGGCGGGAATACCTATGCTCAACAGTAAACAAGTATGGCCACGAACAATACATAGTGGATCCATGTCAAAAGAAAATATTACAAAAACGTATATATGCACTTCCGCAGAGTGTACGATATCCAAGTCTTCCTGGTACTTTGACATGGAATTTTAATATTTCCAAATCGAGCAGTGCATTGATGAGTTATACAATTGTCTTTCCCAAGGTCTTGAATAAAAACAAATGATAGTACGATTTTATATCATGCAAATATATGAGATGATTTCGAGCATAATAAAACACCATCTAATAATTGGTCATTGATGTATACCATTAACATATGCGAGAAGATCCACCGGTAATGATGATGGACTCCAAGATACTTGAGTACAAACTAACAAGTGTGAATAGATTTTTTGATGTTGAACACTTGTAGAATCAAACAATCAAAGGTCATTGATTTATACCCATTTTCATTTGCGAGGAATCCTTCCACTAATGACTGCAAGATCCAAGGTACTCACTGGGATTCCTAGATCCATTTCCTAGATGATGATTTACCATCGATAGGAATAGATATGTCAAAAGGAGGGAATTACTGCATCCCACATCAACTGACAAAAAAAAGAGATCAATAGGATAATATGATTTAGTATAGTTGCGAGATCCAACACTGTATACTGACAAAAGGAAGGATGACATGATTGGTCAAGAACATTTTAGGAATGGCCGACATTGGTTTGACTTTCCTTGAACACATAACACGATGCATAATGGACACTTGGAAACACAAGACTGGAGTAACTAATCATCATGAAATCCATCAATGCTAGATGCATTATCGAAAGTATCCATAGATGACAGGAAGGATAACCCATGGGAGGAGATCTGTTCAAATTACTGCTACAGTTTCTTTTTTCAAATTTAAGTGGTATACTGAGAGTGAATACAAAATTATGTGCCATGTTCAAGGGCGAAAAAGACTGACTGTTTCCATTTTCTCCATGATGAAATATGAATAGATTCAGTAATCCCCCTTTTTGTATTTTTGTGTTTTTAATTTTTAGTATTGTTTTCATTTCTTATCTCAAAAAATAATAAAGAATTCTATGGTACATGGGAGGGAACAAGTGCTTCATGGGCATACTCTATTTTTCAAGAGCACGGGTCAGACCAAGGAAAAGATACATGTTGCAAACAAGGTCTAAGCTAGTTGCGCGCACTCTTATGGATGTTCCCTCCATGGTTTGGCTATGTGAAGCAATATTATGTGTTGATGGATGGCTAAATAGAACCAACACTACAACAAAAACTGGATTTAGCGTTGAATTTAGCGCCGGATTTTAGTGTAATTTTTTCCCAATTATGGTGAACAATCCGGCACTAAACCTGGAGCCATTGTACATTTTTGTAAAATGCCATCTATTGCATATTTTTTGCATCCTTTTTAACATCCATTTTTGCGTCCATTTTTGTGCCCAATTTTTTACATCTTTTGTTACGCCTTAATTTGCGCCCAATTTTACAACTTCTATTCCATGTTTTTTTGCGTCCTTTGTTACATCCTTGTTTGTACCTAATTTCACGCTCAGTTTTGCATCCAACGTTGCGTCTTATTTTGATCCTAGTTTTTCATCGAGTCTTGCACCCAATTTTGCACCATGTTTTGCATAAAATTATGTGTCCAATTATGCATCTAATGTTGCATCTAGGTTTGCATCCAATTTTCGGCCCAATATTGCGTCTATTTTTGCATCCAATTTTACTTATAATGTTGCATCCCCATTTGCATCTAATTTTTATCTAGTTTTACGTCTTTTTTTGTATCCATGTTTGTGCCTAATGTTTCATCTCGTTTTAGGTCATATTTTGCATCTAGGTTTGCACCTAGTGTTGCATCCTGGTTGATGTCTTTTTTTGCATCTATGTTTGAGCCCAATGTTGCACCCCGTGTTGCGCCTAGTTTTGCACCCATGTTTGTAACTAATATTGCATCTAGTTTTGTGTCCAATTTTGCATCCAATCTTGCATTCAATATTACTTCTAGTTTTACATCCAATGTTTTGTCCCATCTTGCATCCAATATTGTGTCTCGTCTTAAGTTTTTGTTTGCGCCAAGTGTTGCTTCCAGTTTTGCACCTGGTTTTACACCTAGTTTTATGTCCATCGATACACCATGTTTTGTGCTCAATTTAATGTCCAATTTTACGTCTATTTAGGAGTCCACTTTTGCATCTATTGTTGCGTCTAGTTTTGGACCTAGTATTGCATCTAGTTTTGAGTCATTAATTGTGTCTAGTGTTGAGTCTCTTTTTGTATCCAATTTTGTGTTTAGTGTGACATCCATTTTTGTGTCCACATTTGCGTCTGACATAAGGTCGACTTTTGCATCCAATTTTGTGTTTGGTGTGACGTCCAATTTTACATCATCTTTTTCATTTAGTGTTGCGTCTAATATTATCCATATTGCACTACTACATTTTTTACCTTTAGAAATACATTGCAATATTATTAGGGCATAAAGGAATCGAACCACCAACTTCCTGCTTGTAAAGCAGGCGCTCTTCTAGTGAGCTAACACCCTTTAAGAATCAGGAAGAGGAACAATATTAACAACAAAATATCCTAAACAATTACACAATCTATTAAAGTGGTCCGCAAAAGGGTCTTAAACAACAACATAATGTATTGATGCATACCTAATGACCTAAACTTGATATGGACAAAGAATAATGGATGTGTTTAAGAAATAGTTGTAGAATCCAATTGAGGATGTGTGTTTCTACATAAATGTTGTTATTCATTGATGATGTGATTTTGTTCGGCAATAGGATGGTAAGAGAAGAACTCATGAATGGTTACTAAAAGAAGATGCCTACTATGAGCATCATATATGATATAATGAATATTTTAACAATGAACACCAACAAAGACAATTTATATTATGTGCATTATTTATAATCTCAAAACTAGTAAGATGTCAATTGGGAAAAGCATCATACCGGTTTCCACAATTAACAAGGCCACAAGGAGGTAGATGAAGTTGAGGGGTTTCTCATCTTACTAACGATTGTTCCATCAAGATATTCTGAAGGGGCATTCCATCACTTCATCAAGTTATTAATTTAATTAGAAATAAATTAATATTAAAAATGATAATATTAATTATTTTTATTTATATTAATAATATTAATATAATTAATATTAACATTTGCTAATTAATAATATTATTAATATTTAAAAATTAATAATTTTTAATATTGATAATATTGATAATATTTAAAAATATTATTTAATATTAATACAATCCTAAGTTCAAATTAATATTGAAATCAAATCGTGATAATAAAGACTTGAGTTTATTGTTTTTTGTTTTTTTTGTTTTTTATCTTTATGAACTAAGAGGCCTGCACTAATTCCTAGAAGGGTCCCCAGTATTTTTAAGGTTCATAACCGTGGTCCAAGATTTACTTAATTTCCATCTGTCATTGTCATCTCTATAGCCTCCCAAACACGGTTCTTTGTGTAGTGGTCAATGCCAATAATAACCCTTGCATTCTCTATACCGAGATGGTGTTTAGAGGATTTTGAATGTTATTCCAATGCCAATTTCTTTATCCTTTCATGAATGATGTCCGCATCCTTCAACCTTGTATGTACCAATCGACCTGTCTCGCCAATAAACCTTTCCACAATCCTTGCAAGAAGAAACAGTGCATTAGGTAATGTACATCAGTACAATAGAGATATGATTCTGAAATGATTTCACACACTAATTTCTGTTGTAAAGCATGTTTTTTGTTTTAATAGTTGAAAAGATATACAAGGAAAATATCAAAATCCAGAACTCAATCCATATATAAATGTTTCAATTATTGATAGAGAACATGATGAAATGTTTGCATTAGGGATCGAAAAATAGCATTCTAGTGCAAATTTATTTTCAGCTTTAGAGCAATACAATTACTTAAGTGCACTCACAAACTTGGGTCAACCCTTCTACTTAATTATCCATCTCAACAACAATATAGTTCTCAGAAAACTGATCAAATGAGATAATCTGCTAAAGGTTCTTCTAAGGGTAGATATTTATAGTGGAGTTCAACAAAATCCTGGCAAACTATACATCACCTCCAGTCATGACTCCTGATGATGTCTCTGAGGTCTCTTATCATCAAGAATCAGATTGTAAAGATGACAGCGGTGACAATGTCATGTCATAGACCATATCCTACATATAGTTTGTCTCCAGTGTTGATTGCCATGTGGTTGCACATGTTTACTACATAACAATAACTTGTTGAGAATTCGATCAAGCTCATATCATCCTTTGGTCATAATGGAAAGAACTCTAACACGATTGACCAGATTCATCATAAATATATGCACAACATGAGATACAAGAGTCATACAGGATATGAGACAAACCCTTTGGTATGGACATTGTTAATTTTCCAAACAACCAATAAAAAAAAATAACCCCTATGCTACCAGATACCAGGGTGATTGCAATACCTTTCCTTTATGAGTTGCATGTTCAGTCACAAGTAGAATTGACTCAGGAAAGACTGTAAGGAAAAAGCCAGCAATATAAAAGAACTTGGCATTCTCCACTGTACAACAAAAAATAATTTTCCTTTAAAATGAGCACTAAGTCAAACCCAAACATAGAGAAAACAACTTAAACAGAGCAATACCTTACAGTACATTACCTAAAGCCCAGTTTTCCGGTAATTTCAAGTGTTCTGATTTGTAGCAATTTGCTGCTGACAAATTTGCAACCAGTGACCTGCACATTACAAGGTTAAAGTTTAAACAAGTGAAGAAAGCAACATCTAACAAGAATAGGTGGATGAAGAGAATAGTACGAATAGGTCAAGAAACTCAGGTGTTGGGTGTCAGTGGCCAAAGAGCTAGTATTATACAATAACACTGCTAAGAGAACTTTTCAGTCCTCACCTTTCACCCCCAACCACAAGAACACCACATGTACCAGTTGGTTTTGTTTCATCCTCATAATATTGCACCTATATGAAACACAAAAAAACAGTTCCTCATATTAATGATATTTAGGAAAACATAGTACTCTTGTAAATATCAGCCAAATGAAAGTATAAAACAATGCAAATGAACAATACTGAAGATAATTGAATTTACATTGACTTCGGCAGCCTTTGAATTTTTCTTCATCTCTACCAAAAACTTGTCCTTTCCAATGCACCCTATGTAGCTTGTTGCACCAAGAATTTGGAGCATCCACTATAAAATATAATCCATAGAAAACCACCTGATCAGAGATGAAGAGAACTAATAGCATTTGAATAAAAAGATAGAAACATGTTCATTTCAAGTGAAGAAAGAGATGATCACCTGTGCAACCTTGATAGAGTTCTGTGTGGCCCCTGCATTTCATAGAATGACAACAAACCAAGAAAGAGATATTAGTTACTTTGAAAGAACCACTAGTATTTCAAACCTACCTAACATCCACAATATCATTTTCCATGTTCAACATTTTGAGGTTCAGATACCATACCTCCTGCGATATACTCAACATTTTTGCTCTCAGTAAGTTCTTGATACCTGGTTCAATCAGAAACAGGGTAAATAAAATTTTAAGAAATAGTCCACAACAATTCAAAAAATTATAAACAAGAACTTAAGGCTAGGTAGACCATATGCATGCAACCATACATAAATATAGCATGCTACAGATAAAATGGATTGTGGCATGAGGAATGAAAATGAAAACCTATCTTGAAAGGGAGTGATGGATGGACAAGGTAATAACAAATTCACAAGAAGGGCATCACCCATATAATGGTGATGGACCTATTATAGAGTAAATTTCATAACAATGTGAAGGAATTAAGATGGATGTGATAATTAACTAAAAAGTAATAATGATAGCTACAACATTCCCAATTAATAGATAGGAATGTTACATCTACAAGTATATACTTGTGTAGCTTGTTTTAGACAAAAGTTCAGAACTTGGTATAGATAGATATAATTAAGAAGTTTTATAATCCACTTGCAATTAATGATAAAATCTACATTAAGTTTTACATCGAGTAGAAGCAAAGACAGAATGCAAAAAAAACTCCAATTACACATGGAGGCCTGCAAATAGATGATTTATCAATCTAGTGAGCATAAACTTTTATATGTTTATTGCACTGAGAGGCATATTCTACAGTCCAGTATCGAAGAGATGTGTCTTGTGCATCAACTAAATTGGGATCAAATTTGGAATCAAATTTCTAATGCCATAAACATTTATATGTTTATTGCACAAAGAGGCACATTCTATAATCAAGTGTGAAAGAGATATGTCATGTGCATCAACTAAAATGGGATAAAATCTGGTATCTAATCTCTAATGTCAAAAAGGCAGCCTCAAAGGATAAATTTATAAAATTGCAACCTACATAAATAAATAAAACTATCTTGGATCCATCTTAATCCTAGATCTGTGCAAGTGCAGACCAAACTTGTCCCAAAAAACAAAGTAGCTGGGATTTCTCAACAAAGGAAAAAGTAGCTGGGCTTGTTCTCTTTTCAAATTCCATTGGGCAGCCATGGCATTTCAATTTGGTGAATTGACATTTGAGGGGAAGGAAGTTCAAATTTTATCATCTATGCCAAATTACTCCTCATGGGAGAGTCAAGAAAAATCTTTAATTATAACTCATCAATCAATTCTTATAGATCCATGCTATAAGTTAAGAACTTTGTGGTTAAAACGCTGAATTTAGCCCTTGCAGAATGCCAGAAACAAGTTTGATCCTCGAGGTGGAACTCTCTCTTTAAAGGGGTTAAGTGGGGGTACTGAACCCACAGTAAAGTCATTTGGACCAAAATCTGTTTTCAGCCTTTTCATAACAAATTTGAACTTCATTCTAAATAGAAGCACAACTGCATTGTTGATGGCATGAAAGTGAACCGATTTTCACCATGAAATTTGCAATGAACAAATTTAGTTTTCTACGTCCACGAGGACCAAAGTGTTTGAAAATCTATCATAAAAATTCCTATTGTGGAAGAAATTTTCCATTCTGTGAAATGTAGTATAATGTTAGATGAATTTAGAACATTGTAAAAATATAAGTCTTTGCAAGTATATATTAATTAAGAAACGCTATAATTATTGACTACAATAGAAGCTAAATCCTCAAGATTTGGATAAAAACCATTGTGTTGTTAAGTGCAGTGATAAACTGGAATCCATTTTGTACTGGTAGAGCATTGGAGTGAAAAGGACAAATAAATGAGCAGTGTTCTTTGTCTGCTTGTGCATAGGACAACCCATTTATGCTAACAGTTTCAGCCAGAGTATCATTTAAAACTCAAGCAATACAATACAATGCCAGTGAAACAGAATTTCAAATACTCTCCAGAAAATAAAATACTGAATAAAACTACATATAGCAATGTTCAAGAACATAATTTGAACATTGGTGAAGTGAGAAGCATCCCTTCGAGCTAAGTTAAAGATTCAAAGAAATAAATGAGATTAATGTATAGAAGAACAAGAGATGTGCAAGACCAAAAACATCCTGCTGCATGATATTTTATCCATGGCAATGAATGATTGAAGTAAAACTATAGTAAAAATCAGGAAAACCGATAAGCTCATGTTGAGTAAAATAGTATTGTCTATGTTACAACCAGAATCAGAAGTTAAAAAATCACTGACAAGTTTATTCATCGTCAGTATCAACTTTTTTATTCTCCCATTTATAAGCAGCCTCCAATATTTTAAGGTTAGGAGCCATTGCAGACTCCTCAGGAAATATATAGTCATAGTATTCTTCATACCTGAAAATCAGAACAGGATTTATATTAGCAAGATATACATCTATTTAGCAGAAAATTCTAGGAAAATGAAAAGATCTAACATCAGTTGCAAACCACGAGTATGAATGAAACATTGTTGATTCTATTCCTCTAGAATTTCTGGATCTGGAAGTCGGCCCTCTTCAGCGGCTATAGATTCTTCCTCCAAAGTGACAGAAGATTCAAACTTTGCATAGCTGATCCAAACTTTCAAATGTTTTGTACAATCTAGTAGCCTTTCATAGAGTTGTCTTGTTCTTTCGTATTCACCCTATGATAGTTCAAATTCTATATAGGCCTGTAATTCAGTCAATTGAATTCAGCGTCAGTGATGAATAGAAAAAATAACCAATAACATGAGTATAATTCCCAACTGTTCTATGTCACAAACCTTCCATAGGAGCTCTAGCATGTCAAGGACAGGTTGAGCTATTGCTAATTCAAATATTTCTCTTCCACGTTCAGTCTCACCTAAAGACCTTTCCAGTTCAGCAAACTTAGTCCAAGCATAACAGTTTGCAGGTGCCCATTCTAAATATTTCTGATACAGAATTCTGCAATGGTTAAGATTTCCAAGTTGCAACTCTATCTCAATGTATATTTTGAATATCTGTTGGAAGCAAGGAGAAGCATTTTTTATTTTTAGACATCAGAAAAACCCTAAATAAATAATACATTAACAATTTATTGATGATTCATCCAGGAATTTACCTTGTCTTTTGGTCCCATTCCAATAGCATTTCCCAAGATTTCTTGTGCAGCCTTGAGGTTTTTTTGGCATATCTCAAATTGTGCAGCTAACAACCAAATCTTCGCAAATGAAAGCTTTTTATGAGGAATGAGCTTCAAGCATTCCCTGTATTGAATTTAACTGCATTTCATAAATATTACAACAATTTTGTGACAGGTTCTTTTAAATAGGTTTACTGAAAGGAATTTTAATCAAATATGAATAGGTGGCAACTTTATGCTTACAACAAATACATTGATAGTAGTGACAAAACTCTATACACTAGTGACAAAACTCTATACACTATGTTTCAAAGAGGTTGAGATAGGCATGTTTTACAATCAGTATTTAGAACACAATGGAAGAGCAACATCAATATTTCAAGAAAGCATACATGTATCCATCCCTTGTGCACTCCATGTCTCTAGCTTCAAGTTCCTCATATAACGTATAATTTATCCTACATAAATGATAGTGATAGTTAATTTCAAATATGAGACTTTGGCTCATATTCCATCAGATCTTTTGTATACAATATTTAAAACAGCAATGGAATATTTTCATTCAAAATATGCCTATTCCATGGATTTTGATGCAACTCATTTGATTATTGACAAATCATTTTAAGAAATTATACATCTAGATGCCAACAGGAGTTGGTTCACTTGTCTAGTTGATGGAGAGTGGTAAACGGTCCATATGTCCATATGGAAACAAAACCAAACAATTAGTTGCCAACAGTGAGTTGGTCCACTAGTCTTGATGGAGTATTAAGTCATCTACAATGGAAACTAACTAGACAATTAGATGCCACTAGTCAACAGTGAGTTGTTTTGCTGGTCTGGTTGAGTGAGCATTAAACTGTCACCATTGGTTGCACACCGAAATGGCATGTGTTTATAAAGAATGAGGGTGGATGGAAATCCATGGTAATTGTGATGGAATAGCTACCCCTCAAACCTGGCACCCAGGCCAAAGAAAACCCAGTCTATGGAGTGTGGCTCTTAGAGGCATGTAGGAAGGGGACATGGAAAGAGAGAGATAGAGAAAATTCAAACTAGATGGATTTAAATATGTTTTAAATATTAATTAATTAATTAAAATAAAAATGAAACAACTAGTCGGAGATAAGCATCTTACCACAAATAGATATATCGTTGCCAGTAGCGCTTCTCCTCTACGGGTGATACATCTGCTATAGCTCTCTCATAAATCTCTCTAATCCTCTCCTTGTTGCAGACACTTTCTTCAAGGCATACATAATCAAACCAGGCATCATAATTAAGCGGGTTCTTCTTAATCTCCTCTTTCCCACAATAACATATTCAATACCTTCCCTGTCACCATACTGTTTCTCGAACATAACAAATTTTCTATAAATATCTTCTGCTTGGCCTTTGGGTATATGGTCCATAGCATATTTATAGATACATATTACTCTTTCCATCTCTTTATAGCGCTCCTCGAACTCAACAAAGGCAACAAAGAGCTCCTCGGTCTACCCATCCTCCCCGAGTTGCTCGACCGCCCTCTCATAACACCACCGAGCCTTCACAACCGCCCCATTCTTCATCTCAAACTTGGCATAATGAATCCAAGACTTGACAGTCGGGTGGCATTGCACATACCTCTCATAGATGGCCCTGGCTCTGTCTAGTTCATTATACCTGAGCTCAAACTTGATGTAAGTGGCCCAGCCATGGTGATCGAGCTCACAATTTATCCACCGCTCAAAAACCTGGCGGGCACTAGCCACGTTACCGAGCATCTCCTCGATGTGAATGTAATTATACCAGAGCTGATCAATGTCGGGCAGAAGAGATACATCTCGATCCCAGACGTTCCTTGCATGGTTTACGAACCCATTTTTCATCTCCACCTCGACGTAGTGAATCCAGAGAGTAGTGTTCCGGTAATCGACCTCCAACACCCTTTCCCATACCGATCTCGCCCGGGTGAAATCCTTCTAACTCTCCTCCCACTAAGCGTATTTCACCCACACGCTTGTGTTCCATCTCACTCTCCTGATCAGGTCTTTGAATTCCTTATGCTTTCAGAGTCGGTAATCTACGAGCTTGCTCTCGTCAGTGATCTTCTGCTTTGGAGGCCTGATTTCAACCTCCTGTCGTTCACGGGCCTCCCTCAAAATTTGTTCCACGGTTATTTGAATGGGTGAAGGTGTTTTGTTTTTCACCCTAGTGGGTCGAGCCAGCTTAACCTCGGTTTCCTTCTTTGTCAAAAACCCTAATGACGGGTTTGCCTCTTTCGTTGCCATCTTCCCTTGGACGCTAAAATCTGCCTCAAATTTCCCTTCAATCTCCTCCCCCTATAACGAAGTAGACTGATACAAATATGTGCCAGAAGCCTTTGTTAAAGAGGGACCTGTTTTCGAAAGCCCTATTGCCAATTTTTTTAAAATTATTTAATACCCATACCCAATTTATACAATTTCAAGTGCCCCAGAAATGAAATGTCGACTCTACTGAAGTAATACTCGATCAAATTTATGTACTGAAACCCTCACCCTTCAAATTTTCAAAAATGTTCAAAAGAAAACACCAGACCAAAAATATCGAGTCTCCTGAAACAATAAAAACCTGACCAAATGACCATTTCAACTCCTCCATCGCCAATTAAATCCATTTTAGCCACACAATCATCCCGTAAATGGATGCATCGAATGCTAAATTGATAAAAACATCCTTTTGTGATTAAAAACTTCAAAGCCATTTCACCATCAAAATCTCACTGTAAGATGCGGGGAGCTAATGGTTGTGGTGCAAAAATACATTGAACAATAATTGGTGAAATATAAAGCTAAATGAGATAATTAGAATTTAAAAAAATTAAAATAGTATTTAAGTTGAGTAATATTAAGTTATTTATTATTAGTAACTCTGATTACAAGAGGTTGGAGGGATTGATTTTCTTGGAGGAGCTCACACTGACGACCTGGATGTTTTTGCATGCAGGTTGGAGGACGCACTCCCTAGATCACAAAGCAGCTGAGCTAATCTCATTGCCGATGATCTGCGTCGAGACCTTCGTGGGCTGCACTTTCCAGGCCATTGGCTAGGTTGTTGGATCTTCTCATTGGTTTTGCTGAACCCGAGGTTTTCCTCACTCTCGCTCATGTGTTGAGAGGTTTCTCTGGTGGGGCATTTCGATGGTGACTAGGATGGGCGGTGATCCGTCCCCAGATCTACGCTTGAATTCCTTCGGCCGGTTAATTTCCTCTCACGTCAAGAGATCCGGCAAAGGAGACCCTCTGAAGTTTGTCAAAAGAATTGAAGATGTGCCGGAAGTTTCCCTTCCACCGAAAGAAATTATTTGGGTTGCTCTCTCCCTGGCAGATCGAGCCCTGATCAAAGAAAGACATCATTATTTCTAGTTTCAAAGAAAGACATCATTATTTTGCTTGATTCAAATGCTAGGTTCATATTTCAAGGGAATTAGATTTATTTTGATTTAAAGTGGAATATAAATATTTTTCTAGGTTAAAATATAAGAGATTTAAGAAAACAAAGTCAGAATTTGCAGGGTTTCCAATAGATTTGTTGCGCAACTATTTTTCCAATTGTACGACTATACTTACATATTGTAAGATTGTATGGACTGTACATAATTTGTATCACATATCCAATTTTTTGGGGTGTTTTATGTATTGTCTTTGACGCCTCAGAAAGTGTCTCTATAATTTTTATTTTTAGGTTGAATTTATGGAGATTTGGGCAAATATGGCTTCCTTACACCACCTGGATGATGATGTAGCACTTGACTACTTTGTTTCCAGCTACTCAGCTGCATTTGGTACTTGTTTTAATATCCCTTGTGGGCTCCTCCTTCCACATGGTTTGCATTCGGTGTGGTTGTGGTGAATTGGCATATTCATTTGATAACCCGGCATGCTCTTTGTGATGAATGTACAAGCATTATCAATGGGAATGGAGTCAAAGGCTGAGTATCGATAAGAATTATCAATGACTAGTATTGGAATCATTTAGGAATGGTGGCAGCTATGAGAATTACAGTCCACTAACACAAACCATTAGCTAGATTTATTTTTGTGTTAACTTTAGAGGAATGGGTGAAAGCATTTGAATATGGATGAAATCAAAGCTTCCTATCAAAGAATGAATTGTGAATCATATATTTTCATTCAAATACTGTAATTCAAATACTGTAGACAACATATATAAATGGAAAACTTAGAAAGAAAACATTTACAAAGGAAAACACAGATCGAGAAATATTGGCACATGAATCTCTTCTTTGAAAAACTTTGTACTTCTACATTGATAGTTTTATTAAGCTCAGACAGACATTTCACTACAAATATTGTTTCTTTTTCTCAAACTCTGAACCCCCTGTGCATTGCCAAACATGAAGAATATATACAAAATGTTCTTCGTAACGAACCCTAACTGTGTATTAGCAAAAAACTAGTTTTTTTCTCACAAATGCCTAAATTTATGGAATTATGTTTTGCTTCTCCTCCCTATGAAACTTCATAGGTTTTAATCTACATTTTTAATTGTATAATGTATAAGTAAATAATATGTGTATATATTTTATTATTTTAAATCACATAACATATGAACTATATATATTTATTTATGTTAAATCTTTTAACATATGAACTATAGTAACATATTTATATTAATTATATATTATTATTATATTTACATATTTTACCATTATTAAGGTGAAAGAAGTTTATATATCATAAGGGTGTTTATAAAATATTTACCTATTTTATAAATTCTATTAAGTATAATATTTATATTTCTTACAAGTATAGTATGGATGGGCTATGAATATATGTATTTTAACATAATTCCCTAAAATGAAGCATGTTTTGTTGGGAGAAAGAAAATGGGAATAATTTCAATATTATGTTTCCCTTGTGGTTTGAATTTTGTACTTTGGTGGGGTGTTTTAGAATAATCTCACTTGTTATGCATGCTTTAATTGGTAAACATACCCCATATGCTTTAAATGATGACGATGATGAACTAGATGACAATGACAGTGATGATGTTTTTAATGATGACGATGATGGAAAGATGATGATCATGATCATCATCGTCATCTTTGTCACTATCATCATGATTATCACAATAGTCATCATCATCGACATAATCATCATCCATATCATCATCATCACCATTGTCCTTGAGATCATCATCATCATGATTATTGGCATTTTCATCAGTTATTCATTAGTACCTTTGGAATAAGAAATAACATCTACCCAAAATATGTGATTAGTGGAAAAGGGACATGGAGGACACACACGATTTATGCATGACAAATAACAACTTATTTTTTAAGCTGATCAACATCATCATTCTCATTGTATTCATCATCATTGCCATTGTCATCATCACCATCATCATCATTCATTTCATTGCCATCATAATCATCGGTGATTTCGTCATTTCCATTATCCTCATCATCATCATCATCATCATCATCATTGTCATCATTCTCCTCATTATCAACAACATTATCATCATCATCATAACCATCCTCAATATCATAATCATTATCCTCATTTTCATGTTCAACATCTGGGTGTAAAACTGGATGCAAAAGTGAATAAAAACATGGATGCAAAAAAGGATGCAAACATGGATGCAGCAAAAGTAGGAGCAAAAGTGGGTGCATAATGGGGTGCAACAAAAATGGATGCAAAATTGGATGCAAAAAATGATGCAATCATGGAAGCAAAACATGATGAAAAAAGTGGCGCAAAAGTGGATACAACCATGGATGTAAAATTGGATACAAAATTGGATGCAAAAGTGGATGCAACATAAGTAGATGCCAAAGTAGTCGTAACACCCAACGCAAAACCTGATGCAAAAGTGGATGCAAAAATGGATGCATAAAGGGATGCAATAACTGATGTAAAATTGGATGCAAAAAAATATGCAAACGTGGATGCAAAAGTTGAAGCAAAAGTGGGTGTAAAAGTAAGCACAAAAATGGGTGTGAATTGGGACGCGACAAAAGTGGATGCAATAGTAGATGCAAAAAAAGACGTAAACATGGATGCAAAAAGGGATGAAAATGTGGGTGCAAAAGTGGACGAAAAAATGGATGCAAAAGTGGATGCAAAAATGGCTAAAACAAAACGAGATGCAAAACTAGACTCAAAACAGGATGTAAACTTTGATGCAAAACTTGGCGCACAGAGGGATGCAAAAAAAGAAGTAGAAGTGGATGAAAAAGTGGATGTAAAAAATGATGCAAAAGTGGATTAAAAAAAGGGCATAAAAGTTGAGGCAAACATGGGCAAAGGGGGCGCAACAAGAGTAAATGTACAAACTAGGCGCAAAATTAGGTGCAAAACTAGGCTCAAAACCTGTCGCAAAACTTGATGCAAAACCTGGCGCATAACCAGGTGCAAAACTCGGTGCAAATTACGCCGCAATTCGCGCCAGATTTAGAGAAAGGATGCAAAAAATGCCTAAAATAGCACCAACCCGTGAAATTGCGCCATTTTGTCCAAAATTTGAAGAAAAATACATTGAAATATGGTCTAGACGCAAAAAAGGATGCAAAAAGACACGCTAAATCCAGTTTTTGTTGTAGTTGCAAGCAACTACAATTATCCAATCTAGTGCAATGGCCAAGTAGGAAATGGGAAATGTGGTTTACTTCATGCCAATTCATGCGACAACAAAAAAATCATAAATCACCATGAATTTTGTGTTATCTTTAACTACCTTAATCAAAAATTTCTCACATGTATAGTTCAACTTAAATAGAAAAAATGGTTCATAGGTATCTTAAGTGAAAAGTGACTACAAAGGTAGGTATGCAACATAAGAAAAAAGCACTAAAGTAGTAATCACAAATGTTCATGTGGATATTTTAACACATGCTTATGTAATTTGACATGAAATAGGGATCCCATTAGGAAATGGTCAGAATTATATGGAAGAGACGTATGTGGTCTCAAACTCCAGGCCATGATGGGACTAATTGGGATGCAATTCCCATGAGAATAAATCATCAAGGGAACCAAAATGGAAATATGGTGTTGAATTTAGCGTCCCATGTTCAGTGAGCTCTTCTGTCGGAATGGTGGAAAATACAGATATGATGGGCTGACCAACCAATTTCTAACAAGTTCAACCCTATGGAAAGTTTGGGTTGCAAAAGGTTCAAATGTGTCTTCACACAGTAATCACCTAAAACTACATGCATGCTTCCAAATATACCTGATAATATTGATGAAAATACAAAGGATTATCCTATACATGTGTGGGTTTAAACCAAGTATGCTCCCAGTGGCCCCACAAAATATGTCCTTAGGTGGGTGCGACCAAATGTTTATTACTTCAAGGATAGTTTCATCTGATGATAAAATTTCTTCCAAGAAATCAATTGAGATGGGAGATCTCACAACCAAAATGGGACAAGCAACTGGATCATATTCCTCCATCAAGGGAATATTTTGATCCAAATCTACTAAATCCATTTGAAGAGATTGGTATGACACTTCTATAGCAGATAAGGGTTGTAGGATCATAAAGTTTCCCATGAGGGAATCATTTTTGAACTATCCTACCCTAATATCTAGAAACTCCTTTAGATCATACCTAATGAAAGGAATATTCAGCTGGACAACAGTTTCAATCATACAATAATCTAATTAGTCGATCATGACAATCTTTCCCTAATGAGGGAACCGAATAACTTGGGACTCTAAAGACAATATAGCCATCATCGCATGTATCCAACTATGTCCTAATAGAAAACTGTAATCTATAGGTGCATCTACTACCTCAACATCCATTGTGACTTTTTTTCCACCCCATTCAATAGGGTAGGATACAATGAATCCATGAGGAGAGAACGAATGTCAATAAAATTCTTCTCGCATAGTATGGGATTGAACTAAGGTTGGGTGATCCTAATGCTTTCCAACATTTAAATGCCATGACACAGATCGAGGCCCCTTCATCAACTATGGTTCAAACGATATTCTTGTCATGATATGTTACTTTAATATGAAAATCAACTTCGGAAGGAACCCTACAGGTTGATTGGTCTAAGTCTAATGTGATTGAAGTCACGTCAGATGGATCAACAGCTCTATTTGAATACAATAGTACCTTTCTTTGTGTAGACTAATATTGCAATACCTCCATGGCAAAGATGGAACATGGTGCTTGAGCTATTTCTTCAACAACATTTTTGTTATGAGCAGCTCATGTGTTAGGATTATGCATTGTTCTATGTAGAACACCTTTGGGGGGTGTGGTACTATGTCTATGGTTGGTTTCTCAATGGGAAGAGAACCACTTGGATGTTATTCTAATTGATCAAATTTACTAGGAGGGACATCATAAGAATGATATCTTGTTTGAATGTTCACCTTATAACCACACATGAAGACATTGGCATTGGGATCATTTCCCCATTGTGGCGATTTTGACTGGTTTCCCCATGGTGGAGGTACCAACACTATAGAAACCATTTGATGATGGTGTTGCAAGAAGGGTTCCATCAATATGGTAGTTTTCTGTTTCCCACTGCCTTGAGTCAAATTCAATGCATCTCCCATCCTATGGTTAGCATTATTCTTACTCTTGTATTTCTTCTTCTTTCCTCTAAGTTCCATGGATTGAACTATGAGAATTTTAGGATTTTTAGAAGGATTAACATTGTGTTTACCCTTGTACTTATTCTTCTTTCCCCTAAGGTCCATGGATTGAACTATGAGGATTTCATAATTCAAGGAAGGCTTAGCATGTTGTTGCATATCCTGACTAGCTATAGGTTGTGAAGTATGAACAGACATTTGTCCCATTTGTTGGGTAATCTGCTCAATGTTGTTGACAAAATCGATCATACCATTGGCATGAGGTCCATGTGGTGGCCTAGATAGATCAAATGCATGTATTGCAGGTTGGTTCCAGAAAGATTGGTTACTTTCTATAACATCACCACGCCATTGCGGAATGGGGTTCATGGGTGGTGTTGAGGCCTGGAAATTCACAGGCAACAACAGTAAGGGATTCTCCACAGTCAACATTCCCAACTATCCCGTGATTGTTTGGTATGGGAAATCTGTCCGGTTTGCGGTCCGGCTACCGTAGGTCAAAGTAACAAAAAACAAAGGCTTTACCAGTTGCGGCTCGGTCCACCGTGTATTTTTGTATTTTTTGACTTAATGTATGATATGCAAGTGCCTAATTAACCATGCAGGGTGATAAGATGCAAGGATCAGTCACAACATGATGCACAGGTTCTTACCTCTTGTCTTAGCATTCACAAGCATCTAAATCACATACAACAAGAAATTAAAACTAACTACCTAAACTATCCCTAGGGAGCAGGATTATCATTCATTGGTGAGTAATATATTTTGTACATGCATTATGAAGAGTTACAGATAGTTGATACGTCTTTCAATACACATGAACAATTACAGATATTTGAACAACTAGATAGCCAATTGTTTAGAGACAACATTTATTACTCACAGTGGAAAACATCACAAAATATACTGAAGAACATTCAACAAGAACATAGGTTCAGGAAGTTAAACACTCTCACAGTTAATGAAACACAACTGAAAACAAAATAGTTCCCCTTCAACATTGTTCATTTAATCACATTGATACATTCCACATTTTGCTTTCTCCAGCAGGCAAAAGTTGCAGTTTCTGATTGTAAAACGAAATAGTTCCTCTTACAAGCAAATGGTGTACAAGTTTTTCCAGGGAAAAATTCCCTGTAACTTCTAACTTTTCAGAAATTTAAACAAAATCAGCAGACCGCTTGGGTTTCCCCAAACCTCTGGCGTTTCCCTTGCGACTCGGCCGGTTTCGATTTGATTTTTTACAAACTCTCAGCTACGCCTTCACCACGTGGTCACCCCAATAGTCCCTTGAGTTCTACCTGCAATCAATTACTGTGCATCATTCGTTGAAATGGAATTTTAAACGTTAACTTAAACCACCTGAAATGGCTAATCCACAAGAAAACGACCAAGTGCATCCCTTAATCTGAAAATTTTAACAAATGGAAGAGTTTTGACTGAGCCTCGAGCGGGAAAGTTCTGAATCGGAAGCCGGAAGGATATCGACATCGGACGCGAAAAGGATTTCCTAGCCGCAATGGTGGCAAAGGAGAGGTTAAGGATACGCTACCCACGGGCGGGAACACTCTCAATCGGAAGTCGGAAGGATTTATACTTCGGAGGCTTAACTACTTTGGGAGCCGCAACGGCGGAAGATACAAGGGCCCAAGACACGCGAAATGTGGGAAGGAAAAGCTTTAGTCAGAATTCGGAAGACATCACATCGAAAGCCAAATGACTTTCCCAGCCGCAACGGCGGAAGAGAAGAGGCTACGAGAAAGCAATTAAAAGACTAACAAACATCGACGGTCGGAGCGCTTTGCACTTCGGATGCTAAGCCGCTTTGGGAGCTGCAATGGCGGAAGAGAAAAGGACAACAGTCGTCGATCAAACATATTTTCGACGCCCGATGTATAAAAACAATTTAAGTGTTTTGGACAGCCCTCGAATTTCAACAACGGACAAAAACTGGTTTCACCTCTGAAATGGTAACCCAAAACAAAGAAACTTGATCCGATCGACATGCAATAAAACTGCGACCTGCAACAATTTCCATCACAAACAAATTTGAAAACTAGGGCGAGAGTTAATCTTTAGAATCATCCAAAATTAAACATGACCAAAATTCAAAGGATCCAACGATTAAAACAACGCTAAATCATGAGGAGGGGCCCAAAATTTAAGAAATTTGGGGAGAATGGTTGCAGCTGCAACAATTGGCGATTACCTGGTGAACCTAGATCTCTGGGTTTTTGTTCTTTGAGTGACAGACTGTTTAACAACAAATGCATCTATTAAATTCTTCCAGCTATCTGAATTTCTCAAATGACGGACATGTGTACCTTTAATCATTGATGATAGTCCAATTTGGGAGAGTGGAAACCAATATTTTCAAGTCCAGATAACTCTGTTGAGGCCAGAGGATGAGTTTCATTATTACTTTTGTCTTCAGGTAGCTGGTAGCTTGGACACCATAGGATTGTAGCATATGGTAAACAGAAATATTCGTTTGTTCCTCATTCCCATGCCACTTTAGCATTTTTTGTGCTTTTGGACTTTTGTCCCTTTTTATATGAGTCCTCCTGCATGCCTTTCTTACTGAATTTGAATTCAGGATTCTCTATCCCATAGTGTCCTTTTGTGTGAGCAATGTACTTCATGTTTCAGCTCACGGACGAAGAGGATCTTCCGACATTTTAGTACTTATGATTCAGTATCTGCTTTGATGTATGATGCTGTCATAGGACTTTTTTTTTTGGCTCTTATTTGCCTTTTGGCATTCGTTTCTTGGCATGGGATCATTTATATTTAATATACTGTTCACCTTGCTCCTTTCCATGGGTCCTCTGCTGTCGCTCCTTAGAACATTTTAAGTGTGATGTGGATGGAGCCTCAACATAGTATTCTAGACTCTTCAAATCCAGTTTATTTCACAGGGGTTAAGTAGGACTTCAACGCACACAGAGCTTATTCGAGAAAACTGCTAAACTGGAAGAATTTCTTTTAGCAACACACAGTCTGAGACCCAAAAATGTTTGATCATTCCCAAACATTTTGATGTTCTCCCTGCAACCGCAGGTTCATTCCCTTTAGTGTAATCAAGAAAAAACAAACTAAAACAAACTGAAAAACATGACTCAAAAGACATCCAAACAGATTAATTATATACAAGACAGAAGAACTCAAAGAAACTCAAGAAAAATAAGGCTTGAGAACCAAACCATTCACTGGTAAGTTCTCTTCCCACCCCTGCAGATCCTGCAACTTATAAGTAGAAGGGCCAAGCTTTGTCACTATCTGATAAGGGCCTACCCACAACTACTGGAATTTAGTATGCTTTCCTTTCTCATCATGGGGGTGATCCCATTTGAGAACCAAATCACCTACCTCAAAGTCTTTTGTTCCAGCCTTATGTTTGTCGAACCATCTCTTTATTACCTCCTGCTGTTGCTTAAAGCGCTCTCTAGCTTTAGATCTAGCCTCTTCTGCTTCCAGGGGATTATATATCCTTATTTGCAAAACTTCATCATCCGACCCTCTAGATTCTTGAGCTATTATGGAAGAAGGAAGCATGATATTGGGAGGAAGGATGGCTTCTTTACCGTAGACAAGGGTATATGGAGACACTCCAATCGAAGACTTGGGGGTGACTCTATCAGCCCAAAGGGCATTTGGTAGCGCTGCATGCCAACTCCTCTGGTTTTCTATTACAGTCTTCTTTAAAATTTTAATCAGATTTTTTTTAGAGGATTCAGCCAAGCCATTTCCTTGTGGATAATAATTAGCAGAATAATGCAATTTTATCCCTTTATCATGAGCAAATGCAGTCAATTTAATTGACGAAAAGTACTTAGCATTATCAAAGATTAACAAAACTGGAACTCCAAACCTGGTGATGATATGATCTTGTAGGAAGCTGATGACCTTGTCTTCATTTACCTTGCACAGCGGGATAGCTTTGACCCAGCGAGTGAAATAATCAGTCACGATCAAAATGTACTTGTGCTGCAGAGAGGAATTCGGTTTTATTTCTCCAATAATATCCAGCCCCCATTGCTCGAATGGCTCCGTGATCATCACAGGCTTTAGGGGTGCTGCTGCTTTAGGTTGTCTCCCACTACACCTTTGGCAAATATCACACTTCCTGACATGTGCGTGTGCATCTTTGAAGAGCGTAGGCTAATAGTAACCTGCCCTGAGGATTTTGTGGGCTGTAGTATCTCCTAAATAATGTCCCCCAGCAGGACCGTCATGCAACTCTGACATTACTTTCTTCACATATTCCTTTTCTAAGCATCTGAGAAGAACCCCGTCATAATTCTTTTTGAATAATACTCCTTCAACAAGATGATAGGAGGCTGATTTAAGATGCGGCGCCCTTCTTTGCTTGGAACTCCAATGTTCTGGAAATAGCCCTGCCTGTAGGTAATGCACAAGGTCTCTATACCAAGACTCAAGAGCTGTAAACAAAGGACATACCTCCATTACATGTAATTTGGCTTCATCTTCCCAAGCGTGTTCTTCATTTTTTCCATTTTCAGTCATCTGTTTGCACAACCCTTGTTCTTTAACTATAGATGCTGGCTTGAATTCAAGGTCATACTCTTGAAGAGCTGTCACCCAGTTGCCTCTTCTTTCTCCTAACTCCTTCTGTACAAGAATAGACCTTACAGCTGGGTAGGGGACGATCACCTTGGTTCTATTTTTTAAAATATAAGGCCTGAATTGATTTACTGCTTTGAATACAGTGTAATCTTGCTTATCGATGGCTGGGTAGTTTAATTCAGCCCCTTGCGGACCAGTACTCATAAAGGATATTGGGAATTCATCCCCCACATCTTCCTTTTGGGTGAGCACAGCTGCTAGTGAATCATCAGATGCAAAGGTATACAAGATAAAATCTTTGTCAAAATCTAGGCTTTTCAGGGAGGGTGCATGTGCAACAGCAGTTTTGATTTTGCTGAATGCGCTCTTCTCAATTTCAGTCCACTTGAATAGTGCATTTTGCTTTACCATCTGCTGTAGTGGTTTGACAATCTGAGCAAAATCAGGCACAAATCTTCACACGAAGTTTATCGTTCCCATAAATGATTGCATCCCCTTTTTATTATGGGGCAAGGGGATTTGTTCAATAGCCTTAATTCTTTCTAGATCTATATAGATTCCTTTCTTCGAAACTATGTGACCCAGCAACTTGCCTTCCATGACAGCAAACACACACTTCTTAGGATTGAGTGAGATGCGATATTTTCGACAGCGTTCAAAAATTTGCCTTAAGTGAAACGCGTGCTCTCCTCTTCTCTTCGAGAATATTGTAATATCGTCAAGGTATACTACAGCACTTAGGCCAATCAATCCATGGAAAGCTATTTCCATAGCCCTCTAAAACATTGCTCCAGCATTTATAAGCCCAAAGGGCATTCTCCTATAGGCAAAGGTTCCCCATTTGGTCCTGAACGTGGTCTTCAATCTCTCTTCTTCGGCTACTAATACTTGATTGTAGCCAGAGAAACAGTCTAATAATGAAAACAGTTCAGCACCTGAGACCATTTGCAGCAATTTCTCCATGGGTGGCACAGGATAGTTATCTTTGTTGGAAGCGCGGTTTAGATTTCTGAAATCCAGGCATAATCTGATTTCTCCAGATTTTTTCCTCACTGGTACCAGATTTGATACCCACTCCGAGTGTCTGACCTTAAAAATGATTCTAGCATCCAATAATTTCTTCACTTCACTCTGAATCAGCGGTTCCAATTTTGGATGCATTTTCCTTAAAGGTTGCTGATATGGCTTGACACCAGCTTTAATGGGAATGACATGTTTGATGATGCTGGTGTCATATGTTTTCAAATATTCGTATGTCCATGCGAAAACATCTTTATATTGTTTAAATAGACTGATGAATTTGTCTCTTTCTGCTGGTGAACAACATTTGCCGAGATTCACAAATTTTGGATTCGTCTCAGTCCCTAAATTTATCAACTCGAACTGTAGAGATGAGATATGGGTCTTCACGTTGGCTGGTCTTCTGAACTTTTCATTTAAATCGAACATTCTTTCCAACGTTATGACTCCTTTAGGGATGAAATTGTCATATTTCATCTCAGCCTGATGTTCTTCATCATCTATAATCGCCCCCTTGAACACCTCATCATTTGTTAAGCATTCTATTATCTGCTGATCATCGTCGAACACTCGCAGGTTGGTGATCATATTCGGTACTGAGAGCCTGAAAATCAATTCGACAGAGCATCGATTATTAGTGGGTATGAGCCTAGTAGCTGATGTGGCCAACAGGTCATCTGCTGCATTTTTAAGTCTTGGAATTGAAATAATATTGAATGCATAAAAACATTTAAGCAGGTCCCATACCTCATTTTGGTAATATTTCAAGTGAGGGGAAACACAATGTATTTGATTCCGGATTTGTTTCACAATAATCTCGGAATCTCCAAAAACTCTTAGATTACTTACCTTTAATTCAATCTCTTTCCTCAAACCCTACACCAGCGCTTTGTACTCAGCGATATTATTAGTACATGCAAACTCTAATCTACATGAGAGAAAATGTTTATTCTTCTGGGGGTCGATCAGGACACAGCCAGCCCCTGACCCCTCTAATGTCTTAGAGCCATCAAAAAACAATGTCCAAAAATCACTAACTACTGAATGTGAATCTATTCCTATTGCTAAGTCTACTATTTTACAGTCAATCGCATCAGCCTGTGAGAATCGAAGGAGATCAGGCTAAGTGTCTGATGTGTTGCTGGATTCTTCTGCTTGGTAATTTCCTGGTTCCAACTCAATAAAATAGTTTCCCAATACAGAATCCAATGGTTCATTCTTTTCATTCAGTTGAGTAACATTGTATCTCATGTGAGGCTCCCTTAAAATCTTAATCTGGTTCGGACTTCCCTTGTATGGAAACCACAGATGTGACCAATCCGAGGCAAAATATCCATTTAGTTTGGCCGACCAATCTTTGCTTAGGACAAGACCGTAAGCATCTGGTATATCAGCCACCACGATGTTAATGACTTGGCATACTTTATCATTGGATGCCAGATGGACTAGGACGTCTTCCATCTCACCAATTACCTTTACATCTATCCTATCCAACTGAACAACCCTCCACGTGGATGGCTTAGGCTTCCCATTTATCTTTTTACAGACTGATATTGGCATGACATTAACTGACGCCCCTAAATCTACCAGAGAATTGTGCACGTTATGATTAAAAATTTCAAACGTGAGGAGGAAAGGTGGATGTTTGCTTTTAGACTTACCTCCAACGCTGGTTTCTCCAATTTCTTCTTCTTCCTGAGGTTGATTGTCAGTGGGCAGCTTCTCATCCGATGCTTCAAGTGATCTCAATAGTCTTTCTTTTTGTTGCGGTACTTTACACATTTCAAATAGTGGAACATTCGCTTTTACCTTCTTTAAATCCTCCATGATGTCATAATCCATCGGCTGCTCAATGGGATGAGGTTTATCATCATTCATCTTTCCTTCCTTTGGCCTAGCCAGCATATTATTCTGCTTCGGATCTTGGCTGGTAATAGTGAATTCTGGAATTTTATCAGCTAAGGATTTATTTTGAAATTTCTTTACATTTATTTGCAGCCTTTTGATCTTTGGTAGAATGAGACTGTTTTCTTTAATTGGCCCTTGGCTCCTTGTTGCCATGTTGGTTTCCATGACGTCCTTGTAGCCCTGATTCTTTTCCTCTTCAGCATCAAATAACGAAACAGAATCCCACAAAACCATGGTTTCCTCTTCTTGTTCCTTTGTTGACATAGTATTCTCTTTTCTCTCTTCATCTCCATCTTCTGTTAGTCTAGAATCCAACAGCTGATTCATGACCAATGTCATCTAATTTATCCATTGAGGACAATTCTTTTCAGAGTGTGGCTGTTGGTGGAAAGTGCAAAAATTGTCCATGCCTACCTCTGTTAAATTCATAGATGCAGTATTGTGAGGAGGAGGTTGAGACTGATTGTTATCCTCTCTTTTCTTATAATATGGCTTATAAAAATTTTGTGTTTCCTTCTCTTTCTCCAAATCTATGATTTTGTTGGAAAGCTTCTGCATCATTTTTGCCATATTTTCATAATCTGGCGATTTCTCTTCCTTAGGCTTAGTAAACAATAAGGCTTTCCTTCCTGCACCTTTCTCTCCTGACTGTTCTGGATAATCTTCAATACTTTCTCTTTCAGCTTCCACTAATTCTGCCTCTTCATAGGTTTCCATCAAGGTAGGCTTGGCCCTTCCTTTGGAAAACATGGTCAAATCAGGGCCTAAAGTTGAAGTATAATATTCAATCAGAACTTTGTCTGAAGGTTTATCTGTTTCAGAAAAATTCTTGAGATAGGCTGCAAACCTTTGTGTGAAACTGTGCACCTTTTCCTTTCTTTCTTTCTTCAGGGAACATAGCCATTTCATGAGGGCTGCATGAGTTTTCTGAGTTGCATACTTACTTCTGAAAATTCTTTCGAAGGTATCCCAATCAGAGATAGAGTTAGCAGGCAACCCAAAGTACTATGATGCCGCAGCTCCTTTAAAGGTATGCGGGAACAGTCTGTAGACTACATCTTCATACTCCTCGGCCCTTAATCCTTCAATTTCCAAGTAAAAACTTTGTAAGTGATCATCTACTAATATTTTCTCATTTGGGTCAAACTTGGGCAACATCTTGTCAAAGGCTTGAGGTAGGTCGTGTAATGGAGGTGTTAGGTTTAACGGTGATCTGGCTCTCCAAGCAGGTGGTGGATTTGGTGGGTTATGTGGTGGATTAGCATTTACTCCCGCCATAAGTCTAGGTGGAGAGTGAGGAGGTGAGCCAACTGGAGTATGACCAGGAGAACTGTGAGGGGTATCTGGGCCTTCTTGATTCAATGGTAGCACAACTTCCTGTAAGGTTGTTTCTACAAGTTCTTCCCAGTCTCCAACCAGCACTGAGTCTTCTACTACAGGACGATCTTTCTTTTTATATTCTCTTCTGGGAAATTCAGGGATGATTGGCAATCCTCCAATCTTATTTACATATGCCCTGGTGTGTCTTCTCAGATCATTAACAACTTCATTGCCAACAGAATATAGATGTTCTCTTTCTTCCGGAATTGGATTATGAAGCCCACTGCTTTCAAAACTGTTATCGGTGGAATAATCTCGGGAAAATGGGTTTCCTCAGCCAGCCATGCACTGGCGGCCATCCTTCTAGCGCCAAAACTGTTGAGGCCCAGAAATTTATAGGAAACAACAGTAAGGGATTCTCCCCAGTCAACGTTCCCAACTAGCCCGTGAATGTTTGGTATGGGGAATCCGTCTGGTTTGCGGTCTGGCTACCGTAGGTCAAAGTAACAAAAAACAAAGGCTTTACCGGTTGCGGCCCGGTCCACCATGTATTTTTGTATTTTTTGACTTAATGTATGATATGCAAGTGCCTAATTAACCATGCAGGGCGATAAGATGCAAGGAGCAGTCACAACGTGATGTGCAGGTTCTTACCTCTTGTCTTAGCATTCAGAAGCATCTAAATCACATACAACAAGAAATTAAAACTAACTACCTAAACTATCCCTACGGAGCAGGATTATCATTCATTGGTGAGTAATATATTTTGTACATGCATTATGAAGAGTTACAGATAGCTGATACTTCTTTCAATACACATGAACAATTTCAGATATTTGAACAACCAGATAGCCAATTGTTTAGAGACAACATTTATTACTCACAGTGGAAAACATCACAAAATATACTGAAGAACATTCAAAAAGAACATAGGTTCAGGAAGTTAAACACTCTCACAGTTAATGAAACACAGCTGAAAACGAAATAGTTCCCCTTCAACATTGTTCATTTAATCACATTGATACATTCCACATTTTGCTTTCTCCAGCAGGAAAAAGTTGCAGTTTCTGATTGTAAAACGAAATAGTTCCTCTTACAAGCAAATGGTGTACAAGTTTTTCCAGGGAAAAAGTCCCTGTAACTTCTAACTTTTCAGAAATTTAAACAAAATCAGCAAACCGCTTGGGTTTCCCCAAACATCCGGAGTTTCCCTTGCGACTCGGTCGGTTTCGATTTGATTTTTTACAAACTGTCAGCTACGCCTTCACCACGTGGTCGCCCCAACAGTCCCTTGAGTTCTACCTGCAATCAATTACTGTGCATCATTCGTTGAAATGGCATTTTAAACGTTAACTTAAACCACCTGAAATGGCTAATCCACAAGAAAACGGCCAGGTGCATCCCTTAATCTAAAAATTTTAACAAATGGAAGAGTTTTGACTGAGCCTCGAGCGGGAAAGTTTTGAATCGGAAGCCAGAAGGATATCGACATCGGACGCAAAAAGGCTTTCCTAGCCGCAACGGCGGCAAAGGAGAGGTTAAGGATACGCTACCCGCGGGCGAGAACACTCTCAATTAGAAGTCGGAAGGATTTATACTTCGAAGGCTTAACTACTTTGGGAGCCGCAATGGCGGAAGAGACAAGGGCCCAAGACGCGCGAAATGCGAGCGAGAAAAGCTTTAGTCGGAAGTTGGAAGACATCACATCGGAAGCCAAATGACTTTCCCAGCCGCAATGGCGGAAGAGAAAAGGATACGGGCAGGCAATTAAAAGACTAACAAACATCGGTGGTCGGAGCGCTTTGCACTTCGGATGCTAAGCCGCTCTGGGAGCCGCAACAGCAAAAGAGAAAAGGACAACAGTCGCCGATCAAACATATTTTCGACGCCCGATGTATAAAAACGATTTATGTGTTTTGGATAGCCCTCGAATTTCAACAACGGAAAAAAACTGGCTTCACCTCTGAAACGGCAACCCAAAACAAAGAAACTTGATCCGATCGACATGCAAATAAAACTGCGACCCGCAACATATTCCATCACAAACAAATTTGAAAACCAGGGCGAGAGTTAATCTTTAGAATCATCCAAAATTAAACATGACCAAAATTCAAAGGATCCAACGATTAAAACAATGCTAAATCATGAGGAGGAGCCCAAAATTTAAGAAATTTGGGGAGAATGGTTGCAGCTGCAACAGGTGAATTTCCCCCTTGCGGGGTTAGACTCCAAGATGATTAGATATTTCCTGGAATCTTACCACACCATTGACGAATGGGTGGATCTCCCCCTTGTGTAGTTAGAATCCAATGAGATTAGTTATTTCCTAGAATATGACCACTCCAATGATGTGGTCCTTCAATTTGATTATTATCCCAAGGTGGGTTCCCCCTTGCAAAGGTTTCCCCCAAGAATATTGGGTACTTCTATGAACATGATCAATGGGTGGATTTCCTCTTAATGGAGTTAGGTCCCAAGAATATTGGTTACTTCCTAAAACCTAACCACTGGGTGGATTGTCCCTTGATGGACTTGGGTCCCAAGAAGATTGGTTACTTCCAAGAACTAGGCCACTGGGTGGATTGCCTACTAATGGAGTTGGGTCCAAGAATATTGGTTACTTCCTAGAACCCAACCATTCTATTGATTATGTCCTTGTTTTTTAGTGGAATTCCAAGGTATGTTTCCTCCTTACAGAGGTTGGATCCAGAAATATTGATTACTTCCTAGAACTTGACTAATGGGTGGATTTCCCCCTTGCGGAGGTAGGCCCAAAGAGGATTGGTTACTTCTTAGGTATTTACCACACCATGACAGTTGTCCTTGGGCTTGATTAGAATTCCAAGGTGGTACTCCCCCTTACAAATACTTCCCCCAAGAATATTGGGTACTACTGGAACATGACTAATGGGTGGATTTCCCCATTATAGAGGTAGGTACCAAGAGGATTGGTTACTTATTCAATTATTACCACACCATTGCAATTTTCCTTGGCCTTGAAAATCATTGCAATGTAGGTTTCCTCCTTGCAGAGGTTGGCTCCAGAAAGAGTGGTTACTTTCTGAAACATGACCACTCCATTGTGGAATGTGGTTGATAGGTGTATTTCCCCTAGGAATTGTGCTAGGATCAATCATAGGATGACCCTCTGGGGAATTTCCTCCCATCAGTGAAGGATAATTCCAATTAGAAATTGTGCTCCATGATGCATAATTTTTACCAGGAATATTTGTTGGGTATATGTTATATTCTTTGCATGTGCATGTGGAGGGGAGGTGCACATGTCAGCGCTACATCTCGGCAATCCCAAAAGAACCTTTTGGCTATTTATAGCTATTTTTGGCTATTTTGGGATTTTTTCTAAAAATATGTAACTTAATCCCAGTTAAGGGATTGGAGTCTTTTTATAATTCAGGTTAATGGATTAGGGTATTTGGATGTTGTTGAATACCTATATTGTATTGGGGGGATTCGTAATGTAATGAAGAGAAAATAGGAGGTGTAGCTCCAAGGTTTTATGGTTTTCCCAATTAAGGGTTTCCAATGTAAATCTCTTTGTTTATGTGTGAATGATGTGTTGTGATCTCTATTTTTCTTAAAATAATCTGTATCCTTTGCTTCTCTGCACAGGTTTAAAACTTACAATATTAGCATTCCATGGTAAAGGGTTTCCCCCCAGAATTAGAACGTAGACAACTATTGGTTGTGCCAAGAGGATTTTGATAACCTCTCAAAACCATTTCAGACTACATTGATGTGGTCCCTTGAACTCCTGGAAAATCCAAAGGGTCAAGTGTAATGTTTTTCATATTATTCCAACTTTCAAAAAATATTAACCAATGACTCACTTTCTGTAAGTATGACTGGGTTTAAAGGATGTGTTAAAGGTGGATTTAGATGAGCAACTGTAATATATTCTATTTTTTTAATTTCAACTAGAATAATATGATGAACTCTATCTATGTTTTGTCCATGATGTGACAAATTTTGAGAATTGGTTTGATTTTCTTCTTTTCTAGTAACATTTTATTGGGTTTACAAGTAGTTTAGTTTCCAAATCAGAAAGATGTGGTTCATGTATCTCCCTCCACAATGTAGTGGGGTCTTCAAGCTTGGGTAACTTTCCTCGTTGTCACCTTGATAGGTGGATAGGGATATTAGTCACTCTGAAGTTTAATAAAGGGGTTTGTTTATTAGATTATATCAAAATACAGTCAAACAATATTAAAGGCAACTAGACTCAACAAAAATCAAGTTTTCCACACATCTAAAATATTCCCAAGAAAATCAGCAAGTAAACGACTTTCCAAAGAATCGGAGTTAAGTGAAAATATAGACTAGAGGGACTTCCAAAACTAATAGCTTTTGAGGGACATAAAGCCTCAAGAATTACTAAATAGTGAAGGTATGAGAAATAGTTACATTGTTCTTTAGTCACCAGAGGTGCAAGTGTTATATCTTGGCTACTCACCCTCCCAAGGAGATGAAACAACAGTTTTTTTGTATCAAGTACCGAAAGTGTTCCACACTTACAATATCCTGTGTGTTTCCCTATGAAAAGAAACTATGGTTACCACTTCACAATTGGTGGTCATCCAAGACAGTTGTCAAGATATGATAACTCACATATACTAGATATACCAAGAAATTGATGTCACCCCAAGCACTTGACAATTAATTGAAATATTCTAATGTGCTAACATCCCACCAAATAAGAAAGAGGTGGGATACCACCCTTACTAATTTGGATTGACCTCATGCTCAATGCATATGTTAGAAGTACTTTCTCGGCATGCACTCTTTGCTACTAATGGATTTGATCTCTCTTTAATCAATATTAGTTTCAAAATTATGTGGATGAGGAAGTGTTAACTCTCCAATCTTATTCCAAGGACCTATCCTAATCTATGTTAGTGATATTAGAAAGAATCTTGATATTTTTTAGATTAATCGTTTATTCTAGGGTAGTTTACTTAGTTTCGAGGAGTGGTGATGAAACTTGTGGTGTTTGTGACTCAAAATGATGAACCAATCAAATGGGCAATGCTCACTACTATTTCCTTTATTTCAATGAACTTCTATACTATGGAAGAGTAATATGTTATTTGATATCCTTCAAACATGCAAATTGAAAAATAGAATCACTTTTACAAATTTGAAAAAGAATTTTTCTAAAGAAGTGATATTTTATTGTCACAAATTATTAACGCCTTCCTTTCAAATAAGTTTCCATTTTTTAGCAGGGGTTCAAGAGGTTAGATTCAAACATAAGATGTGTTCAATTTTCTTCAACTATCACTAATTGGAAATGGAAAATGTTTGAATGTTCGATGTTTTTCTTGTTTCTAATAAATATCTCAAACCGATGTTTAAATGTAGGGTTAGATTCAATTTTGATTTTACAATTGCATAATGCTCTCTTTATGAATGTTAAATTTAATGTTCCAAATCAATGGTTTGAAAATAACTGCAAAATTCTAAATATATTTTAAAATTCTAAAATTGACAAGCATTTACACTTGAGATCCACTTTCTCATTCAAAAGACCACCCAAAAACGCAAGTGAAGAGGATACTCATGGCTTGAAAATATGCTTCAAACCTTCAAAAAATGCTTAGTACACTTCAAATCCTTTTTTCTCATTCACGGGACCACCTGAAATTTAAAGTGGAGAGGATACACAGGGCTTGACAAATATGCTCAAAAAAACTAATCTAGACTCTTACACTTGAGATCCACTTTCTCGTTTACAGGACCACCCGAAAGTGCAAGTGAAGAGGATAATAGTGGCTCAAACACAAAGTATCACAAGAAACTTGAAGATTAAAGCTACAAATATCTCTAATTGTGATTCAAGAAAGTCAAAATTAATCCATCCAAAATAAGTTTACTTGATTAAGTCATATTCTTATGGTTTTTGAAAGGAATGTTTTCTTTAAATTTATCTTAAGTGAGAGGTCCGAATTTTTTGCACTTTTTGTGCATTTTATTTTAATTATGATTTTAAATCTGTCATAATAGTGATGTCATGTTTTGTGCCAGGTCATCAAGTACATGCAACTCAAAATTCCATGGCCTAAAGATTCATAAATTGAAGCAATGTGTCATATTCTTCATTTTTTTGACAATAGTTGTATGCAAACAAGTGATTCGAGCCAAATAAGGGGTAAAAAAAATCAGACATTAAAAGTGAAATAAAGGATCTAATGACAAATATTTACTAAACATTCATATCTGAGCAATCTTTTAAATAAAAACATGAACAAAACTCAAAAAATTACTAATTAAAGTGATTTTCCTAGCTTTTTAAGGAGGCTTCTAAGACTTCCAAATCCAAGTGAAATTGATCCGAAATTATTCAAATATTCTCCTGGTAGGTTTTAAAAGGTATCTATTGTCATCTACAATACTGAAAAGTTCAAAATCATCCCTAAATATATGCCTAAAATAGTGAGTTTCAATTCTTAGTGTTCAACAATTTTTTGACAATTTTCAAGCTAGTAAGCACACAAATATTTAAATAAATTTAATAATCCCAAAATATCAATCAAATTAGAAGAAATTATTCTCTAAAATATTTTTTAAGGTTCTGAATCTAACCACGGAAAAAATAATCACCCAAAACAGACAATCCTAGCCCAAATTACACCCAAAATACTACATTTTGTGTAAAATGCGAATGTTATGAAGTTCACCGGCATTTTTCAATATGTATACATGAATATTATGTCTTGTAACAGCATTTTTAAAGGGATACACGCTACTGTGTACACTCTAAACTAGCGGTTTTCCAAGAAAATCAAGATCCCACGCAAATTTTTCAAAAAATTCAAAATTTTTGACTATGTAAAGGTTGATCTGGGCCGCTTTTGGATTATCAAAGACTTCTAAACTTGGTTGATATGTATTAGGCCCTAGAAATTAATCATGAATGGAAATATTCAAGGGAAATAACACCCAAAATTGAGGGAAATTTCAATAAATAAAGAATTAAAACCCCAAGATCTCCAGCGGAGTCTCCATTCTATTGGTAGAGATTGTAGCAGGGACGTGTCTACAACATTCTCTATCCTTAATATAGGTGGATGAAACCTAATTGACATAAATACATGCAACAATTTAAAATTTTCTTGAGATTCCTAAGCATTTTCAAAGAGTTGAGAGGGGAGGAAGAAACGAAAAAACCTCTTGAAGTGTGCGACTTGTAGTACATCCCCTTGACTAAGAATCCATGGCCTTTAGTCCTCTATTAGCAGCTTGGTTTCTAGTTCCTTACCTCTATATCTACCTCTATGAAATTGAAAATCTTTGAAAAAATTTAACTCTATCTACCAAATCTTAAATTAAAAACTAGATTTAACACATAGATTCAAACTCAAAATTGGGTGGAAACTAGAATTGCATCATATTGAAAATAAGAAGAAAGTGATTACAATACAATTGTGAAGGTGAATCCCTTCTCGTTTGCTTTAAACCATCCTTCTCCATCCATGCCTTTGATCACAAAGAGATTGATGTGGAAAAGAGTTATTCTAGCCTCCAAGTCCTTTAGCATGCCTTTTCTTTCATTTTTATGTCATTTACTTCACCCAAATGTATTTCTTATATAGCATTGGTATTTTTGCACCCAATTACTAAACATGAATGTGGGACTAAACATTTTCATAATGTTTTCTTATTTTCATCAAAGACCCACTTTTCATAGTTTTTTCATGCATTTAACTTGATTTTTCAGGATTTTCAAGACAATTAATACACATGTTATGTATTCTTTCCACTGTATGAGCTATATAAATTGGGTTTTGCCCCTTAGGTGGCCATGGACTTGGACTCTCTAGAGCGGGGATGATTTTAAGGAACCATACATATTTAAAAGTGTATAAATGTTGGTGAATCTTACCAATTATAAAAACACCAACTATAAAATGTTTGGCGATATGTTTCAAAAAATGTTTTAATTTCCAAGGATTTTATATCGTTTCTATAATATTTTTGACAAAGTGTCCTCAGACACATAATTTTATTAATGAAGAAGGAAAATAATTACATCATAGAGATGTGAGGGCTAAATCCCGAAAGATTACCTCACATGGAAAACTCGATGGATTTAAATATCCAAAGAGTAACAACTAATTTACCGTTACCAAAACTAACTAAGGGACACCTCACATAATCACGTGAGTGTGTAGATGCCCTTTTACATTTATTAAACTAAACTTCTAATTATTACATTTTGGATCATAATTCCTAACAATTTTGGCGATTTTTAGGGTGAAACTATTTTACCCCATCAAAATTGGGCGAAATAGGGCTTCAAAAAATGCAAAATGGCGAATCTTTTTTTGGAGAAAAACATGGAAAAATAGCCCATGGGCTAAATTTCGCCCCTAAAATTATCCCTGCTCTAGAGAAATATTTGTCTGCAATCATATCCTCCTTTATGGAATCAGTCGTCAGATGAGAGATTAAATCTCTCAATTTTTCCAAAATTACGATCTTCATGTTGCAAACGAAATAAAAATATGTTTTCATACCATCACTCTCAAGGGTGTTAATTTTATTGTTAGCAGATAATGTTGAGGGGAAGTGTAAGTAACATGAAAGCAAGATCAATGAAAAGTCAACAAATCAGTGGTTTGCTAAATTATTCAAGAACATAAGGGGAGCTACTTCATAAAGCTTCAAGAAATGGCTAAGGTGGAGTCAGCACAGTAAAAAAGGGAGCATTGTCAGCAAAGAAAGGTATTTTTAGAAGGCATTCATAGTCAAGTAAAGTTATATTTTGCAAGGGAGAAAATGATCAGCAAATCAAAGTCATAGAAGGGAAGAATATTTATAGGGGGGTCCATCATAATCCTTGGGGGAGTAGGTGAACAAGGTTGCTTCACCCCTTTTGTCATTTATGTCAAAGGGGGAGAGAGAGTTGAATTTTTTGCCATCAATAACAAAGGGGGAGATTGCTAGAAAAAGTTGTCATTGATGTCAAATAGGGTTTTATTAATGTCAAAAGAGTGAAGAGATATGTGGAGTCAAGGTGATAATGATGATGTGGTTATAGTAGAGATAAATTGTTTGGGAATGTATAATGAAGCCTTGAATCCCCTAAATAGGAACCTAAGGAATACCTCGATCACAAGTGTATATAAACTCAAAGTGGTCCCCTTATGGTGTAGCGGTTGCACATGGCTCTCACAGGAAGACACTCTGAGTTATACATAAGTGTTACAAATCCCCTAGAGAATCCCCTGACGATCATGATGATGTGGAGTTTAAAGGAGTCCCTAAAGTTTCCTAAAGAAGTGTGAATAATCTCATAAATAAATGATGTTGGGTCACATGACCATGACGATGGGTTAGATGACCATGACGATGGGTCACATGACCATTATGGTGGGTCACATGACCATGATGATAATAAGTGTAAGTCTTAAGAAAGTTCGTAAAGGTGTTTCTAAGCAATGTCAGTCATAAATGTGAAGAAATTCCTAAAACAATGGTGTTGGGTCCACATGACCATGTGGGTGTGGTCACATAACCCATGTTGGAGAAGGCTGTAGAGAGCCCCTAAGGTTGGTGCAAAGCATATTGGTATGAAGTGTGAAAGATATCCCAAAATCATAATGGTGTGTCTGCATAACCTTGAAAGTAGTGGTGTTGGTTCTACATGACCAGAAGGATTGGTCCATATGACCATGAGAAGTAAACCCTGAAGTAATAAGGTTTAGTATACAATCCAATGTTCAAATAAATGGTTAAGAAACCCATAAAATTGTATTTGTCCCACTTTCCCATGATTTTGGGGTTACATGACCCATGGTGAACAAGAACCTAAAAAGTCCCCAAAGTTTGTCTGAAGCAAGTTGGTGTGAATATTGAAGTACCACTCAAATAATAATGCTTGGTCTACATGACCCCAAAAGTTTTGGTACTTTGTACCATTATACCACTTAAAGTGGCAAGGATCCCCACAAGAAATAATGATGTATCCACCAAGTATGATGATGTGGTCAAGCCCTAGGGCCCCCTTTGGAAAATTTACAAAGTGATATTGAATTTTTTGCATGAAGTGTCATGATGGATCCTTTATGTGGGGTACTAACCATTGAGACCCCCTTAAAATATGGAGATCCACAAATTAAGGATGAGTTTAAGGAGGCACTAAAAGAATCTACTAGATCATGATGAAGTGTATGAATAGAAGTCCAAACATTTCATTAATTAATAATCAAGTCTCTCTTTCTATTACGCGTCTTTGGAGAAAAAGTGCCAAACGTTTTGGAGGAGAGCGAGGAGGAGGAGTGTGGAGTGGCGTTTTTTTTTTGTAATTTTTTCAAATTAAAATTAAGCTATAATTCCTAAATTTTTAATTTTTTAATTTTGTTTTATATTTATTTTTAAGCTTTATTTTTTTTAAATTTGTTTTTAAGTTTTTTTGTTTTTTTGTTTTTTTCAATTTTCTTTTAAAAACAAATAATATTTTTAGTTCTATACATAAAATAGTTGAAATGCATTAAAAAAGGGTTGAAATATCTTTTATTTTCTCATTTTTTACAAATGTTTCCATAAAATTGACTTATTTAAGAGAAAACTTCATATATATATATATATATAAAAGTAGCTTTTAAAGTTTAAAACAAAACACGAAAAATTGTATTTTTTCTCATTATAACTAGCTATTAAATGTATATTTTTTGTCAAATTTGAAAAAAAAAACATTTGTAAATAAAAATTAGAGTTTTTTAATGACCAAGAAGTTTCAAAATCGCAAAAATGGGCTCAAAATGTAAAATGTTTCTACCAGTATACACACTTCTGAAACGAAAGTAAAAACAACTATAAAATTGACCCCCCAAAAATGAGAACAATGTCGGGTTCTCATCAAGTTGTCTAACTTGTTTTAAGTGTTTGGGGTATTTCATAAAACTTAATAATTATAGGAAAGAATATTAGTAGTGGTTAGTGAAGAAGATAGGAAAAAATATAGGCAACTAGTGCTTCTGTTGGTTGTCTTTGGAGGGTAGGTTGATCTTGTTGAAGTGAGTTTTAGAAAATATTCATGTTTAATGGTTATCTTTGAAAAAGATTCAAGTCAATTTTGGATTTAATTAGAAGATGGATTTTTTGTTTATTTGTGGTCAAGAGGCAAAGAAAGGAAGGTTTTCACCTAGTAAATTAGGAAAGAATTGCCGAACCCAAGAAATTGGTGGCTAGCACAATAAGAATATTTTTTGCTATTGGACAACCTTTAGCAACAAAAAATATTTGGTAATGTATATTTTCTAATAGTTTGTGGATTTTCGTGGTTAGAAGAAAATATATAAAACATTGAACTATCACAGATCAGTTTGATCTTGTATAAAATCTTCAATGGGAGGATACAATATCTGAAAATGGTTGTTAAATTCCTTTTCTATTTTCGGTGAGTGGTTGGCTTGAAAGCATGAAAATGGAAATTTTATTAAAATAGGTGAGGACCCCATTGTTTGTTTTTTGTAAATAGCAGAGGAAAATTATATTCATGATGACAAAAGAGAGTACAGAGCGATATAAAACAAAACTAGCTATTGTGGTCTTAAACTGATAGGCCACCCTTCTAATCTATCAAAAAAACTGTAATTATGGTGTTCATAGGAGTAAAACCAATTGTTCCTCCTGTAGCTAGAGACCTTAACTAGTGTTTTACATAGAAAGACAACATATTTTAGAAGCAAATATGTCCAAAAAAAATTGAAATCATAGAGTGAACCCAGGGAAATGACATGGAATCTATGGTTGTGCATCTTCTGCATGCTCCTCGGGTGTTTCTTCCAAAGTTGGACAAGGTATAAATTCAGCCCCTGGTCCACTGGGTTGCCTGTCTTGTATCGGTGTAGCTACAATGGCATCCATAATGGAATCACGTCCACACTTGACAGGAGTGGTGTTCTTTGTGTGCCCCCCTCGTTCCAAAAGTGTCCCAGGAAAATTCTGAGAGACAGAGGATGTACCACCTTTTTTTCCCTAGTTCTTGGTGTTAGAATAAACAACCCATAGTTACCTACCTTAGACATTAATTAAATCATTTTTGTCTTATTACCTAGTCTCCTAGATTCCACTCTATGCTAGTTGCCTTCTACATGTCCTANGAAAAATGATTCATGGAGCGCTTGGGAAACTTCCTGAAAACCCATTTTAGCATGTCTTATTTATTCTAGATCCTCCAAAGAGCATATCTTCTTTTTCTTAAAATCTGCATGTTTTATTGAGAATTAAGGCAAAAGGAAAAGCTAGACTAGGTGTAGTTGACTTGTTTTTTGCCCACATCATCCTCCCTCATTTTCTCCTAATAAAAGCATGTATGAGTTGTATTTCCATCCCTCATTAGATTTCCTACTTGACTTAGCCAATTCGTGAGCATCTTGGTGGATTTGGAAACTGCTTTATGCACCTATGGGGGATTTTACTAGATTTAGTAAGCCTACTTTTTGACCTTTTCGAATGGCATCCTTATGCATTCAAATATCTCATGTAATTATATATTGCAGTCGCCTATTACTTCACAAGGTTGGATAATGTACACTTATTCAATACAGATTAGTGTTATGCTCCAATTTCAGTCTTCTTTGATGTTAATTTTGCATGTTTGATTAGCAATTTTGTGAGTGTAATTGTTCTATCTCTTAGGTTCAATTTTCACACTTGGCACCAATGTTTTCCTCATTTCCAATGTTAGGAAACACCGAGTAGTGTCTCATATTGAAGTTTGTATCCAGGGTTTTCAGTTGTATGTCCACTTGGAGTATACCAGTAGGCAGGTCCTAGGAAACACCCCTGGATCCATTCTATTTAACCATAGTGTCTTCTAATAGAAGACTAAGCATGTTATTCATCATCCAGTAGTGATTGATGCATCCACTGCTTTTACCTGAGGCTAGGTTGTCCGACTTTGCTTTGGATTCCCAATTGTCTATCAGGTAGCGGACCGGCATGGAAATTTGTTCAACAAATCCATCTGTGTCCCCAATCATTTCCTTTCATCTGCCACCTCCCCTTCTAGTGCTTCCTCAGTGTGAGGTTCCTCGCTGCCTAGGAATTTCCTCATGTGAAATGGTGGGCGGACTTGCAACACGGTGAGCGCAAAATGGGCACAGATGCAGACTAACAATCAAGTGAGCATGAAGCGGGCATGGGCGTAGACACTGCAACAGACACAGAGACAGAGGTGGACGCATGAGAATAAGACTGCCATCCATGATCAAACAAGCATGTCCTATAGTGTGAGGTGCCATCATGGTTTGCAATGAAGGATCATACAGGAATTCAATTTTCAGCTTGACAGTTTAAGATGGACAAGACCTCGCATCTACCCGCAAGGTTGGTGTATGTGTCACCTTCCATCACATTTAAATGCACCCCGTCGTCAATCTCATTCTTTCCTGCCCCATTACCATGTGGCCTTTGCGTCAAGTGTTCCATGAGGGTGGTCGAGGTGTCACCCGCATCCGGATGGTGAGGACCCCATTCTTGGTGGTGTTGAGTTTTATAAATTATCTGATGTATTGGTTTTTGATCATTGAGCAAAGGGATTATAGTTTTTATTTCAAGACTAGGTCTTCCAAAAAAAATTCTATCAATTTTCAAAATTGTATTATTCGGGAGTTTCCTTGGAAAGAATTGCCTTGTTTTGTTTGTTGGGAGGTATGGAAGTGCAGGAATAGTGGCTTTTTGAAGGTAAATAGTGGGATTCTATGAGGGTGGGGTTAAATTCCATTGGATCTTTTAAGGAAATTTTTGAGGAGCATGTATCTAATAATGAAATAATTCCTACTAAACGTTCTTTAATGAGTTATGTCCTCTTGGTTTCTTTTACGGTGCCTCTCAGAGGAGAGGGTTGAAATGCGGAGTAGGTTTTTAACTGAATATGGCTTCCCATATGTTTAAATTAAGGATGAATTGTTGAAGGAGTACTAATACCCAAGTTTAATTGATTGCACGGTGGGGGCTTCTGCATTTTGATAATACTAAAAATATCCCCCATTTATATATTGCATGGGATTCCAAAATTGTTATGTATTGGACTTGGAAAAAGGGGAAGATACAGGTGGCTTCATGGGAGGGATGGAAAGAAAAGATCAAAAGCCTTCAATCATATTTTTCAAGGTTGTGGTTTCAGCATGTGTTCCATGAATTTAATGAGGAAGTGGATTTACTTTCAAGGAAAGCATTCTCATTGGCACAAGGATATATTTTCTTTGAGGAACTTGTTGACTCAAAGGAGATTTCACAAGGAAATATTCCAGTATTTTAATCTAAGGATGTTTCTTGAGGAACTATTTGTCTTTTTTTATTTTTCTAGAGACAGTAATTATAATATGACTGGAAGGTCACTTAAGTGACTAGATATGTCTTTCAAGTTATTTATGGGGAATGTTTCCTTTAATGTTTGTGTTGAGATGGGCTTTTGAAGAAGATGGAAAACGGGCCATCTTATGGGATATTGAGGGTTTGAGTTTTTGTATGAAGGATTGTATTTGTATTGTTTTACTTCTTTAGTAATGAAATAAGTATAGTGGGCCTAATGGTTAAGAGCGTGTGTTTCCTCGTAGGAGGTCACAAGTTCAAATACAAAGGGGGTAGGGTATGTACACCTCTGTAGAATTTAGTAGTTAAATCATTGTATAGAGGGGGTCCCTTGTCCCACAAACAAGGGGTTCTCATACACCAATTGGTGTCTCGCTTGGCAGTGACCTTAAAAATATATTATTATTTTAGTACATTTTTATGTGTGGAAAAAAAAGTAGTATCCAATTACACTTTGAAAATTAGAAGGAGATAAGGAAAACATACTAACTAGAGTCAATTTGAGGTCTAAAATGGGCCTCATAAGAAAACAATCCATTCATGAGTTGGAATTCAATAACCAATAGGATTTCAAGAAATTGTATCAACAATTATCATTGAGTTGGACATATAGAAGAAATTATGCTTATTTATCATATTTTTATTTGGAAATAGCTAACTCCATATAACCTCACCTTGATTAAAATATCAATAAAGTTTGATAATTATTCTTGAAATACTAAATATGTAAGATTTTATATTATTACTACCTCAAACTATTATAAAGGTAAATATCACTTTAATTAAAATCATAACAAAATTACATTGAAATGCAAAAAAACATTTATATCATTAATTATTCAATAAATAATAATAATAACCAATTATTATTACATATAAAACAATTAACAACATATACTATATAATATTATAACAAATACCTAACAAAATACTAATATAATGATAATGATTAACCAACTACTATATTAAAAAATATATTAGTATATGCTACCTAAATAACATAATACTATAACTAATATATTATATTTACTATAATTAAACCAATCCAATATTATATTTACTTTAATTAAACCAATCCAATAGCAATAAGATATGAAAATATTCTTGAAATACTTAATGTATAATATTTTATATTATTACTATCTTCAACTATTATGAAAAAATAAATATCATTTTAATTAAAAAATAAATATCATTTTAATTAAAATTATAACAAATTGGGTTGAAATACTAAAAATATTTTTATGATTAATAATTTAAAAAAATAATAATAACAATTATTTATACATATAAAACAACTAAGAACTTATATTATAAAATATTACCAGTATACATCCATCTTAACTGTGGCTCTACTAAGCCCTGATAGGGATCAAGTTCTCATGAGGTGTAAACCATTTTTAATTTACAAAAATGTCTAATAAGTATTCCTACTTGGGAGGGAAATTACAAACTTGCTTAAGTAATTTCAAAATAGAGTAAATACTGAGCTAAGTAACATTAATAATCATATAATCAAATAGTTTTCCAAAAATTGCTTTACTTGTCTTTCTTTAAAACTAATAACGTTGGATTAAGCATTTCAGTATAAAGGGCCACTGCATAAAGTTGGATGACCTTTTAGATGCAACTGGTTTCTTAGAAAATGGGTCATGTTTATGCCATAATTTTTTATTTTCTCAACTATTTCATAAAAAAAAATGCGTTGCATTACTAGATACTAGCCTCTACTCGCTATAAAAAAAACAATTCATTATCGTTAGATTGAGACATTGAAAAGTTGCACTAACACTTCGCATACTAATTTTGAGGCCTACTCACTTGGATTATTTTAAAAAATATTTAAAAGTACTAATTTTATTTTGGAAAAATAGTGTTGCGCTAGTACTATTTGTTATCTACATATTTGTCAATTTTCGTATATTGATTCCATCATGTAAACATTAAAAGGTTGCACTAATATGGGCATATACCTTATCATTTCCTGAAAAAATAAAATGTCAATGTTAGAAAAAAACAAAATTGTGTTATTTGTGAACATTTTAAATAAACATAATTTATATATCTGGAAAGGTAATTCAATTTCCTACATTTCATATTTTTTATTGGAAGCAATATTCATTGTGTAGGTATGTCAGAATGCCCATGTAAGATGAAGGATGTTTGTTTTTCACTTATGTTGCATCTAACATGCAAAAAGGGGCCATCATTAGCTTGCAGTCACCCTAAAAAACAACTATAATTGTTTCATGTGATGTATAAATTGTTATGGAGTAATCATTCATTCACATGGATTAAGTATGATATAAACTTCAATAACGATAAGCTAGACTCCAACTCTTTATTTGTTATTGGTTGTTACCTTTTTAGAATTAATTAAGCTAATAATGCAAGATGACATCAAAAATCTTAGGTGATGATAAAAAACTATATAACACAAGGCAAGCATATGGTGAATTAACAATAGATACACTTATGAATGTCATGATAAACAAATAAATTTAACTTTGATATCAAAGATTCATGGCACACTAATAGGAATAGTGATAAATTATTCTTGAATTTCATCAAATTTCATTATGTGAAAAAAATGCATACCTAGAGATAGTGGCTCTAGATGTAGGGATTCACTTGAAATTTTAATGATCACTCAAATGAAGAAATATATGAGAAATCCTAGCATCTTATTAATGTGAAAACTATACCTACCTCTATAAAATATCAATCTTGTTGCAAGATGGGAACTAATAATCAAAAGATGTAGCATCTTATTAATGTGACAACTATACCTGCCTCTATAAAATATCAATCTTGTTGCAAGATGAGAACTAATAATCAAAAGAAGATCAGTGTTTTAATGACACCACATGTCACTCATGGTATATTAGGAAATTATTATGTGATGACCTTTGCTAGGTTCAAACTAGACTGATAATCCTTGTATTAGATGAATGTTTGATGGTATTTCTCACATTAGATGTGATCTAATAATTATTGCTTATATATCCATGCATCTTAGTGATTTTGATTTGGCATATAATTGATCATAAGAAGAATGTTGATGATGTTTTTATTATTATGCATATGTTATGTGTCGATATGGTTATCATATGCATGATGTTATGTTGTCTTAATAACACTTCTAGTATTTAACATAGTGTAGCATTTATTTATGTTGGTGTAGTGTTGTATCTTTAATAAAGGTATGATGAGGTGACATTCTTTATGATGATATTTCATTATGTAACAATAATATTTGTAATTGCATGTGGTTATTTTATGGTGAAATAATTTTATGATGTCATGTATGAGCATATGATTCCTTACTATTCAAGGTGTTCTGATGACAATGATGTGCATTCTTATGATGGCATGTGATAATTAACATGTGGATTATTTTCTATGAGATAATGATGTTGTGATTAAAAATAATACATTGTTTGTATGTTGTCAGGTGGTGATTGATAGGACATACATCGATGTTCCAAGAGGGCCAGTCCATTAAATAATCACATGGGAGCCCATACATATGAAGGATAATATCTACAAAGTAATACCTTATGTGCTAGGAACAAACTCAATCAATAAAAATATGTCAATGGTTTTTTTGCCTTGTATAATTCTCAATGGGACATGGAACTGTCTTGAGAAGGCCAAAGTGTCTGATATTGGACTGGTAATGTTGGAGTCTGAAAGAAGGGTTCGAGTTGTACTCTCCTATAGAGTTGTATGGTTGGGCTTCAATACCTAGGGATAAGTACCTAGTTGGAGTTGTGGAGGAAATTTAGGTCAACCTTCCAAGATGCTTGAGACATACATGAGTTATTGTACCAAACAATATCTCTTCTTAGGAAGATGAGGTCAATCCTTGGGGCCTTGGATATGCCAAAGAAACTTTAATCATGATGCCAAAAGTTGAGAAGAGTGTTAGAGTTGCACTTGTCTTTCCCTCAAGCTGTGATGTGAACTTTCGATGCAATTTCTAGTCATTTAGGTGGCTCTTATACTATTTTAGTAAAGGGTGACAAAGAGAAAGATAAGGTAGTAAGTAAAAATTTATAAGTAAGATAGTAAAAATTAATTACAAGGTGAAGTTGATTGAAATGAAGGAACATATAATGCTCTACATCAAATATAATAATTAATTAATTGTAAAAAAATAAATACAAAAGATGATGGTGATGAATATGATGATATAAATAAATAAATTATGAAAATATGATTCATAGTAAGATCTAGGATCTAAGAGAATACTCACAACTAAAGAGCTTCACAAATTATGTAGAAAATAGTGTAAAAGAGAAAACTGAACACATAGATATGGTGCCAATAACTGAAGTTTCTATTGTTGTACCACTTGTAAATATGTCTCGTACATTTTTATAATACAATGGGATAAAATCGTTATCCTTAGGGGGAGCACTGGTGGCATACATGTGGCAAGCTTAGATTCGATCTCAAACCCCTCTAGGTTGACCAATGAGCTCCCAAACCTCCTCAAACGGTCACGAATGTCCATGTGAATGTGGGTGAAGCATTCTAGGACATAAATTAGGGTAGGCTAGGAATGTTGGAGTGCATGGGTGAGTGGGAGTGGCTCTAGGAAGCATTTAATGGTCCAAAAGAACCAAAAACACTCAAATACAATGCATGGGCACCTCTAGTCAAACCAGTTCCTTGTTTTAAGGGGTGGGAGTGATCCAAGGACTTAAATGTCATAAATGAGGGTAAATGTGTCTCCTGAATGATCAAATATTGGCGCTTTGGTGCATTAATGAGTCCAAAACCCCCAAATACCTTGTTATACCAACATAACCAAGGTTTGGACCATATGACATAAGTACAACACAAATGAAAATGTGTCCTAGGAGTATGTGACCATGGTACTAGGTGGTATCATGATCTAACACCCCCCCTTAATCCTAACTTAGTGTAACCACATATCAAAAAATGAGGCCTTGGCAACTAAGGCTCAAGTCACCTCTTACAAAAAATATTATTTGTTCATGTAAAAATGAGGAAAGAGGCAAAATTTCATAGGGAAATCATCCCTCAAGAATGGACATGGAAAAGGGATGATAAAAATGTCTTCATCGGGTCTTCTTCTTTACTTGAATGAGATGAATTAACAACTTCTTGGTGATAGACTTGGTGAATATGTTGTGGATTCGAAGCTCATGAATCAATGTGTTGTAAAAAAAGAACATGTGGAGAGGCCCCTTGAAGGTCATCATTTGATGATGAAGGAGAATAATAATGTTGATGTACTTGTAATTTCGGAATGTATTCACTTGTAAATTTTATATATTTTATTTCATTGGTCCCCAATGTTCCTATCAGGAAAATCATTAATGTAATCAAGTCATGTAAAGTCATAGAGGTTAACCCTCCTAGTTGATCGAGGGGCAAAGTCCCCACAGTTTCGGGGCACTAAGGTTATTAGACTCTCCTAGAGAAGTCGGGCCTGGTAAGTAATTGTCAAGTCAAAAATTAGTATAAATAGAGAGTGAGCCTCTCTATTTGAGACACACACTCACCCAGCTATAGCACAAAAGTGAGAGAGGAGGAGCTCACACAAGTGAGAGAGAGAACAGTTGTTGGAGATCGTCTTTCTGTCTTTGGGTTTTACTGCTGCCATTGGTGCTCATTCTATCTCTGAGGAAGTTGCAGGGTTTTCTCCTTTATGGTTTCCCTGAGGAAAATCTTTGTGTCTATTGTCTCTTGTGATTGATTGTTGTGCATGTTATTCTCTCAGATAAGATCCTAAGATCATATTCCTTAAATGATAAAATTCTAACATGGTATCAGAGCTAACCTGAGAAGAAGAAACTGTGCAGCTATAGAAGCTAGGGATTCTTAATTTTTGGGTCTCTCTCCATAATCCATCAGCAAAATGAGGCTAGGGTAACTCTCCATTGAAGGGCGCATCTTTCTGTAGAAGTAGAATCTGATTCTGAGCTTTTTCAGTTTTTGACCTATCACTACATCGGGAAATTAGGGCTTCTCACAGAAGAGGAATTTTTTAGTGAGCCCAGTAGAGGATTGATCTCCTCATCAAAATCAAAGTTTAGAGACAAAAATCAAGGTTTTGTGTTGGGTAAAACTCCAATAAAGTCAAACCCTAATTTTCCCTGGAACCAGAAAACCAGCACTGCAGAAGATCAGCTCCAGATCCAGTTTTCAGCTTCTCAAATTGATAAGATCTAAATCTTTTGAATTTCCATTTAAGGTTCTCAGTTAAGATGTCTCATCACACCAAGCTTGATGAAAAGATTGAAGGAGATGATAACTTCCGAGCATGGAAGTATAGGATCTCACTAGTTCTTGAAGAAAATGAGTTGGACTCTTACATCAGTGAAGAGGTTCCAGTTCCAGAGGGAGATGAGTCTAAGGCCTTACATAAGAAGAACTTGATCAAGGCCAAGAGGATTATTGTTGATTTAATCAAGGATCACCTCATACCATAGGTGTCCTCCCTAAAGACACCTAAAGAGATGTTTGAAGCCTTGACCAAGCTATTTGAAGGAAAGAGCATAAATCGGAAGATGAATTTGAGGAACCAATTGAAGAATGTGAATATCCAAAATGCGGAGACCATACAATCATACTTTACAAGGGTCTCCCATATCAAAGAACAAGTTGAAGTCATAGATGAAGAAGTAAAGAATGCAGAAATTGTGATGACCACCTTGAATGGTCTCCCTAGGTCATGGGACTCCTTCATTCAAGGGATTTGTGTCGCCTTTAGTAGACTATGGTAAGAATGCTCACAAGAAGAAGCTCGAATAGTAGCCTGAGAAGAAAAGATGGGAAGTGAAGATCAATCTTTCACGGTATACTCCAAGAAAATCAGGAAGGAATATCATCATACCAAAGGTAAGCATCCTCACCAGAAAGATAACTCTAGAAATTTTAACAGAGACATATCTAAATACATATGCTTTACATGTGATGAGAGAGGACACTTTGCAAGAGATTGTCCCAAGAATAAGAATAGCTCTCACAAAAAGAAGGACAAAAAAGAAGACATCATGCTCACACTGCAGAGGATGATGAACCTTCCAGAAAGAGAATCAAACAAGAAAGTGATGAAGAATATATTCTGATTTCTGCCCTCACGGGAACTACCACACATGGACACAACAATTGGTTTATAGACAGTGGGGCTTCCAAGCACATGACGGGATTCAAGGAATCTTTTATGAAACTATCTTAACATGAATCACCCCATAAAGTAAAACTTAGGGATAACTACCAGTATCCAATAAAAGGTAGTGGTGAATCCTCCTATAAGTTGGACTCTGGAAAATCTATGAAGATGAACAATGTCTTGTTTGTACCAGGACTAAAGAAGAATCTCCTCTGCATATCTGCATTAGATGCAAAAGGCATAAGGGTTGCATTTGTAGATGGCCAAGTCCTTATGTGGCCAAAGGGGAAGACTATAGATGATGCAGTAGTGATTGGAGAGCAAGAGGGAGGCTTATACAAGCTAAAGGGCCAACCAGAACAAGCCTTGGTCCATGACTCAGTAGATCCAAATGAACTTTGGCATAGAAGGCTTGCACATGTGCACTATAGGGCACTACCACTTGCAAGAAAAGTTGTTGAAGGTCTTCCAGAAATACAAGCAAAGCATGAAGGTGTTTGCAAAGGATGTGCGAAAGAAAAGAACACAAATAATACATTTCCAAGTAGCGAGAGCAAGGCAAAAGGAATCTTGGAAATCATCCACTCCGATATATGCGATCCGATGTCATCTAGTTCATTGAGTGGGTATGTATACTATGTTTATTTCATTGATGATTTCTCTAGGAATACATGGATATATTTCTTGAAAAACAAAGATGAAATATTCAGCAAGTTCAAAGAATTCAAAAGGCTTGATCGAGAGCCACACAGAAAAGAAAATCAAGACCTTTCGATCAGACAATGGCAAAGAATTCACATCAAATGAATTCAAAGAATTATGCAGACATTCAAGGATTAAGAGGGATTTGAGCACTCCATATAATCCACAACAAAATGGGGTTTCAAAAAGGAAGAATAGAACGATCATGGAATCTGCAAGGGCAATGCTTCATGATCAAGATCTCCCCATGCATCTATGGGTAGAAGCTGCTAGGATAGTTGTGTATGTACAAAACCGTACTCCGCAGAGAGTACTTGAGAACAAGACACCTAAAGAAGTATTTTATGGAAAGAAACCAGAAGTCAGACATCTCAGAATATTTGGTTGTCCAGTGTACATACACATTCCAAAAGAAAAGAGGACAAATTTAGATCCTTCAGGAAAGAAGGGTATATTTGTGGGATATAGTGAAAGCTCGAAGGCTTACAGAATATATTTCCCAGGATTCAAGAAGATCGACATCACCAGGGATGTAACATTTGACGAAGACTCGGCTTACAACAAATTCAGAAAGAGACCTGTTGAAGACCCTGAATAAACAGAAGTACCCAAGATTCAATATACAACTATGAATGATTCAACTCATGAAGAAGATCGAGAAATAGAAGAACCCCGAGAACCTATAGATCCACCACAAGAGAAGAATCCTCACAAGAGGAGACTTGCATGGGTACGAGAGGCTATCCAAGGTGCAAAAAGATATGGGGCTCTAGAAGAAATGCACAGAGAAAGGAAGAGAACTAGATCCTACTCCGGATATGTAGCCCTATTATGTGACATCATTGATAAAGAACCTTCCAACTATTAAGAAGCGGCAGAGAAGAAAGAGTGGAAGGGTGCTATGATCGAGGAGTATTAGTCAATCATGAAGAATGATTTTCGGGATGTTTTCCCAACACCAGAGGGGAAGTCTGTTGTGACTTCCAAGTGGATCTACAAGATCAAGCATGCTACAGATGGAAGCATAGAGAAATATAAAGCAATATTTGTGGCTCGTGGCTTCTCCCAGAAAGAAGGAATAGATTATGAAGAAACTTTTGCACCTGTATCCAGATACACTTCCATCATATCAGTACTTTCTCTAGCTGCAGTAATGAAATGAAAGATACACCAGATGGATGTCAAGACTGCTTTCTTGAATGGTGTAGTGGAAGAGGAAGTGTATGTGGAGCAGCCACTCAGTTTTGAGACACATAACAGGGAAACTCATGTGTGTAAATTGAAGAAAGCCTTGTACAGTTTGAAACAGGAACCCAAGACATGGTACGACATAATTGATAGCTTCCTAACTAGTTTGGGCTTTACCAAGAGTAAATCAAATTCCAACCTTTACTGCAAGGTTGAAGAAGGGAACTCACTGATGCTCCTACTGTATGTACATGACCTGTTTGTAACAGCTGAGGATGGGTTGATTGCTGATACAAAGAGGAAGCTTGCTACTGAGTTCGAGATGAAGGACTTGGGTATGATGCACTACTTTATAGGCATGGAGGTGTGGCAGAATGCAGATGGAATCTCCCTGGGACAGGGGAAGAATTCAGTAGAGATTCTAAAGAGTTTCGGGATGATGGACTGCAAGGCCATCACCACACCTATGGCATCGAACCTGAAGCTATTGAGTGATGCTTCATCAGATTTGGTTGATGCTACGATGTATCGTCAGATGATTAGGTCCTTGATGTACTTGACGAATACGAGACCAAATATTTGCTTTGTTGTGAACACATTGAGCCAGTTCCTGAATGTTCACCTGGTTGTTGCAAAGCATATTCTGAGGTATCTGAAGGGTACAATTGATTATGGGCTCAAGTATGAGGCGAATCAAAAGATTAACCTGGAAGGTTATGTGGATTCATATTGGGCAGGAATTGCCATTGATAGGAAGAGCACTTCGGGGTGCTGCTTCAGTATGGGATCAAGTGTGATCTCTTGGTTTAGCAAGAAGCAATCCTGCGTGGCACTGAGTACAACCGAAGCAAAGTATGTCGCATCTTGTTCGGCTAGTTGTAAGGCAGTGTGGCTGTGGAAGCTACTATCTGATTTGTTTGATCTCCAGTTGGATTCTACTTGTATATATTGCGACAACCAGAGTTGTGTGAAGTTGTCGGAGAACTCGGTGTTCCATGACAAGTCGAAGCATATTGAGATCAAATATCACTATATCAGGGATATGGTGCAGAGAGGAGAAATGAAGCTCCAGTATGTTGCAACGAACGAGCAGATAGCTAATGTGTTGACCAATCCATTGGCCAGAATGAAGTTTGAGTACTTCAGGGAGAAGCTTGGTGTTCTCCAGATCGAGGTTTCTTCCAAGGGGAAGTGATGAGTTCGTGAGCCTTTCTGACATGATGGCAGGTTGGGCCTCCCATGGTGAGATGTAAGTGCATAACCTTTCTGACATGGTGGCAGGATGGGCCTCCCATGGTCAGATGTAAGTGCAAAGCCTTTCTGACATGGTGGCAGGCTGGGCCTCCCATGGTCAGATGTAAGTGCAGAGCCTTTCTCTCATGGAGGCAGGCTAGGCCTCCCATGGTCAAATGTAAGTACAGAGCCTTTCTGACATCGTGGTGGGCTGGGTCTCCCATGGTCAGATATAAGTGTTGAGCCTTTCTGACATTGTGGCAGGTTGGGCCTCCCACAATTAGATGTGATTGTTGGGCCTTTTTAACATGGTGGCAGGTTAGGCCTCCCATGGTCAGATATAAGTGTTGGACAATCCTTTTTGACATGGTGGTAGGTTGGGCCTCCCATGGTCATATGTGAGTGTTGGGCCTTTCTGACATGGTGGCAGGCTGGGCCTCCCATGGTTATATGTGAGTGTTGGGAATTGCTGACATGGTGGCAGGCTGGGCCTCCCATGGTCAGATGTGAGTGTTGGTCCTTTCTGACATGGTGGCAGGCTGGGCCTCCCATGGTCAGATGTGAGTGCTAGGGGTGCCATTCTGACATGGATGTTGGATGTGCTCTTCCCATGGTCAAATATAAGTGTTGGGTGGGCCTTTCCGACATGGTGGTAGGCTGGGCCTCCCATGGTCGGATATAAGCACTAAAGAATATGAAGACCTACATGGAGGCTAGGCCTACAACTAGCATGAAAAAGGGTTGGCTTTGTAGAACTTCCTATGACAAGAACAATTGAGACATAGCACCATTTAATCGAGATAGCAGAAGCAGTAATGATGATGATGATCCAGTGATGATCCAGCTTTGATGACAATCCAGTGATGATCCAACTTTGATGATGATCCATATTTGATCCAATGACGAAAAATTGTGTTGATGAATTGTGTCAAGAGAATACCTTCATAGTTATGAGGGAGTGTTGATGTATTTGTAACTTTGGAATGTATTCACTTGTATATTTTACATATTGTATTTCATTGGTCCCCGATTTTCCTATCGGGAGAATCATTAATGTAATCAAGTCATGTAAAGTCATAGAGGTTAACCCTCCTAGTTGATCGAGGGGAAAAGTCCCCACAGTTTCGAGGCACTAGGGTTATTAGACTCTCCTAGAGAAGTCAGCCCTGGTGAGTAATTGTCAAGTCAAAAATTAGTATAAATAGAGAGTGAGCCTCTCTATTTGAGACACACACTCACCCAGCTATAGCGCATAGGTGAGAGAGGAGGAGCTCACACAAGTGAGAGAGAGAGAACAAATGTTGGAGATCATCTTTCTGTCTTTGGGTTTTACTGCTGCCATTGGTGCTCCTTCTATATTTGAGGAAGTTGCGGGGTTTTCTCCTTTATGGTTTCCACGAGTAAAATCTTTGTGTCTATTGTCTCTTGTGATTGATTATTGTGCATGCTATTCTCTCAGATAAGATCCTAAGATCATATTGCTTAAATGATAAAAATATAACACATAAGAATGTTTTTTTCTACAACCATACTCTGATCTAGAACCATAATCAATAATGGAAAGGATATCTCTGCAAACTCCTTCCTAAAGAGCATCAAAAGACTCAACAAAATCAACGTCTTGTGTAGCTTCCATATCATGAATTTAACCATGAATCTTCTTCCAAATTTGATGAAGCACTTTCATAACTCTATAACAAAGATCATGAGGCTCTGAAATATAAAAATAGAAGTCATATAGAGAAGAAAATATCAAATTTTTAGTGTCTCCATGAGCAAATGGATCCATAGTGGGAAAAGAGTTGGTAACTAGATCACATTGATAGTTGAGCGAACTTGGATGGTCTTGAGACTTGAAATTTGAACCATAGGTGGTGAGATCATGTCCAAACATGTGGAAGAGAAGTCCCATGAATTCCAATGACATGGTTTTCCAACAAATGAATGATATGCAAGACATAAAAATAACATACACAAATGACACAGGATTGGAAACAATGCAATTGTGAGATTTTCCAACTAGAGAACTTGGGGCTGTAAGGTATTTTGGGCATAAAATGGTTGGGAAAATGAGTTTAAGGCTTTCATAACCTGCATATCACCTTAATAATTAGAATAGGAAGGATATGAATGGAGTGGGAAAGAGATTTCAGAACACAAGTCAGAAACTAGTGAAAAATGACTAGTATTTGGAGGAAACTTTGGTGAACTGTTTGGGGTTTCTTCCAGGGAAGGGATGGAGGTTTCATAATTTGATAATCGAACTATAAATAAGAAATAGATACATGAGAGAGAGGCTTTACCCTGGCACCCAAAACATACAGGCGCTTACCATCTTGTTCCAAAGAGCGCTTGTCTTCTTCTCTTCTTTCAAAATCTAGAACATCAATATTATTTTCTTCAAGCAACTCGGTCATGATGTCCAAATTCTTTCTAAAATGATATTTTTCATGATGAGAACCTATGCAATAACCACACTTAGTTTTCTCTCTCTTTCTCTTCATCCTCTTGGCTTTCGAATCCTCATCAATTGAACTTTAGCTTTCTACATCCGAATGCTTCTTCTCCTTCACTCTTTGTTGCTTTGAATCCTTGGATTTCTTCTTGCCTTTGGCTTGATTCGAAACACCTGCAGCAAGGGATTGGTACTTGTTGGATTTGACGGTACCCATTTGAGCCAACTTGTCTTGTTCTTGAGTCAAAGACTCCATGAATTCTTCCAAGGTAGGCATTCTCCAATTTCGAATTGTTAGCTTGCCTGAATGGAATGTCAAGACAAACAAAGAATACTCAGGCCCTAGCTTCGAAAGGATGGACAAGATCAGTTGATCTTATTCCTTCTCAATGCCACATTGTTTCATCTGGAGTATCAACGATTTGAACTTTCTGAAGAAATTTTTTATCGTCTTAAAGTGAGTTAGGCTCAATGTGATCAACTCATTTTCGAGTTGGTGTCCTCTCATCTCATCAGTATTCCCAAACAATGACTTGAGCTTGAGCCATAATTAATTGGGTGTAGAAAGAGTGTATGCATGGAATAGAATATCCCTCTAAACACTGAGACAAAGCATCTCGAATGCCTCATCCAATTTATTAAAATACTTGGATTTCTCCACAGCAAAGTTGGGCTCATTCTCAGTCCCCATGGTTACTATGTAGAGGCCTTTCGACCTCAACTGGATCACCATTTAGGCCTTATATTAAAAATAATTGAATGGGGTAAGCAATACATTACTATACTCCATTTTTTCTTGTGCACTGAGTGACAAAAACACTGGACTACCTGCAATGCAAACACTCGAATTTTTTTGGAGAAGGCCCTAAATAAAACTCAAACTCTATGAATATGACTTGTAGCTCCAAAGAGCTCTGATACCATGTGAAAATATGATTCACATCAAGATCTAGGAGCTAAGAGAATCCTCATAACTAAAGAGTTTCACAAATTATGCAGAAAACAGTGTAAAAGAGAAAAATTAACATATAGAGATGGTGCTAATAACTGAATTTTTTATTACTATACCACTTGTAAATATGTTTGGTACATGTTTATAATACAATGGGATAAAATCGTTAGCCTTAGGAAGCAAATTGGTGGCATACATGTGGCAGCCTTAGATTGGACCTCAAACCCCCCTAGGTTGACCAATGAGCTCCCAAACCACCTCATATTGTCAAGAATGGCCATGTGAATGTGGGTGAAACATGCTAAGACATAAATGAGGGTAGGTTAGGCATGTTGGAGTGCATGGGTGATTGGGAGTGGCTCTAGGAAACATTTAATGGTCCAAAAGATCCAAAAACACTCAAATACAATGCATGGGCGCCTTTGGTCAAACCAGTTCCCTGTTTTAAGGAGTGGGAGTGCCCAAGGACTTAAATGTCATAAATTATGGTGCATGTGTCTCTTGAATGATCAAATATGGGTGCTTGGGTGCATTAATGAGTCCAAAACCCCCAAATACCTTGCTAGACCAACATAACCAAGGTTTGGACCATATGACATAAGTACAAGACAAATGAAAATGTGTCCTAGGTGTATGTGACCATGGTACTAGGTGCTATGATGCACTAACATAAATACTTTTAAAATTGGATAAAGTAATTTAAAGAAAAAGATCATGATGAGAGAATTTCATAATAAATTATTTAATGGATATTGAGGAGATAATAAATGCATCTTACGGTTAAGAGAAATATTAATTTTGAAAGGTTTCCTGTATTTTGGCCTTCACAAGAAATAACTACAATAGAATTTATCATAGTTTATTGATTGAAGGCTCTCAATTTCATTTAAAGAGAGGTTGGTTGGAAAGAGAGTCATCTCCCACACGTTGCCTAGTTAATTGCCATTAGTGAGAGCAAATGTAGCATCTTCATCTTGATTATAATTTTATTTTCTAGCAAAATTTAGTTACAACTTCCACGTTATTCTTTAAGTCTTACTATTATATAAGGAATCAATTATGATTGATAATAACAAATACCTTGAATGCATATTTTAAATTGCTAAATGATCTTTATCCTTTACAAGCTCAATGATATGTAGTTTATATTTCTTTCTCGTTTTACTAGAGATGATCCTAGAAAAGGTTTGAGAAGATTTATCAAATTCTTGTGAAGTCTATTAAGGTAATTGTTAAATTTTCATATGCTAAGCTAGATCATTAGTATTTCATTTCGATTTCATAACAAAAGCATATAAACAGGATCACTGAAAGATCGACAAGCACAACCATACAAAGGAAGAACACAAAGATTTATCCTGGGAAAACCCTAAAGGTAAAAACCCATCAAAAGCTTCCTCAATATAGATGCCCCAAAAGATAAAAGATAAAACCAACAAGGAGATCAAAGCCTGATCCTCCTCCTTCTCCAGCTACTTCTCTTCTCCACTAATGCGCTACACAAGTGAGAGTGTGTGTGTCTCAAATGAGGAGCACCGCACCTCTATTTATATTCATCCATTCACTTGAATTAACTCATTCGACATGTAGGCTCGAGTTAATCATGTAGGCTCGAGTTACACATGTAGGCTCAAGTAACCACACTGGGGTGCTAATGACCCACCTTTACAAATAGAGGGGACAACCTCATGACTCTTCTTAGTTCTTCCGATTAGAAGCATTGGGGTACAAGATAATACAAGTGGTTCTCCCGGTAGGACCATCGGGGACCACAAAAGATACATATAGAATATTCTTCGAAGTTACAATATTTCAACACTCCCCCTTAACGAGAAGGGTATTCTACAACAACATCAACAACAACAATAGTAGGAGAGGACATCATCAACATCATCAGGGTAACACATCTATAAATCATTGGAAGCTTTTCAACATCATATAGTCTTCATCTTCAATATTTGACGATAACAACTCTTTAATCAACATCAGCATCTTTTGACCTTTTGATCAGCAACATATTCAACACTTTGATCTTTCGATCAGCAACATCTTCAGCACTTAGACCTTTTGATCAACAGCAACATCTTCAGCACTTTGACCTTTCGATCAGCAACAACTTTGGCACTTTGACCTTTCGATCAGCAACATCTTCAACACTTTGACCATTCAATCGGCAGCAACATCTTCAGCACTTTGACCTTTCGATCATCACCAATATCTTCAGCATTTTGATCAGCAATATCTTCAGCACTTTGATATTTCGGTCAGCAAAGACATCTTCAACATTTTGACCTTTCGATCAGCAACATCATCACATTGTGATCAGCACCATCATCATACTTCAACTCTCGAACAGAATCATCATCATCATATTCTGATCTTTTGATCAATATGTCGTCATCATCACATACTGATCATCATCATCGTCACACTCTGATCTTTCGATCAGTACATCATCATCATCATACTCTTGATCGTTCGATCAGTACATCATCATCATACTCTGATATTTTGACCAGTACATCATCATCATCATAAAAACATCATCATCATGAAAACATCAACATCATCAAAACATCATTATGATCAAAACATTCAACATCATCAAAATATCATCATCATCACACTCTGATCTTTCGATCAGTACATCATCATCATCATAAAATCATTATCATCAAAACATCAACATCATCAAAACATCAACATCATCATCATCAAAACATCAACATGAGCCTTCCTTTCAGAATTATGGGATCAACATGTCTGTTGTACTCAGACAATCCTTCCTGTCGGAATTACGGGATTTAGGTCTTTACGGAGTTACTAATGATCCTTCCTTTCAGAATTACGGGATCAACACATTTGTGGAGCTCAGACGATCCTTCCTTTCGGAATTACGGGATCAAGTCTTTACGGAGCTACTAACGATCCTTCCTTTCGGAATTACGGGATTTAGGTCTTTACGAAGTTGCTAACGATCCTTCCTTTCGGAATTATGGGATCAAGACATTTGTGGAACTCATACAATCCTTCCTATTGGAATTACGGGATCAACACATCTGTGGAACTCAGAAAATCCTTCCTATTGGAATTACAGGATCAAGTCTTTACAGAGCTACCAACGATCCTTCCTTTTAGAATTACGGGATTTAGGTCTTTACGGAGTTACTAACGATCCTTCCTTTCAGAATTATGAGATCAACACATCTGTGGAACTCAGACAATCCTTCCTATTGGAATTACGGGATCAATTCAATGATCCTTCCTTTCAGAATTACAGGATTTAGGTCTTTACGGAGTTACTAACGATCCTTCCTTTCGGAATTACGGGATCAACATAGTTGTGGAACTCAGACAATCCTTCCTATTGGAATTACGGGATCAACACCAGTTCTCGAGTACCGAAGTCACCGGATCTATTCTGAACCGAGGTTCAAGGATGATACAATCCTACTACCTTCTCGATGACCGAAGTTCACCGGATTCGTTCTAAACCAAATTTCAAGGATGATACAATCCTGCCACCTTCTCAATGACCGAAGTTCACCAGATCCGTTCTGAACCGAAGTCCAAGGATGATACAATCTTGCCACCTTCTTGATGACCGAAGTTCACCGGATCCGTTCTAAACCGAAGTCCAAGGATGATACAATCCTGCCACCTTCTCGATGACCGAAGTTCACCAGATCTGTTCTGAACCGAAGTTCAAGGATGATACAATCCTGCTACATTCTCGATGACTGAGTTCACCGGATCACTTCTGGACATATGTCCCAGGATGATACAATCCCTCTTCATTCTCGAAAACCGAGGTCTCCGAATCACTTCTGGACATATGTCCCAGGATGATATAATCCCATTGCAACATCACTACTCCCCCTTTCAAGGAAGGTATTTCCAAACCACACCAAGCTTCTCGAAAGTGTTCGAACTTTACTCGGGACAGAGGCTTCGTTAGCACATCACCATCTAAACCATCATCATCTACATCTTCAGTATGTGAATACTGAACTATCACCATCTG
>LPNX011229857.1:295509-332866 GCA_001517045.1 Pseudotsuga menziesii
AACTTTGAATCTTTCATATTTGATTGGATAGAAAGCTATATCTCTTCAAATGGAGCTGTCCAATGTACTCCTTTTCTGAAAACAGTGGAGGGAAGCTCCCGGAACAGGAAGCCCTAGTTTTCCAATTTCTTCTGCAGAAATTCCTGTTACTGTTTCTGTGATATCTCCGAAATTACTGCTCCTCTGTATCTGAAATTTTGCACTGAGATAACCTCGCATGTCCCTGATCCAACACCATAGGTTTCATCAGAATTGGTTTCATCAATTTGGGTTTATGATCATTTTCCCAAGGTGACCTGTTACAGGACTGTTCAGAACAGTGAAGTTGTACGGCATGCCACATGTCACTGGTTCATCTTCAGGTTTGTAAATTCAAACCACCGAAATTACAGTCCTTGTTATTTCTGGAAAATCTTCAGGAATTCCATTTGGACCTCTGTATCCCAGGCTACAGCAATTCTCCCCAGGTGTCTTGTTTAGGGATGAATTCTGGAAGAGACTGAAACCCTAACTTGGAGGGATCATATCTCCCAGAATATAGCGAATCTGAGGCTGAATTTTGGACACAGTGTAAATCAGGATTTTATCTTCGGCCTCTACAATTGTCAACTCCTAAGCCTTCACCAATCTTAGGATATAGCGAATGTACCAAAACTTAGTAGTTTTAGTATTCAGGGTTTTTCCAGATCGGGGTCAAACTAGAGTTTGACTTTCCCGTAGTTTCACCCAACCAAATTTCTTGATCCAGGTCTATAAACTTCAATTTTGATGAGGAGAACAATCCTATGCTGGGCTCACTAAAAAATTCTTCTTCTATAGAAAGCCCTAATTTTTCGCACCAAAACTGAAAATGCTCGGAACCAAATTCTGCTTCGACAGAAAGATGTGCCCTTCAATGGAGAGTCAGTCTAGCTTTTGTTTGCTGATCGATCATGGATAGAGACCCAAAAAATAAGAAGCCCTATATTCTTTAGCTGCACAATGTCTTCTTTCAGGGTGGCTCTGATACCATGTTAAATTTTCATATGCTAAGCTAGATCATTAGTATTTCATTTCAATTTCATAACAAAAGCATATAAACAGGATCACTGAAAGATAGACAAGCACAACCATACAAAAGGAGAATGGCAAAGATTTATCTTGGGAAAAACCCAGCAAAAGCTTCCTCAATATAGATGCCCCAAAAGATAAAAGATAAAACCAACAAGGAGATCAAACCCTGATCCTCCTCCTTCTCCGACTACTTCTCTTCTCCACTAATGCACTGCACAAGTGAGAGTGTGTGTGTCTCAAATGAGGAGCACCATACCTCTATTTATATTCATCTGTTCACTTGAATTAACTCATTCGACATGTAGGCTCAAGGTAATCATGTAGGCTCGAGTTACACATGTAGGCTCAAGTAACCACACTGGGGTGCTAATGACCCACCTTTACAAATAGAGGGGACAACCTCATGACTCTTATTAGTTCTTCCGATTAGAAGCATCGGGGTACAAGATAATACAAGTGGTTATCCCGGTAGGACCATCGAGGACCACAAAAGATACATATAGAATATTCTTCGAAGTTACAATATTTCAACAGTAATAAACCTCATCCCAATGATGAAACCCTTTGATTGCATCATACATATCAAAAAGAGCTCAAAACAAGGAACCTGATGGGTCAACACTTAGTTCTCTATCTTGGTAAGCAACTTGATAATCATGCTATATTGTTTGCATATTGCATATGCAATGACATAACTTTCTTTGGTTTTGTAGTTGTGTAGGGGAACAATGCGGAATGGAGAACCTCCATCCTTCAAGCTTTTTTCTTTCAAAGTTGAAACAAAAAATAAACCTTTGATTTTAGCAACTTTGAATTCTCTTTTGCCTAGTCCATATCTCATGGAACGATACAAAGAGTTACCAATTCTAGATCCCTTTGAACAAGGTATCAAAAATACACTCTCATTCTTTAAATCAACTGCAGTTGTTTGTATATTTAATGGTTTTTGACCTCTTGCATCGAACTTATACCAATGGCTTTATATGACCTAGACAAAAAAACTATGAGGTATATTTAAGATTCAAAGGATTCTTTAATTTTCAGAGTTCAAACCTTGTTGATTGCGTCGAGAGGCGCTCTACAGCTCAGTATGAGGGAGATCTTGTAACTGGTAACGTTTGTCATGAGGGAGGTCTTGTAACGTTTATCCATACTGTGTTGGCCAAAAATAATATTTCCAAGTATGGGAGAGATGGTGTAATGTGTGTTACTAACAAAATAATAAAAAATAAAAATTTTAATTATCGGCAAAAATAAATGTTGGCCACAAAAACAACCTAATATGGGGAAATTATCCACACAAAAAAACAACCCATGGTTTTATTGTACATGGTTTAAGAGGGCCTTTCAAATGGTTTTAAAACCATGTGCAAGGCCTCCTAAACAACCCGTGGTTTTATTGCACATGGTTTAAGAGGGGCTTGCAAATGGTTTTAAGAGCATGTGCAAGGCCTCCTAAACAACCCATGGTCTTAGGAGGGCCTTGCACATGGTTTTAAAACCATGTATAATAAAAAATATTATAATATGTGTCTTTTAGTTTGAATTAAATCACTGGCTATATATACGACACACCAAAGCTAATAACTCCTTGAGTGCAATACTTAAGAAGAGGTTTGCACCTCCAAAGATTTAATCCCTCTCGCCCTCGATAGAGCCTAGGATTTAGATCTATGCTAATTATAAGAAATGTTTATACCAAGGACTTTGTACTGAGGTATATTTAATATTCAAAGGATTCTTTAATTTTTAGAGTTCAAACTTTGCTAATTATAAGAAATCTTGAAAATAGTCCTTGGTTTTAGAGAAGAGTGAGTATTTTTGTTACTCCATGGTTTTTAGATATTGACCATTATATTTGTCACAAAAATACCAATATGGATTTGAATCATAAATCTATCGACACATATTTTATAGTTATCATTGTTTGAAGATATGAGAAATACTTTTTGCATATATTATAAAAGATCTTTGATCGAATTAACTTGAGAATAGATGAACTTAGGTTTTGAATTATGAGAATATTAGGTTTTGAATTATGAGAATATTGTTTTTATGTAAGATTTGTCAATAAATTTGAAATTAGACCAAAATGTTATTGTTTTTTGGAATCCAAATTTTATTTATTTTATAAAATTGAAATATAACTATGTTTTAATTTCAATTTTGTTAGTAGATTCAACATCTTCAAAATCTTCTGAGATACCTAAAATTCCAAAATTTGAAAAACAGTAACTAAGATTTTTAGATTTTTAAAAATTCCTACAGTATTTTATCAAAATCGTGCCAAAAGAATAAACCTATTACAATCCAAACTATAAGCTTTAATGTGAAATACTAAAATTTATTTTTGCTTTGGCTTTAAAAATGACATGTATCGAATATATAAATCATGTTAATTTTTCTTTGGAAAAAGCATCCATAGAACCTTGAAGCAGAGTATAACTTGAAATATAATTTATTAACACACCACAGCTTATAACTCTATGTATTATTGTCACGATACATTGGAGTCTGAACTAATTTTTATAGCTTGTAGTCTGTATGTATTATTGTCACGATGCATCGGAGTTTTTAATTAATTCAAAAATTCGTATGTTAGAATTATGTTTCATATTTTTTAAGATATAGCAACCTCCAACCTCGTGTTTCCTGGAAATTTGGGCGAAAACTCTGGTTGTTTTGGAGACTACCCACCAGTGATCAAATTTGAAGGGTGGGTCTTAATTTTAATTGGAAGGGCATTTATTTTCTCGGCCTTCAGAGATGAAGGGAAATATAAATAATTGTCTTTTAACTGACAAGTGTATTAATCAAACTTTTTCACCAAAAAAAATCAAAAAAAATATTGTTGTTTAGCGCTTGTTGTGAAAGCATACATGTATGTGATGGAGAGGCCTAAGTCAACTGAATCCTTGCAACTCACTGTATGTCTAAGTCTCAACACTTCTTTTAAATTGAACCAAAATACCAAAATAAGTTTATTAATGGCCAGATTTGACAAAGTTATAGGTGTGTGTAATTAAGTGCTTGGGGCTCTAAAATTTGTTGTGTTTTGTACCAGTCCACAGTTCATTGAATCAGTCATCAATAGGAATTTAAATTATTTAATAAAAACAATTAATGTGTATAACCTCGATTCCTAAAACAGCTACCATCTTTCTTGTCTTACCAAAAGGCATGATAATGAGGAAGAAGACCTAAAATTATGGACTTCACCTTCAATTGGAAGGGCATTTATTCTCTCAGCCCTTCAGAGAAGAAGGGAAATATGAATAATTGTTCTTAAATTGACTAGTATAAATTAGCCAAAACTTTTCACCCAAAAAAATGCAAAAAACAAATATTGTTTTTCAACCCTCGTTGTGAAAGCATACATGTATGTGATGGAGGGCCCTAAATCAACTGAATCCTTGCAACTCACTATATGTCTAAGTCTCAACACTTCTTTTAAATTGAACCAGAATACCAAAACAAGTTTATTAAAGGTTAGATTTGAGAAAATTATAAATGTGTGTAATTAAGTGCTTGAGGCTTTAAAATTTGTTGTGTTTCACTGTTCATTGAATCAATCATCCATAAGAATTTAAATTATTTAATGAAAACAATTAATATGTATAACCTCTCCTCCTAAAACATCTACCATCATTATTGTCTTACCAAAAGGCATGATAATAAGGAAGAAACCAAAAGGCATGATAATAAGGAAGAAAGACCTAAAATTATGGACTTCACCTTTGGAAGGGTTGTCCAGGGTTAAATTTTGAACGCTGCTACCCACGTTCCACGTAGCTTTAAACATTCATCCTCTTCCATCATCATTGGAATAATCATTGATCTCGCTGCACCCATCTCTGATTCGCAACCAAAGGGATGGGATCCAGAAACACCCAAACAGTTTTTTGGGATTAAATTGGCTGTTCGTAGATCTGATCTCGCGGCCGAAGGGATGGGATTAAATTGGCCGTTTATAGCGGCGGCTATTAATAAGCACTGAGGTTCCGATCTCGCAACCAAAGAGATGGAACCCAAAACACCCAACAGTTTTTTGGGATTAAATTGGCCGTTCGTAGATCTGATATCGCGATTCGCGGCCAAAGGGATGGGATTAAATTGGCTGTTTATAGCAGCGATCACTAAGCATGGGCAGGGCATTAAATTTCGCGTGGAGTTCAATCATGATTCAGATCCAACAGCATGTACTGAAAGTCTGAACCCAACAGCATATATTGAACCTCAAGCAGCATTTAATGGTTTGCCGCTCGGTGCAAAATATTCACCATTATAGCTTTGCTAGAAACTTAAAGTTTTAATTTAATGGTTCAACAAATCACACGTGTACTTCAGCTCAGATTCAAATTGAGCCTGTGGTTGATGTGTTGTTGGGAATCTTGCGATTACCTTCCGTGCAAAATCTTCACCGTTGTAGATTTGCTAGAAACTTAAGACTTTTAATTTAATGGTTCAACAAATCACACGTGTACTTCAGCTCAGATTCAAATTGAGCCTGTGGTTGATGTGTTGTTGCGAACCTTGCGATGACCTTTTGATTACGTTTGCGTCATTGTCCCAGATCAGCCAGTGCTCCTCCATTATGAACATTAATTTAAACCAGCCAGTGCTCTTTCATTATGAACATTGGTAAAGTAAAGTAGTTGGTGTTAGTCGGTAAATGCCTATAGACACAATTACCTTGCACAGAATTATATCAACACAATTTAACTAAGTGGATGTAATAAAATATATAATTTTATATTTATTATTCATATTATATTGTTATAATTAATATAAACATTCACTTATAGACATAATTTTATATCTATTATTCATATTATATTATATTATATTATAGACATATAATTTTATATTTATTATTCATATTATATTATATTATAGACATAATTTTATATTTATTATTCGTATTATATTGTTATAATTAATATAAACATGAACTAAATATTATTTAATAAAAAAACAAAAAATTATATAGAAAAAATAAAAACACATTGTTATCTTTTCATAACCAAAAAACAAAAAATTATATGAAAAAAATAAAAACACATTGTTATCTTTTTATAACCATTATAACCATTCTTTAACTGAAACTTATTTAAATCTTAATCAAGATACATTTAAGCATAACAAGATAAAAAGATCGTTAAATAAATGAATCCCTAACCTTTGTTGCAAACCCTTGTTACAATGGGTACATTTAAACATAACTAACCCTTGTTACAATGGTTGCATTTAAACATAACAAAAATAAGAAGACCAAATCTTAATCAAGGCAAGGCAACAATGGATGCATTTAAGCATAACAAAATAAAAAGACCAAATCTTAATCAAGGTGCATTTAAGCATAATAAGATAAAAAAATCATTAAATGAATAATCCCTAACACTGGTTATAACACTGGTTACAATAGATGCATTTAAGCAATAGATGCATTTAAGCATAACAAGATAAAAAGATTATTAAATGAATGAATCCATGCCAATTTTTTATATTGGGTTAATTTAAGCATAACAAGATGAGAAAACCATTAAATGACTTGTTACACTGCATAACAAGATAAAAAGATCGCTTAATGAATCCCTGCCACTTGTTTACACTTGTTACACTGGGTAACAAGACAAAAAGACCACTTAATGAATCCCTGCCACTTGTTTACACTTGTTACACTGGGTCTGGGTTAATCTTGTTGCCACTTGTTTACACTTGTTACACTGGGTCTGGGTTAATCTTGTTGACCAGCTCAAGCAAGTCCAAAATCTGAAATAATATCTAAATACCTATCCCCATAAAAAAAATCTCTTACACCATCTCTTATTTTGCATACCCATGATTCATCTGAAACGGAAAGTATTTTGCATACCCATGATTCATCTTAAACAGAAAGGGCTCAAAGGGCTCAGCAGTGTACACGATGCATATGCCGGAAGCGTTTTATCAACCGAACATCTAAAATGCATGGACACTGACTTGATAAATTAGAAAAGAAATATAGGTTTTGATTACAATTCAACGTCATCCCAAGCCTATTCTCATGGAGCCAGAAATTGCTGGGAGACATTCAGCTGTGAAAAGTTTTAAAAAATAGAGCTGAAATACTCAAAAAATGGTAGCAGCTGCAATAAATAATCCATATGAAAATATTCCTATGCCTCCCCTTATTGGGGGCAATTTCTCTGCTCTTAATTAGGACAATTGCAAAATGATGCAACTGTCTCCTCAATCCCTTCACCTACTCGCCTACATTCGACATTTAACAACTGAACATTCGAGATACAATGCCGCAGTGGTACTGGTTTTATATTGTAGTCCATGACAACTAACATAATACAAATACATCAAATTCAAAGAAATACAAATCAGGGAAAATATATTGCCTATGTCGATTGCTTCTGCTTCTCCATTAAATTGAACCCCTCTGTCTTTCCTGTAACCCATAATAGCTTTCATCAGATCTCTGCAAGGCCGATTCTCCAGCTTAACAAAATAAATAGCGTACATGGAATGAGGTAAAGAATCGTTGTATTTCTGCAACATGACGGTCCAAGACTGATTCCATACGACTAAAAGATATCTCCATATTGTCATTAATGAGATACAACTCATACATAAACTTGCCAGATTATCTCAGTTCCTCTCCGTCAGCAGCGGCTGACCGATTGATCCTGCGTTACAGAGATAGGAGTGTATTAGGTAAAAAATTAACCCTTAAAATTTAATGTCCAATGAACAATTTAAATCTGGGACTGATTTTAAGTAAAACTTAATGACACTCCAAAGAAAGCCCTGCAACAATATCTCTTGTGTAATCTACGAAACCAACATTGCAACTCCACAAACTAATTGGATATGATATAGATCTAACGAGCCTGTGCATTACCTGAAATCTCTTGTTGTGTAGACCTTTCTTTTGCCTTGGTAATCTTCTCCACTATCTCTGCCACAACCAAGCGAGTCAAAAGAAGGCCAGAAATTAAGGATGCAACAGTGAGCATAATGAATACATCATTCCATCCATATGGAGAGATAAACCCAGTCAGAAGTGGCCCCAAAGCAGCCCCAACAGACCCAGTACCATCTATAATGGCCGTGACAGTTGCCAAAGCTCTCGAATTGCCCTTAAGTGAGCTGTGTGTACCGAGATCGGCTGAAACGGCTGTGGTAATGAGTGCATAAGGTCCATTAACAAACATTCCGGTAATCATCATCAGCACAATATTGGCAAACATTGAAATGCCTCCATAAACCCGATATATAATGAGTGCTGGAATTGCACAGTACATGAAACTAGCAGCCGTTATAGCCCTGGCATCAAGCCTATCAGAAATATGGCCTGCTAGAATTCCACCCAGTACTCCTCCCAAATCGAATAAAGTAGAAAGGTCTCCAGATGACTTTACAGATAAATACTCGCCTCCAATAGCTGCAATGTCCAACCAAAATCAAAAGATATTAGTAAAGATTAATCGACTAAATACTTTATTAAATTCTTAAAAGGTCTTCCTGTCAAAGAGAAGGCTCCGTAAGGGCCATTCATATTTTTGAAACAGATAGTGTCACATAGATGGGCTGAAGATCAGATGCGACTAAAATGGCTAACTGGTTTGCAGAATAAGGCAAGATAGGTTAGAGATAATAATTGCACTGCCTATTAACTTAAGGACTTTGGCCATTTGCAGATATGATACAGGAAATATTCACTTTGATGGGTTGAAGATTAGATGCAACTAAAATCGATAAATTAAGGTAGGAAAGGACTCGAGAGAAGGGATGCCAATGTCAATGATTATATCTAAAGGAAACATAGTTTACTGTATAGAAAGCAAGCCAAAACTGAGGGAAAGGCAGGGTCAATTACAAGTGGTGTACTTGATTTTCACATTTGAGGGCAAATCATTCTGCTTTGTGAACTAGGATTCTGAAACCTTTTCTAAACACAATGGGATTTCAACTCTCTATTTCTCTTCTAAGGTTGAACACTTGCAATTAGAACCAAAAGACCATGTGAAAACTTTTTGAGTAAATTAGTTCAAAATTCTAGCCTTCAAAAACTCTTAAAATGCTCTGAAGAGTCCGCAACTGCTTAAAACCTTACCTGTATTATTGATGTAAAATGGCAACCAGTATAAAAATGTGTAAGCTACAAGCTTAGCAAAGAAGAGACAAAGAGCAAATGGAGCCACTCCAGGTATCATCCATGCCTCGATGAATCCAACAGCATTAGATGCAGTTGAATCAGTTCCATTCATCTGATCCTCTATCTTGGGTTCTTCACCGTTTTGAGAATCTACTTCAGTACCGATGGCCGTTTTACCAGTAGGCCCAACCTCCACATCCTCAGTAACGACTTGCCTTTTTATCCTTCTTGGGTCATAAGTTGAGAGGAGCCCAACATCCTCAGGAGTGACAACCAAGAACAAAAACACTATAACGCCTACAAAGGCAATAAGAGCACCAGGAAGAATGAATGACCATCCCCAGCCATACTGTAAAACACCGGCTGCAATGAGGGAACCACAAATGTTACCAACAGAAGTATGCGCATTCCAGATACCCATTATCAGTCCCCTTTTCCGCTTTCCGAACCAATTTCCAACCACTGCAACAACAGAGGGCCAGCCCGTCGCCTGAAACATCCCTGCCACCATTTGCATGATCAAGTAATAGTAAAAATTGTGTATGTTCCAGAAATAGCCCATACCGAATAGCGCGACAAACAAGCCACTGCCAACCATTCCCAACGTTAAAAACACCCGGAGATCAACCCTGTCTCCAAGATGTCCAGCAAAATACATACCCATGGCGTACACAGACAGAAAAGCTACATCAATTTCTCCAAGCAAGGCTGTTCCATCTTTTCCATTGAAGGGAGCCCATCCTTCGGAGCTAGAATAAGCTTCTTTGGTTGAATTAGTGGGATGTTTAACAAATATCATATTAAGCAGCCATGATTGACTGTGATCACTACTCTCAATAGGCAAATTGTCACTAGTACTGTCTGGGTCCAGAACACTCTTTACAATGCTATTAGGCTTACGAGAGGCATGATAGCTAGCATATGCAATGAAAGTTACAATAAGCATAGAATATCTATATGTATGGCGGCTTGCATCCCTGCCTCTCAGTGCTCTAATCAGCTTAATTCCCGGCGGAGGACTTCTTGACATTTCCCCTCCTGGAGCCATGGCTACGTAATATCTATCAAATTTATAAAATTATGTGCTGAAGAAAGCTTCAAGCTCACCCTCGATTCTAGCTTTGCATCCGCACTCAGAGACACAGAATAAAACCTAATCAAATCAAAGAATTTATTTCTATCAAAATTTGTTAGAAATCACTCGAATTGAACGATATATTGCAATCTTGCCGGTAAACCTTAATAGCTTGTACATGAATTTTTTTCCAGATATCCGCAAAATACTAACCTTCTTTCATGAAGAATTTCCTCTGCATACAACCAAATACCTTTTACCCAGATCAAAGCTCAGCTTTCTTCGAATCCTAAACCCTTAACAGTTTGTAGGTGCATTTTCTTCAAAACTCAACAAAATACTAGCCTCTTATGAGCGGTTTCCTCGGAGGAGAAGAAATACTTCCTTGACGCCCATCAGATATCAATCTTCTTCAAATCCTAAACCCTCAACAGCTTGTAGATGTATTATCTTCAAAATCAACAGAATACTAACCTTTCATGAACAATCTCCTCCCTATACATCAAATTTCAGCCTTCTTCAAATCCTATACCCTCAACAGCTTGTATAGGCATTTTCTCCAAAATCATTAGAATACGTTCCCTTCATAAACAATCCCCTCCGTATACAACCAAAAACAGATCAAATATGAGACTTCTTCCAATCCTTAACCCTCAACAGCTTGTGAATGTATTTTCTTCAAAAATCAACAGAATTAGTGACCTTTCATGAACAATCCCTCCGTATACAACCAAAACACATCAAATATCGGTCTTCCTCAAATCTTAAACCTTTGACTGCTTGTAGGTGTATTTTCTTCAAAAGACAGCAAAATACTTTCATGAACAATCCCTCCGTATACAACCAAAACACATCAAATATCAGTCTTCTTCAAATCTTAAACCTTTGACTGCTTGTAGGTGTATTTTCTTCAAAAGACAGCAAAATACTAGCCTTCCATGGACTATCCCCTCCGTATAGAATCAAAACACATCAAATGTCAGTCATCTTTAAAGCCTAAGTCCTCAACAGCTTGTAGATATTATTTCTTCAAAAAAACAGCAAAATACTAGCATTTCTTGAACAATCCCCTCCGAATACAACCAAAACACATAAAGCCGAAACGCTCAACACTCCGTAGATAAGCATTTTCTTCAAAAATCAACCAAGAACTAACCTTACTGCATAATTTCCAATTTCCATCCGCATAAAACCAAATACCTCCTTCGAGCTCATAAACTATCAAACTTTTTCACAATCAGGAAAAAAGAAAACGCAGCCTCCTTTACTGCCGACGATCTTGAGCGATTCTCTGGCCGCTCTCAGCTCAAAAACCGTTCCTTCACTCGATTCTTCAAAGATACACCCGTAGGGCCGCATGCATCAAAATTCCCCGTAAAACGGAAAAATAAACACGCCTCTGCAAGAATGTATAGCTCTTAAGGTCCTGTGATCGATCTTTTAACATTTTTAAAAAAATGAATTACAAAACCTCATTTAAACAATCCTTTTCAACCTGACCACCTAAACTGCTTTCAAAGACATAACCTGACCGCCTAAACTGCTTTCAAAGACATAAGATCGCTTAAAACATGCACATTTAACAATATCCACAACAAGATGCCAAAACAAACTGCAAATTTCACAATCTCTCCACGACGAGACTCCGGAAAACCGCCAAAAATTACAGAGCGAGCAATCCAAAGCTAGACCGTTCAAAAGTCGACAAACACATAATAAAATCACAAGCAGGGATCGAGTCACGCATGCGACATTGGCTAGGTCCATACAGGCTACTAAATTCACAGATTTCAATCAAGTCGATGAGCGAAATGCATGAAAAACAACAGAAAAATTCAATTTTTTAATACTTTACATCTCAGAGCCAGATGAGCTGCTTGACACCCGAACACCTCGATTCAGCGTACAATCGACACCCGGCTTCCCCTTTGACGTGTCAATCGAGCCCTTTGGATATTTGCTTGTAGATTATCCCTCTTCTCCTGCGTAACGCGGTCACCATTAAATTTAATTCAACGAGAAACACTCACGAATTTCATATTCATGAAGCTCATGGATTTAGTAATAGAGAAAATTCGGAGCCGCTGAGTATATCCCCGAGAATATTACAACAGTGGGCCCACGCAATGCTCACAGCTGCCACTTTTTCACGTCACTTTTCTGGTATATTAGAAATTTATAATGAGATAGGGGAAGTATATTATTTGGTATATTACTTTCTTGATACGAGGTCGTTATCATACTCGCTCAGTGCCATGCATTTTGTTCGTAAAGTAGTTGTGAAAGTTAGTTGGACTCAAACTATGTAACTTTATTTTTATACATATTTTATTTTTTAAATGATTTTGTTAGTGTAATTCATGTTTTGAAAGGTTAACTATGAAATCAAACACTTCTATGAAATCAAAATTTCGATAATCTTATTCCAGTTTTCTAGAGTACCCCTTATGGCATACCCCTTCCTTAATGTTCTTAACTTAGACAACGATGACATACCCCTTCCTTAATGCTTTGGGGCTCATAGGCTTATGGATATATAATTTACATCCCCAATTGTTCAATTCCCAAGAGCCCAAGTCTCTTGTCTCTTATAGACATCAATTTAGCACTATTTCTCAAGAAAAATGGCTATCCAGCACTTTAATGATCCCTTTCAATGTGACTAACCTCCTTTTTTTTATTTGTAACTTCTCCTTTCAATGTGACTAACCTCTTTTTTTTATTTGTAACTTCTTATTAAGTAGCCTATATTTCCAAGGAAGGAATATTGATGCTAGCCTAATAATTACCTAAACTAAATCATTTTAGCTTCTCAACCTTTCAACTTCATCTCACTTACATGGAATCCATGTAAAAGCTGATAATTTGTTGGTCTTTGGTCTTACTTGAGCACGGTCGTCTTTTGACAAGAGTAGACTCTCTTGTCAAAGAAAATCTGGTTAACAACTATATTGCTTGTGGTATGTTTGTTGACTCTTTTGTTGCCAATGCCATGCCGTGTCAAGAGTTACTCTATCAAGAAAGGTTTTGTTGATGAACCCCCTATCAAAAACTACTATATCAATATGTTGTATTGATGGCATGCCTTGTTGACACACCTATTTATCAATGGTATGCTTGTTGATAACATGCATGGTTGATGCTTATGTTGTCAACAAGATCATTTGCCTACTTACTTGATGGACACAACTTGATTTTCTTAATAAAACCAATTTTGAGCTTCATAAATGTGCTTTCACTATCCAAGCTTTGTCTTCAAGCGTTAAGCCAATGTGCCCTACCAAGCTTAGTCCTCTTATGCTTAGTGATTCACCCCTTGGCCAATTTCACAAATGTCCCTAGTCTTCTTGCTTGGAAATTCTCTCCATGTACGGAAAAAAACTTCTTCTTTGGTCAATAAGTTGCTTCTTTACTCGGTAAGTGTTTTTAGCACTTGACAAAATTGTCCTGGGATGAATTTTATTAATTATCCTTATTTTAAATCCAACTGTGAAAAAAGAAGAAGAAGAAGAAGAAGAAGATGATGATGAAACATGAATTTGATTCCTCAAATCAAGAAAATGATCTAGTACATCATATCTACTTAATGCAAAGAAGCAATTGATGATTATCACTGTTAAAGTGCAATTAGGAAAATTAAAAGGAAAAGTGCAAACATGGAAAAGTATGATTTTTAAGTTGAACGAAATGGAGATGCGTGGTCATAGTTTTCATTTGCTACTCAAACTCGAAAAAATAGCTTAAAGTAAATATCATATCTTGAATAATTATAACTTCGTTTCCTGTAAAGGCATTAAAAAAATGAATATCAAACAATGAATTTAGAGTGGTCAAATTTGCGGTGTTATGTATATATATATGAAAGAATATGAAATTTAAGATATGTGTGTTTTTTCATAGTAAATTTAAATAAATTGCATCTCTATGTGCAAGCTTATGGATTTGCACTTTGTAGAAATTTAGAAGTGACCGACGCATTTTGGGTGGACCCTACATCCATCATCAGGATCATTTGAAGTTATGGCACAATAGAAAAGAAGAGGACATTAGAGTATTTATAGAAAATTAAAAACTAGCCATTAATTATAAAAATTATAGATAACAATGTTTGGGGCTATAGTTGAGAAAAATAAAGACATTTCTATCTATAATTTTTATAATTAGCGGCTACTTTTTATAATTAACGAGTCATTTTTAATTTATATAAATACTCTATCGCCCTCTTCTTTTTCATTGTGCCATAGCTTCGAATGATCCTGATGATGGGTGGAGGGTCCACCCAAAACGCGTCAGTGACTTTTAAGTTTCTACACAATGCAAATCCATAAGCTTACACACAATGACTGAACACTGTGGAAACATTCATGCACAAATACTACATCCTTTTTAAGAGTCTTAGGAAATTACTCTTTAATTTGAAATGTTGGGATAAGTTTGTGGATGATATTATGCTTTATCGATATGCCAACCTTCAGTAGTTTTTTTTCTATCTTAATCCCAACCTTAACCAATTTTTTTGCTATCTCAATAACATATATAATGACCCCAATTTATATGGAGACCCATAATGAGAACAACCTCAAGTTCTTTGTTGTCCTTCTTACTAGAATTATAGGTGGTCCCTTTTTCTATAAGTTTATAGAAAGATCACCATATTGATAGATTTCTCCATGCCTAGTTACATCACCACAAAACTCAAAAAATGCAATTGTCCTCGCAGCCTTAGTCACTAGAGCTCTTCATGACTTAAAAAAAACCACTTTGATCAGCATGAAACATTGCATCTCAGAAAAATCCTTTTGAAAAAGTGACTACATTAACACTTATATTAATAAATCATTTTATTAAGAAATTCCTACAAAGTGTTGTCTTCGTCCTAAATCCTAAACCATCGATCTCAACATTTATTTCCCCTTTATCCAGGAGTTTGACAAAATTGCTAAGATTCTCATCAAAATGAATGTTTAAACCATCTTCAAGTCTCATAAAACTCCATAAATGGGGTGCTAGTGCACAAGAGGATGGAAATAATGGTGAAAGGATGGGCATGGTGGTGGGAGATTGGATCGAGGAGGAGGGTAATTATAGACTCTAACTTCCATCTGTTCAAACTTGAGCCTTGTATGTTTTCCACACTAGTGGTAATAATGGCAATGGGATGTTATGATTTTAGTGAGGGATGGCTTTATGGGCTTGGTCGTCGGAGCAATGAACTTCCTATCATTCATTCTTTCTATTGTGTTGCTCATGGAGTGTTGCAAAGGTGGTGAGATTTCGTTCTCATGTCTTAGTGACAACAATGTTGGAATGGTGAGGGAAAGGTTAAGAGCTTCAAGTCGATGAGGTGGACACCAACGTGTTCGCATTGTGTCGAAGGGGGAGGCGATGGAATACCATTTGTCTACCCTAATGGATGTGTTGCTTGATATCAAGAACGAGGCAAGAAATCTTGGGGAGGGAATGCATAAAAAGACCCGTGATCTTTCTCTCCATGTCCAAGCTATTATTGAGTAGGTGGTGGGAATCGCAAAGGCACTGCATATTCCTCTCCCACAGTTTCATGACACTCCTCCGACCATCGATCCAAGGATTCATGTGCAACAATGTGAAGGTGTTGAAAGAGTGAGGTTGGAAGTGAAAGAGGAAGGTGAGGCTACGAAGCAACTCAAGGGGGTGAAGAGGTCATTGCACCTTAGGAGAGGGAAGTCGAAGCTTTGGAGCCTCTACAACACCGTGACTGCTTGGAAACGAGTCTCCTTTAGGCGAGTTCGTGTTGTTGGGATGGCAGGTGTCTTGTCTTTTGGTTCGCATATGTCATGGAATGTAATGTTTTCTTTTGTCTATTCAATTGGTTCTCTATTGGCTATATGCTTTCTACTAGGCTTTTTCAGTCACTTATGTATTGGCTCTCTATCGACTATATCCTTCTTTGTTGGTTTTTCGATTGATTCTACATCTGTCTCTATCGACCATATGTTTCTTTGTTGGTCCTTTAGACCGTTCTTTATCGGAAATTTTCAGTTCTGGAGATTATAGATTATGTAGTAATGTCTCACAATCCTCTAGTATGTAATCAAGAAACCGATTTATGCATGCAAATAGTTTTTTTGAGTATGAAGGAAATGACTTGGAAGATGAAAGTAGAAATATATAGTTAGGTTAAAGCAGTTTTGAGTCTAGTGGTATACAATCTAATATTTTTCATTTGGAACACGAGATTAGTCAAGCTTGGCAAAGTTGTAAATGGATTGTAACTAGTCATTGCTTGCGAAATAGACTAGGTTTTCTTCCCCAAGGCCATGGTAAACCTTGTATATTTATTTTTTGTATATTAAAATATAATGTCTTAACTTAAAAAAAAAATCTCATAAAACCCTTAAAAACACTTTCAATAATGTTAAAGATAAACTAAAATTACTCCTTCATTAAGAAATGTATAAAATATGGTTTCATATATCACCAAAAGAACTCAATCCATAAAAATGTCACTAACCATAATTACACACGTAAATTAATCATTGGTAAAACACACTTAACCAAACCAAACAACACCATTTTTTTGTTTACTAAATCAAAATTCTACAAATAATTTTTGTACCATTTCATCAAATTTATTAAAATTAAAAAACACTAATAACATGAACTATTAAGAAAGTCATAAAGTCATCTAACCTTAAAATTCTATATTATTCTTTTTAAAATCATATTTTTTCTTTTATATATATATATATATATATATATATATATATATTATTAATACTTTTCATNTCTTCCCTCAATTCCCTTCCTTCGTCTTCCTTTTCTACTCAATTATTTCACTTTATTTTTTTAGGTTGGTGCTACTTAGTCTTGGAAAATCTTCTAGCATAATATCAACTACTTTGTCTTGATGCAATGGTGTCCCAATCAACCTTCAATGTTTAAGAGTGTCTAGAAATGGGATCTAGATGTGTACAGCTTATTCTTCTTCTACATAAATAGATATTGGAAAGGTTTTTAATGAAAGTCAAACGACAATGCCCCACCAAAGAATATTAGGTTTCTACTTTTATAATATATATTAAAGGTCAATTTTAAAGGGCAAGATACCATTAATTTATTTTATATATAGGTAGATATTGTAAAGACCTTTTTATATATATTATTATAAAAGTTTAGAAAGACTCAAAGGAGGCTCGCTTTGTTAGAATTTTTTAAAATTTAATTATTTAAATAATGTATTGCATAATATTGTGTATATGTGATATTCTATTAAGTATTTAGTCATATGAGGTGAGTGTAAATATTTTAGTTTTTAAATATATATTTTTATTTTCAATTTTGTATTAAGGATATAGTTGGGAAAGATGGTGTTTTTATGAAATAAACCATTAGAAAAAATAAGGAGGAGTTTTGATGGACATCGTTATCTCTAAAAACTTTAACTAGAAGTGGTAGATGACAACCAATTTGGAGTCCAACTAATTTGACTGATTGGATTAGTACCAATTAAGGTTAAAAAAAAGTGGGAATTAGTTTTGGTTTTTTATAGTCTTTAGTTAGGGTTTTTTCGCTTAGGGTTTAGAGGAGGTTTACAAAGGTATGGCAAAAAAGAAACAAAAATGCTTTTATTCCATCTCAGTGGGAGCTAAGTTTTCAAACAGGTGAATATTTCAAGGATCGGATTGAGGAAGAGGAGGATGATCGTCACGTGGAGAAGGGAAAAAAGGTCACATCGATAGATGGCAAAATCTTTTCGACTAAGGAAATGACTGTAAACACAAAACCCAACCCGGTCTACCTTAGCTTAGTCTTGACGACGAATGAGGTGCTAGAAGCAATAGAGAAGCTATCCACCAAGGATCAAGATGCTAAGAAATTAACAAGGGAAAGGACTCGCCTTAGGAGGAAAGCTAAAGCTATAAAAATCAAACAATATGTTGAGGATTTTACTGAGAGCCGAGATCTAACCATGGAAAAGGTGGAAGGTTTGTCTAAAAGAGCTTTGTTCGATGGTATGGAGTATGGAAAAATAAGCAAAGCATAATTGATTGAGTGGGCATTCGAGAATTGGAAGTCGCTTATATATTATGGGCCTCAGGTAATAGGCTTGCTAAAGGGTTGGTTTTGTTTCATTTTCTTAACAGAAGATCATGCTTAGCAAATACTGGATTTATGGATATGAGGTCATTAAGAAAGTTTCACTAGTTTTATGGAGATGGAATGTAAATTTTGATCCAACTAAGCAAAAAATGGAGAAGAGACACCTCTGGATATTGGGTCATTAAGGAAGGCTCATTGGATTTATGGAGATGGAATGCAATTTTTTATCCAAATAAGCAAAAAATGGAGAAGAGACACCTCTGGATGTTATTACTCGGTCTTCCAATTTAGTTCTAGACCAAAAAGATCATTATCAACCTAGAAAATCACCTAGGTAAGTTCATATATGTAAATCCATAATTGTTTCGATCAAGTGATAGAAAAATTGCTAGGGTTATGGTGGAGTTCGCGATTACTGAAGGATTACTAGAAAAAAAATTAACTTAAGATGGGGGGAACAAAGATTAGACTATAAAGAAACCCCCTTTCATTTTTTAGTTTGCAGAAGTACATGATATTTGCAGGTTGCTTGTCCATGGGTGAAAAGGGTCGTGGATAGGAGGTAAGGCTACATCCTAGAGGAACACAACGCTTCTTCAAAACAACTTTTATGATTTACTGGATTTGGGTCTAGAAGTTGATGTGGAAGATCACTCTTATGAAGGTAAGTTTCCAAACGATTCTCCTATTCCATATGAGGATTTAACTTCTAAGGAACTTTGTTTCATCAAATTAGTGGAGAAATATTTTGATAGGAAATAAGGGAAAAAACTTCTTTCTTTTATTTTGACGTATAAGGTTTTGAATCTTGTATATGATGAAAGTGATTTATGAGAAGAGGAGAAGAAGGAGAAAGAAACCCTCATTAATTCATTGGAAAGCCCAAAATTTTATGAGGTTTTAGAAAATAGAGAACTAAATTTTGACTCCCAGGGGTTTTCGACTCCATTGAAACCCTATGATGGGAATTATACACATTTGAACTAGCCTTAGTAAAATGACATGGTCCTTTTAAAGGGTTTAGAAGACAACGAGAGGAAAATGGAAAGAAAGGAAGGTCTTATTGGGGAGTTTGTTGCTTCTCCTCTGGTTACCTTTGTTAACAAGCCTACCGACTCTCCCTCGAAAATTCCCATTAATTGCATAAGACATCATAATGTAACCATTAGGAGGAAAAATATCAAGAAGAATGTGAACAAGGGGGATGAGAATATTGGAATGGAAGAGAGTCTAAATAGATAAATGGGTTATATACCTTTGTCATAAAGAATCAAGAATGTAGAATACTCTTCTTATAACAAAGATTATGGGGCACTTAGAGCATAGAAGCCTTTGAGGTATGTTCCTTCATGTTGTGCATATCCCTCAATCTGAGAGGGCTAGGGGGAAGTCCTAAAATAAGATCCCTCGTGAGGTGTATAGAGACTAATCTATTGGATATTTATTTTTTCCAAAATGACGAATGGCTTGAAGGTTTGTGAAGTTTTATTGAACATTTTGAGAGATTCGGAAGCATGTGCAATGGACACAGAGGGTCAATCAAGTGGCCTGCTAGTTATTTGGAATCCCAAAACATGTAAGTTAAGTCCTTTGAAATCATAGCATGTATTTTGATGGAGGTGAGAACTCAAGGATTGAAAGAAACAATAAGATTCCTAAACGTCTATGCTCCTTATAAAGAAAGAAGATATTTTGGGGAAAATGTTGAATCTAGTGGTGTGCTAATTAGGCTTCCCAACCTGATTATAGGCAGAAATTTGAATTTTACTATGTATGTTCATGAGGTTTAGGGTTTGTTGTCTCCTATTGATCCACTTGCTTGATTCTTTCAAGACATTTTCAAAAGAAATAATCTAATAGACATTCTTCCTACTAAGTTAACTCCTATATGGAAGAATAAAAGGTAGGGATCTAAAGGAGGAGGTAAGAGAATGGACAAGTTTTTATTGCAGATTCTTTGATTGACAACAAAATTAGGTACAGGTCGTGGAACATTATTTCAAATATTTCAGATCATTTCCCGATAGCCTTGCAAGTGGAAGGGGAAGAAGGTTCTTCCAAGTTTCCTTTCAAATCCAGCCAATCTTGGTTAGAAGAAGGTTCTTCCAAGTTTCCTTTCAAATCCAGCCAATCTTGGTTAGAAGAAGATTCTTTTTGCAGTATGGTTATAGAGGTTTGGCCTACTATTCAAGTTCAAGATGGGTTAAATGTAATTGAAAACATGGTTCAGAAACAAAAGAAATTGAGAAAAGTAGTGAAAGACTAGATAAGAAGAAAAGGGGAAGAGGACAAAAGAGAGCTTCTTCAAACATATATGCTTATAGAGGAAATTTTAATAAGAAACTTGACTATCAATTTACCTGAGGAAGACAGGATTTTGATGGCAAAGCTTGAAAGTAAGAAGGATGAGCTGCTAAGAGGAGAGGAAGAATTCTGGAGGATGAAAAGTAGAGCAATATGGATTGAGGTTGGTGACAACAACACTAATTTTTTTCATAGGTACGCTTCTTACCAAAAAAATGTTAATACTATTTGGGACATTTTCACTCATGAGGGCGACAATGTTCATATGCAAGTAGATATTTAGAAAGGTGATTTTAAATTTTACAATAATCTTTATAAAGATCCAGGGAAAAACAAAATTGAGGATCATATGGAAGTTTTGAAGCACTGCCCATCTTTTTTTAATAGAGAAGAAGGTATTTATTTGGGCAAGGAAATGAGCATGGAATAAGTGAAACTTTCCCTTTCCAGATTTTTCAAAGACAAAATCCCAAGCCTGGACGGATGGTCGGTTGCATTTTTCCTCGCTTTTATGGATATTCTTGGAAATTGTTGAACTGTCGAGAAGCGAAAATTTCATGAATGGATCCCTTAATGCCACTTTTTCTTGCTTTGATTCCAAAGATGGAGAAACTAGTTTCTTTTATTGACTTTAGACCAATTTCTCTATGCAATTTGATCTATCCATACTTGTCTTTAAAAATGTATTTCAAATACTTTTCATAATAATCTTACAAAATATGTATCTCAACGCATTCATATAAGAACAAACACCAATCACACCAATCTTAACACTTAGTCCTCACTACTCCTCATAAATCATTAGGGAAACTTTAGAAATTGAAAGAAATCTTAACACCTTTAATCAAGAAAATAGTTACAAGCTCAACCACTCTTAGAAGCCCATCATCCATTGTCTTTGCTAATAAACTTCTTTATCCTTGTGAACTATTATTATCAATATTTTCTCCTACTAATTTCATCTCTTTAATCCCTATTCATTATTCTTTTTTTTTTGAACTTTTACATAGCTCAATAACACATTAATCCTTTTTATATTTTTATTTCATTTTAATTATATTTATTTCTTCATTCTCTTAATTTTGTTTATATCACTTATTCCATATATTTTCTTTAATTTTACAATATCAATATGCCTACTTAATCACTTCCACTTTTATATGTTATGAGTCTCATTTACAATGCCTCCTTAATATTTTATCCCTAATGTTATTTCCTCCATATGCTTCAACTCTTTTTTACTTTCCTTTTTTTTCTTCTTTTTTCCCAACAGGAAAAAATACTTTTGTTATTCAAATTTTGAATAAAAAAGTATATAATCTTTCCAAAACAGTCTTATGTGTAACTGTTTAGAAACCATAAATGACATAGTAAAAATAACATTCATCAAAAAGAATCTATAGTCAATCCAAAGATGACCTAGCCCAAGACATGCGGGAACTAAAAACCCAACCAAATCAGTAGAAGATCCTTTTCAGAGACAAACTCAAATTTCCATAGAAATGAAAACCCAGATGATTAGACATCAAAAACATTGATGAAGCTCGAATCAATTTGCAGATCGTCCAATACTTCTTCCCAAAGAAGTATTCCTTCTTTGCCATCCAAAGTTGATTTGGAGAGCTGATCTTCCAACTAATTTTGTTCTCTAAAGATATGATGGAAATTGATACTGTAGAATTTTTTTAGCTTTTTTTGAATCTTATTGCACCAAGGTGATAGATAGAGCACTTTTAATTTATAGTCACCTAAATCCCATTTTATGGTGAACTTGGAATCACGAAAAACCTGAATAGTCACAATACCAAAAATTAAAGCAACCTTACACACACACCAGAGTGCTAGTAATTTAGCTTTTATGTTTGTTCCAGTCCCACGGTGCAGTTTGAATTTAAAAATGTGGAGATTGTTGAACAATAGAGCAACCCCTACAACACAGAAACCATCTTTAGATGCACCATAAAAAAAACCTACAACACCTTTAAACTAAATTTCCTTTAAAATTCTGGGCCTTTTAATTGCAACAGTCCTGCTACTAAACTCTTCTTCCAGTTTTATAATTTGCTTGCAGATAGTGTCAATATCATGGTGATGTTCTTCAAAAATACAAGCATTCCTTACCATCCAAATTTTCTAGGAAATTATAGCAGGAAAAGTATAGAAGGTTTTACATTTTTTATACCACTGAAAAACACAATGATAAAAAATTTCTCCCTCCCAAACTTGAAATTTTTTAAGAACAAGACAAATATTTTTCCAGATTTCAGTTGTAAAACTGCAACTTGTCGGCAAATAATCAACAAACATATGCCTCAACTTTTTAATCCATTATTTTAGTTGTTTTTTTTAATGTTAGAGTTATATATATATATATATATATATGTTTCTGAGAGAGAGAGAGAGAGAGAGAGAGAGAGAGAGAGAGAGAGAGTTTACCTGTCGAGAGGGAAACTAGGTGAACCCTTTAGTCCATGTTTTATAACTTTTCAGTATTAACAAAACTAACTAGAATTAAGCAAAACCAAATGCTCCTAAGGAAAGAAAAAAAAAAATATTTACCTTATGAATCTACACTAAAACAATTAAACAAAACAATTCAAAAGAACTTGAACCTCTATGCTTCATCATAAATGGTGAGTACATACACCTTGTTCTTAGGTTACTGGTCATTGGATTGGATTTGATGGGTTCTGGGATTGAGAAAACCTTTCCTATAGTGAGCTTCACCAAGGTGTTGGTTCCTTGGATGAGATCCTTGATTGTGTTTCTACCAAGTTCAAGCTTGCATTAATTTTCAAGATTTGGCCCCGATTACATTCCACTATCGCTTCCATTCGCTTCCTAAACTCCAACCCGTCGCTCTGGGTTTCCATCAAGGGTTTCCCCATTAACATTTTCATCTTCCAATACATCAACACAGTTTTAGTGTGTTTGTCTCGCAGGTTCGAGATGATCCCACATCCTCGACCCACTTCAACCATTTCATTTGCTCCTCCACGATGTCCTGCAACTCTTGATCATTCTCAATCTCTCACTTAGTGTGGTCGAAAAATTGTCTAGTCTCCTCAAATACCACCTGGTAACATGCATGATTGGCTTCTGCCACCTTGCCCTGAACTCGGGACATCTAAGAGCCCCTATAAGTTCATCCAAGACCTATTACAGTCCTAGTTCTTTACCATGCTTCAAAGAGTCCTCGTGAAAATACCACCACGCTCCCAAATCCACCTCATCGACAATCTCTTCCTCGCCTGCACACAACCCTTCTTAAGTGACAAATATTCCACAAAGCTCCCACACCGAAGGCCACAGACGGAATGGCAAATAAGCTTCACCTCCAACATCATAAAATTATAACCAAGTGATGGAGAGTTTACGCCATCATTTCTCTACACCCACATCCTTGTCACTGTCAAGATTGTCATAACAATGACCGCCTTCACATGCAACCACCCTATCAATCATTGTTTGTTTCCATAATCTTCCTTCCCCTTTGACTATATGTAGGGTACAACTTCGACCCAAGTTGTATCCTGCAAAATCCCCTCCAACCAATACTTGTACCATCCATCACATGCATTAAGCCACTTGCTCCGATGAGTTGTCTAGTTCACTAATTGTTGGGCTAAGTATCTCATCGTCCCTTCCATCCGCCACCTCCCCATCGTGCACCGGCATCCAGGATCCCTCTTAAATTGAAGGACATGGGGGTGGGCTTTGATCCACTTATGTGTGTACATGTCATACGTCCATTTAATACTTAATACTATCTCTCTAGATGCAACCACAAGTTCGACCACTACTTCAAAATGACCCATAACTTCAAGCTAGACCTTCACAAAAATCGAAACATATAAAATTTATATATTTTATTTTAACATTCATCAAATTATAATTATTTGATTATATCTTATCTTTATTTATTTATTATTTAATCCAATTTTCTTATATAAGTTATTTCTTCTTAACACTTAATTATTTTAAAATCTATTTAGTCGTTTAGTCATTTCATAAACTTACTCTTTTATTTCATGATAAGCTTTGTAGATTGAAGTTCACATAAACAAGAAAATAAATAACAACGACCTTAATATTAAGAAATTAAAAAAATAAAGGGTGAAATTTGGTGAGGGTCATGGATATGATAAGATTGAAATTTAAACACCAAGGAGAATACGGAAGTTAATTTTTTAAAAATAGTTTAACTTTAAATTAATACCATATTATTAAAATGTTTATATTTTACCATTTTAGATATATTAAGACGGGTTTTCTTTCTTAAAAAGATGAGACAGATTTGACAAATATATTCTAAATTTTCCAAACTCTTTCTATATATATAAAATAAAAGCATAGATACGACACACTTTGTAACATTTGATTTATAGCTTATCAATATTTACCAAAAATAAATTAAATAATTATATGAATTTTACGAAATTGTAACGACAATTATAATTACTTTTCATCTTCCTATCTTCCTCTTTCCATGTTGCCAATCAATCCGTCAACTTTATTCCAATCACCGTCACGAAGCTTTGGAAATATTATCATTGCACCAAATATTTGGGATAGGTTTAGTTTACTACATTTTCACGATACCTTTTTGTCTTTTATTTTATAAAGTGGAAACGGGGAGGAGCATATTCCTTCGGTAGCTTCCTTTCGACCGTGTCTAATTATAGGCATATGATTACGCTTCAACTACCAGTCTAACCAACTCCCTTTTTATTATTATTTTGGATCAAAACGTGTATATCTTTTTATTATTATTTTGAATCATATTTTAATTTAAAAGTATTATTAGATATATTGTCATTAGCATAGATCTATTTTAAATTTAGATTTCTCAAGCATAGAGAAGGATCCAATTTCTTGAGGTGTACATTATTTTACCATTTGGATCCTTCTCGGTACTTGATAGATGTGGGTTTAAAATGGATTTATGTTAATTTAATTTGTTTTTATTTTTATTTTATTTAAGTAGATATGTAATTTATATTTTTCATTTTTTAAAAAAAAATTAATACTTTTTATTTATTTATGTCGCCTAACATAATGTGACTAACGTGACATGATCTCCCCCATACTCAGTTGGAGAGCAGCTAGCTTCTCTCGATGCAATTATATTTAAATTTAAGGAGAAATTGTCAAAAATGATTAGGATAAAAGAAAATTAAAATATTATAAAGAGTTGATAAACAATAATTTAAAAGATTAAAAGTATTTCTTTATTTTTGTTTTTAATTACTTTTACAAACTTTTTTTTTTCAAGGAGAAAAAAATTGTTCCTTGTTATTCATGGATAATCAAAGGTAATAATATCCTTATCGAGAGTTACAAATGTATATGTACAACTATACTCGGCAAAATGCATGATATTAGATAGTCCGGTCAAAACATAATCAAGTGATACAAAAAGATATCAGTCAAGCTAACTGAAGGCATAAACAGCCTGAATCAGAAATAACATAAAAATAGCTAAGTTAGCTTGAAAGTCAACCTACAGCTGCAAATGCTAAAACAACAAGGAGATCAGAGAAAGTAACATCAGTGCTGCAGGAACATATAAGTGCCAGCCCCAATGCTCTGGTCATCAACGAATTCCTCATATAAAAGCACCCCTTCATCAACCAAGAGAGCTTCTTTAGATAACATGTCCGCCATAGAGTTGTGCTCTTGATAGACATGTCTAATCTCAACATTCTGAAAAACCTCCAAAGTGTAACAGACCCTGGTACACCAATGATCCAAATCTAAGACGTGAAGCTCAAATATTTTAGCAGCTTAGTTGACAATAATTTGGGAGTCACCAAAAAGTTTGATAAAAGGCAAACCCATCAAACTAGCAACATGAGAAATCCCCCAAAGAGTGAGTAACTTAGAATGAGTGTTTGTGCCTCTACCAACACCCAACTTCAACTGATAGTAATGGGGCCTCCCAAGATACAGAGTAGCACTAGCACCACAAACGCCACCAACAACTGCACCATAAAAAAATCAACCGGATACTTCAGTACCGGCAAAGAACCAATTCACCTCACCTTGTCCCTCAAGCACATGACCGGATAATCGTGCAGAAGGTTATTGATTCCAAAGCACACCAGAGATGTTTTTGGAACATAATCTTTGAAAAGAACTTTGTTTCTTATCTTCGAAATGGACCAACAGGAGAATACCGACAGATAGAGGAAAGAAGGATCACTGTCATTTTATTGCTTCAGATTCACAATTAAATCTGACCCTTCCCAATGCCAGTTGATGTTCAACATAAGAGCAAGTTCCTTCCTAACCAACTTCCCAAAGCGACAAACACTGAACAAATGATTGAAATTTTCCTTTGCTATGCTGCATAAACAACAAATATTTGGACCATTCCAACCACGTTTGACCAAAAAATCCCAAGTCTTAATATGATTATCCAGACATAGCCAAAGCCTAACACTGAATTTTCAGAGGGATCTTCCATTTCCATATATGAGAAAGTCACCATCTGTTACCAGGAGAACAAGAATGATCAATAATATAAGAATAAACATCCTTGGCTGAAACCTTACCATCAACCTTGTTTACTGACCAAACCAAATCATCAGCTTTCTCAGTAAGTCTGATACTAGCAGAATTTAGAGCAAGTATAAAATTAGACCATTCAAACACTAGGTCCCCAGGTAACTCAAGGTCCCCAGCAGTAAACCAATAATCCTCCAAGAACATACTACCCTCCGCAATTTCTAACTTGACTTAGATTCCAAATATCTTGAGCATTGAGAAAGGCAATAAGATCATATGATAACACAAATTGAATTTCCAAACCAAGAACAAGATCAATACCAAGGCGGATTTATTCACAACAGCCCACCTTCTAGCTCAACGAACGACTAATCCAATGATACACTTTAATAAAACTGTTCCAAATCAATGAGGTCCCTCTGTTATGGAGCTCAGAGTTTCTCACCCAATTAGATAAAGACTGATTAGAGCAATATTTGGACATAATAACTTGATGCCAGAGACCTTTACTAGTCAACACCAGCGAGAGGATTTTTATCCGAAGAGCCATCCCAAAACTGTGAATATTTTTGATGTCTCGCCCACCATAAAGGACAGGCTTCACCAAAGATTCCCAGTTACAAAGATGATTTTTTTACCAGTAACATCACTCCCCCATAGGAAGTTATAAATATTTATTCTCAAATTGTTCATTACAGAAGTAGGAATAAGAACCATAAATAACCAGTATATTGGTATTGCCACAAGGACGTCTCTAATAAGAATCAACCTACCACCCAGAGACAAGAAACAACGGGACCAAAGGTCAATCTGCTTATCAAATTTCTTGACAAGCCAACTCCAATATGTAATTCTGTAATTTGTGGGTTTGAGGTAAAACCCCAAGTATTTGAAACCCGTTTTAATCGGATCAGAACGGTAAGGAAGAAAGGAATGATTCAGAGCCCAGTTTTCCTTCGAGATATTATTTCGAAGAAAGACCAATTTCTCCACACTGATGACCATTCTGGAAGCCCCACATAACAGACTCAAGATATCATAGAAAACCAACCACTCATTAACCAAACCCAAGCCAAAAAGAACAACATCATCCACAAATAAGATATGAGTAACTACAATAGAAGGAGAAATAGTTACCCCAAAAATATTATTAGCAGACTCTAACATCCTTGATCAAAAGAATTAAACCTTCAATAACCACAATAAAGAACAAAGGGGATAGTGGAAAACCCTGGCGCGACACCCTCGAGGACAAGAAAAAATTAGTCAGAAAACCATTGATATGAACAACAAAACAAGCTCTAGAGACACAGACCATAATCCAATTTGTGGTTAGCAGCGAAAGACCAGATTGTAACAACATCATCCTAAGGTAACCCTAATCAACAAGATCGTAATACTTATTCAGATCCATCTTTAAAATCAAAGCCTCGAGTTTCTTCACTTTAATCGAATGGAGGCATTCCTCCGTGACACCAACTGCTTCAAATATCTGAGGATTCCTCAAGAATCCAAATTGTTCCAATGATAAAGTCTCAGCTAGTAAGGGCTTGATGCGATTTGTGATCACCTTCGAAATCACCTTATAAACTAAGTTGCACAGGGAAATAGGATGAAAGTACTCGAAAGTGTTTGTTTTTTCTCTTTTGGGAATCAAAGTGATGAAGGTGGCATTAATAGCCTTAGAAATAAAGCCAGTCGATCTAGTGTAATCCACAACAACCACAAGATATTCAACAATGAGGTCGAAGAAGGCAAAAAAAAATTCAACCGTCCAGCTATCCGTGCCTGGGCTCTTGTCTTTTTCAAAATTCCCTCAATCTCCAGCATAGTGATCGACCTTTCGATATCAATAACCTCTTATGTAGAAAAAAAGTGAAGGATACTATTGTATAACCTTCATCTGATCTGAAATCAAAGCAAATCCCAAGGTCCTTAAATAAGATAGAAAAGTATCGAATGGCTTCACTTTTTAAATCTTCTTGTGAATGAATATGCTTACCAAGGTTATTGTGTAGATCCCATATCGAATTAGCATTACATCGAGATTTTGCTGAAGCATGGAAAATTTTGGTATTTGCATCACCTTCCTTCAGCTAGATGGTCCGACCTTTTAATCGCCAAGCAACGACCTCATTTGACAAGATAACCTGCTTGTGGAATTCCAACAGAGCTATAACATCGATCTCCTCTCGATTCATAATCCCCGCGTGAGCTTGAAGAAAGATATTCTGAATATCAAGAGAAATATCAATCAGATCACTGGCATTCCGAAACTTCTTTTCTTTATCCCAGATGGACACAACAGATTTTAACAACCGCAATTTAGAGCTAAGTCTAAAGAGCAGATTAGGGTTGTCATACACAACAAGTGAAGGTCATAAAGAATGAACCAACTTCACAAACTCCACATCCTTAAGCCATGCGGGATTGAATTTGAACGGAAATATTTGAGCAGTAGCATTAATCTCAACCTGGAAGATAATAGGCATATGGTCAGAGACGACCGATTGAATAGACCAAGCTCGATACCTTGTCCAATATTTTAGAAACACCAGGAAGACCTACATGGCCATTCCGCCAAGTAGGTGATAACTTGTTAGGAGCCACATCCACCAGACCATGACACTGGAATAGTTGACCAAAAAATGGTCCCAAATGGTCTGGACGAGTAGTAGCTCCCCACACCTTTGGCACTACAAGCGTAAAGTTAAAATCACCATCCAAAATAAGGTTATTGGCATCAAGGAAACCACTAGAATCTACCATATTCGAGGAAAATTCACAATTACAATAAGGACCATAACAATTAATACAAGAGATAGGGAAATTGAATTCCCGAACAGATCCCTCCAAAAAGAAAGATGGAGTTGGACAATTTGTAATTCCTAAAAAAATTAGGGTTTAAAGAATTTCTCATCTTTGTGATCCTAAAGAAATTAAAAATTAAAAAAACATTTTTTAATCAAATGACTTCTATACACCCACATTAAATTTTATCAAAATATTTATTTAACACAGACCTCTCTAACATTTTAATTTATCAAAATTATGGTGATTTAGGAAAGTGCTTTTAAAGCTTTTCAAACACAAAAATAAATTTTAATACCTTACATTTTTTTAATTCTATACATCAAAGTTAATTTTAATAGATACTAATAGTCATCATCATATTATAGCAATAGCTACATGGTGACAATTTCAAGCTTTGTGGCTAGCTATGAAGATATGTTTTTTGCAATGGAAACACTTATTGAATGAGTTGTTTTTTTGCATTTGATATAAATCTAAATAATAATAGTTTAAAAGTTAAAATTGGATCATCAAATCTTTATGAGATAACTTAGATCTTTTTGACAACTAATTTTATTAATGTGATAAACACACATTAGTTATATATACATTTCAATTATGTTAGCCTAAAATAAACAAAGCATTTTTAAGAGCAATTTAACTTCAATTTGAATGATTGTTTAACACCATATCTATGTTTGTTTTTCTTAAAATGAATATAATATAATATAGTTTTCTTAATTAATATAATAATTAAATGGTTTTATTAATTATATTTTCTTAAAAATTGAAAACCATTGTTTATAATGACCCAAGTACATTCCACCAATTTTTGAAGAACTTTATGGCGACTAGGTCTTCCATCTGAAATATAATTTCCCTTAGGGTTAATCAAATAATAATGTACAATATCCAACGGCTCTACAAGTCTATTATAGGTATTCCCAACATCTATCCACTTATTATGGGTTTGGAATTCACTTGGCAAATCATGGTTTTCACACATTTCAATAATATTATCCCATAAGGAGGAAAGCTTTACCCTACGCAAATTAGCCCCGATATCCTTCCTGTCACTTTTCTTGAAGGAATCATAATATGTGATGCAATCTTCTTTCTCACAACGCTCTTTATAGAACTCAAGCTCTGCCCTAGCTCAACAACACTTGCGTTGTGCTTGTTTTCAGTATCACTTGCTATTTGTAGGGAAATCTATGCATTATCATTCTGCACAAAATGGATATCACCAATTCAAGAACATTTTTCAGAAAATGTAGATAAAAGTCAATGTTAAGTTTCAATTTAATATCAAACTCTTAAGAAAATAAGAAACTAGCATAACTTTTACTTCTCGACAAGTTGAGAGGATAGCTTCCAACATTAATTTTTCCTTGTTCTTCCAAAATTTATTTTAAAAAGGGAATCGAATAGTACCTGATACCCAACACCAATGGATTCTAGGTGCAATAATATTCCTATCTTGGTAGAAGATTCTCAATCAGGTTTTGCAATTCTCCTCCGAATTATGGTATTTTCTATGGTATGATTCAAGACATAATCATATGCTATATGCTCTGAAAAAATAGTCATGTACAATATTATCTTAACCTTTTTCATCGGTTTGCATTGTGAGATGAAGAATCTTCAAAATGGTCTTAGGATTATTAATACACATTGCACCCTCGCTTGAATAAAATATGTAAGTGTCGAAAGGTTTGTATAGGATTCTCTTGATAACCCCAGCTAACTCCCTCGGAGAGTCAAGCCCATGGTTTGCTACTGTATGGGTATAATGCAAGACATTGTTAAGAAGAGTCCTACAAGCATCTTGAGTAAAAGAATCAAGTACATTTGCATTGCCATTAACCATTATGGACTGCCAATGAGGAAAATAACGATCAAGCGCTCATCAATCGACTCAAACGGTACAAGGAGCATCTGAGGAACAATATCATGTTTGGAAACCACGTGACAAAAGTTGTCTGTCGATTTTTCACGACCAACTTCTTCAACAAGTCCTACATCCCTCACTAAAGGACATCCAAATGTTATACAAAAAGGAGAGCTTTGCCTCAACCTCTTTTTCAGTACCCATAGTGTGGCCAAGGTTGCAACTGCCCCTCCCAAGCAATGACCCACAAATTACACCTGTTTGATCGTGGAATGCATCAACACAATATTAAAATAAGTGACTAAGTATTTCTCTTTTTATGAATCTAATATCATTATGTATTGAAAGATAAATTAGTTTACCTTTGCTTGGAAATATGTATTCTCCATAATATGGAGGAAAACCTTAAGATCTCCCTCGTGGACAAGGGCTGGTTGATCATCATTACCCTTGAGGGAAGGAGAGAAGACATGGTTGTCAGTTTGTATATTTCCCTCTCCATATTTTCTCTCTTTGATGATGAACATTCTATTTTATTAAATGAAGGGAAGGAAACATATGCAATGCCTTCATACTCATTTAGACTAAAATTCTATGAGTTTTTTGCACGACGTAACTCTTCCCAACCCTCATACATAATTCTACATGAAACAAGGAAAGTTCCAATATCTTGATCAACAGTGGACCTGCAACAACATTTCTGTAAATTAGCACCAAATTGAAAAAGCAAGACAAAGACTAGATTCTTGGATATTCCTTTGTTGGGCTGAATTCACGACGTAACCCCATACATGTTGGACATTCATTTCTCATATAGATTCCGGGGCAGTCACCCCTCCATAGCTCCTAGGATGGTCTGTCAAGATTCAAAGTTGTCCAAGCCTCAACGAATTCCATACTGGACTCTACAATATACTGAATTATTTCAACTATCGACCAGGCATGTTGGGATCTTTAAGCTTAAATTAAGCTATCAAGATTCCAACACAAACTTTAATTATCACCATAAGAGCTTACCAGGACACCGGTATCCCATAACAGGAAATATCACATACTCTGCTATGAGGCTTCTAAAATTCCAAGACCCAGAATGCGACAATCCTCTGGGTTGTAATGTCCAAGAGAAATAGTTTCCAATAATCGAAAAAAATGTGAGCAACCATAGATTAAATTACAAGCTTCATCTATTCTGAAAAACATGTCAATGTGTTATATTGTAACACATGCTAATGATAGTAGGTACCATGCCACATAGGGCCTTCACTTAGTGAACCTCTCACATAGCACTTGTGATCATTGGATATTAAATAATACCCTTAATTTCGAGAGATATTGACCCAAACTCTTTTTGTTGAAACCCCCTCCCAATACTTAAAACCTCCTCCCCACCCCTTTTTATACCTCAATCCTTATAAACCACCCTACCCACTACCACCTAAACCCCCTCATCCCCCCAATACCTGCAATATATTGGTTCGATTTTTGATAATTTTAAAACCCATAATATGAACTAACGTGATAGGATATTGGCCAACAAGTGAATCCCCCATGCCATGCCAAAGGCCTTGGTTTGATCTTATCCGTGTGTAAGGGGTTTCGAGTTCGATTTCTCACTATAGATAGGGGAAGCTGCTTAAATAACATATCCTAATCAAACAATCAACATTTGATGCCCATGCCATACTTCTTTTGCGGGGGAAAAAGGAGTTTATGGGTATCAACCTAGGTTCCTCATATTGAAATATAAATTTGCCAAAACAATTGGGGTAGGAGTGACACCTGACCTGTGCAACCTCATTTGATACTAAGGACTATCTTGTATGCGAAGAGATGAAATCAAGTGCAAGAGATTCAAAACCATGCCCACTAATAAGCAATTAAAAATGACCAAAATTCGCTTCTAACCCAATAGCACACATATGTTGAAATCACGTCCTATGCTGATATTTTTCATCAAATTCCATCTTAAGGACGTCGATATCCAAGATTTCATAAAAATAGAACACATACATGGTCTGATTGCAATTAATTTACTAATTACTAACGGTAGATTGTTAAAATTTGAAACTCTACTTTTCTTATCTAAATATCAAAGCTAGTTTCTTTTTCCATCTCTCAAAACTCATTTACACATTTTGTATTAAAAAACCCTTTACATTTTTATGGAAGTTGTTTGATTTCCATCCTCATCATGATTTTGTCATTCATGTTACACTCACAGTAGATTGTGCTTCCTCCTTCTACATTTTCTTATGTTTCATTCTCTTTTTTAAAAATTGTGCTTCCTCCTTCTCCATTTTCTTATGTTTCATTCTTTAAAAAAAAAATTGAATACTTGTATAATTAAGGGTGGAGATGCAAACCTTTTTTAAGAGGAAAATCTTGCTCCTCAAAGGATTTGATGCCTTGCTAAGTATCTAAGTTCCACTTTTTTGTTATTGTAATTGATTTGAATATAAATCTTTTTGATTTTTTAACTTTAAATTAAGCTGATATTATAAAAACTTAATTAATTAATAATTTATTATTTTATTAAAATACCACAAATTATAAATATCCAAAAGTCATATTAAAATAAATTATAATAAATATTAAAAAAATATTATCCAATTAAATGATATATTTTTATACCTGCCTCAGCAGGTATATTGTAATCGTTTGAATTCAAACCCCTTTGACTTTTGGTATTACTTGGTGCATATTGGTATTACTTGGTGCATATTGGTGCATATTTAAAAGATTAAAATCTCTAATCAAAGTTTAACTTTGTAATATGAAAAATAGCAATTTTTAAATATTTTAAATTTTAATAAAAATATTTGTATTTGCTATTTTGTCAACTTCTAATTGGCCAATAAAGAATGATGTCAGCCTTGGAGTTTGGTATCTGGTTTTCACTTGACACATGGTAATGATGACATCAACATTTATTTTATTATTATTTATTTTATTATTATGTTATTTATAATTCAAAGTCTGAATTTGAACGTTCAGCTTATTGCGTTTAAATTTTGAAGGCATAATTTCTCTTGTCCGCCAATTGCAGTCTCTGGTAGAGACTATGGAGACGGATTTTATTTGTCATATTCCGTCACTGCTGGCAGCAAATAACAGCCTTTTGCTCCAGCTACGGAGTTTGGAAATGGAGATGAAGGAACGCCAGAATGATCTGCAAAAGACGATGAACGACTTGGTAGCTTTGAGCAAAGCCATGGACGTGAAAGATCAATTAAATATTTCTCTGAGTAACGCATTGGTAAAGAAAGGAGAAGAGACCGAGAAGTTCCGCAAACGTCTTAAAACTCAGTCTAAGCGAATTGAAGAACTGAAAACAGATATTAAAGAAATTCACGCCAAAAGCTCTGACATCAAACAGACTTTGCTTGCCAAAGATAAACAGTTAACGTTAATAAACGGACAAAGAGCCGAGGCCTTCCAGAAGTCAGAAGATTATAAACGTCAGTTGTCGGTTTTGAAGGAAGAAAATTTCGAGTTGAATAAAATGGTCAAATATAAAAAAAACAGACATGCTGAGAGCACCAAAGAGATGGTCACAGTTGACAAGGTATCATGTCACAGTCAATATTTACATTCTAATTACAGGATCTTGGTGACTATTATAAACAATTATTTTGCAGACAGCAGAGCAAATTGTGAACTGGATAAACGAGATAAGTAGAAGCAACGGCGAACATAATTCATGAAGCAAAGGACAAAGCTGCTACAGATTTCATGAAGCTCCTCGATGTCAAACTGAAGCACCTTCTGCAACCCAAAGCTGATAAATATATTTTTCCACCGTCATTAACACATCAGAAGGTCATTATTTAACTAGTCTTATGTTGGCAAATTACTTATTTTGGGTTTCCGTTTTATAAATCACGACATTGTAGACAATTGTGTTGCAGCCACATATGAGCCAACCGGAAAAGCCCATCTTTGAAGAGAAAATTGGAGACGACTTCTTATGGGAGTTGCTAGAGAAGAGAGAACGAGTACAAGTCAGCTGTTCGAATCGCAGTAGAAACCTGACAAGAGAAATAGAAATTGATAAAGTAGGCCGTACTCCAAAGCCTCCCGCTTCAAGACGCCGCGGCGAATTGTCAGGAATTGGAAAATCTCAGTATTCCCCAACTTTAATTTTAAGTAGTCTTCCAAGCTCAACTAATTGGGGTTACTCTGTACTCAAAGAGCAAGGACCGATTACGAGGAGTTGTGCCCGTCGCATGCTAGAAAGTCCTCATGCCACCCCAAAACCATGCCAGCAGACTCTCGATAACAGGAATTCACCATCTTCAAACCTGCCATGGAATCTTCGGCCGCTTAGCAAACGTCAGTCTCCTAATAGCAATCTTCGGTTTTCTTCTTCGTCGTCGCTCTGGCACAGGTAAGTTGAAACAAACACAATTTGAAAAAGAGCAGGACAATTCAGCAACACTGCGTGGAACTAATTACATTAGTTTGAGAGTATACAAAGTATTTTGATTGTAAATATATTTCATCCATCAAAAACATTGGGCGAAATTTTTTTCTTGCTCGTTTTATGTGCATTCAATAATTTTACTGATAAAAAACAAAAACAACAGTAAACATTCTTCTCTTCTATTGACTCGTTTGATGTCCAATCAATAATATTAAAAAACAGAAAACATTCTTCGGTTCAGTTGATTTTGTCTCAGGTTAAAAATAAAACAGAAATGGTAGTAAATATATGGTTTTTTCACGTGGAATATATTTAGCCTTGCTATTTAGTAACAATCAAAATCCTTGATTATATATATGTTATATAACATGTGATTGGGTGAAATTTGAACCTGCCTGAGAGTATAGCAATTTTCTTTCTAATATTTTTTCTTTTGGAATTGTTTATTAAGACAACAATTGCATTAAATAATATTATATATATATCTTATATATCATGTGACTGGGTGAAATTTGAACCTGCCTCGGAGTATAGCAATTTTCTTTCTAATATTTTTTTTGGAATGGTTTATTAAGACAACAATTGCATTAAATAATATTATAGATTGCTTTGTATCTCATATGTGTTTTTATTCAGGTTCAATATTTTTTTTTTAAAGAATTGTTCGGCCCAGATTTGGTCAAAATTTAGTTGGAATTAGTCTAGAGTTAATTGTAAATGAAAATATGATTATCTACCAAAATACCAAAAAAATTAAAAACTATAACATTTAAACAATTTTTTAATATTTCAAATTTTTATAAATTTTTTTAAATCAATAAAATCATAATTCCAAATTATTTAAAAATATTGAGCTTCTATTTAAACATCAATCACAATTCCAAACTTAAGAAGGAACTCTATGGCATTAAACAAGATCCAAGAGCATGGTTCTTAAAACTGGACAGTATTTAAAACAACAATGATATAGAAGGGGGGCCACTGACACTAATTTATACATAAAGTTTGAAAACAAAAATATGATCATTGTTGTATTCTACGTAGAAGATATCATATTTGTAAGTGATCTACTGAGTG
>LPNX011229875.1:0-12596 GCA_001517045.1 Pseudotsuga menziesii
TCACATTAGAGTATGGGGGAATAATGAAGTAGGAATGAGAGAAGAGGGAGATAGATGATAACTCGAGTTGTATGGGACTTTAACCTACAAATAAAAAAACTTCATTCATATTTAATTATAGGTCTGAATGTCCTCTCCATCAACAAACTTGGAAAGGAATCCAACTCCCTCGAAATTGGTTCAAGTAGGGAAAGTAAACACTCATCGTGCAATGGACAAGCAAAATATCTCCAAAATGTGGAAGTCCAATTAACAAATGACAAAAAATTGTTCTCATTAATAAACAAATCCTTTTCTTAACTTCATTAGGCCTCCTAATGTCTAATTTCCCTCCATAGGATTCCTCCAACTCAACTTAGTGGTTTAGGAACTCCTATGAAACTTGTCTTCCTCTTCACGTTCCATTCTTTACCAAATTCGACTGGTTGCCTATACCTCCCAAATTCTCCCTCTTGGTGGATATGTTTATCCCTATCATTTAATATTTTTCAAAGGTATTAAATCAGGTCTGAATTTGTCACATTTTTCATAGAATCATTCATCATTTTTTGTCATACATTGCATGCAATATCCTTCCAAGTGGCACACATTATCTTTTGAGTATCTTCTTCTTCCATGGGAGTTACTCTCCTCTCATAATTATAGTTCCTGATATCATGATAGGCTATTTGACAACACATCACCATCCATTAATGTTGCATTTCCGATGGGTTCAAATTTGGATGAAGGTCATGCCAAGTGTGTGGGGAAATCTAGTCACCCAAAGACTCCACAAGATTCCATTTCTATCCATGAACCAATGACACCTTATTTTCTTAATATTTATTATTTATGTGACCCATTTTAATTTGAATATGGTAAACTAAGGTACTTTTGCATCCTATATCTCCCTTAGTAAAAAATTTATGCCTCCACCTAAACCTAGGGAACTAGTAGGTTGGTGAAACAGTGTTCGCAAGTAGTCTTATTTGGATGGGGACATGACATTCCTCCCCACCCAATATTTCTTGACCTCAAGAAATTCCAAGTTTGGATGATACAAAAAAATTTCATCTTCCCAAGTGGATTCCTCACTAGGTAAATCCTTTCATTGTACCAAGTATTCATTTATCCGTATGCTACTTATCTTTCCTTCCCTTGTCTTCATTATTGTTTGTGGACTGAGAATCCATTGTCCTTAATCATCCAAGGGAGGTAATGTTTCTAAAACTGAAATATGATTACCTATCCAAGGGAGGGACGAAACATTGAATACATTACGGATCTTACTTACTTATGGAAGTTCCAATTCACATGCCACTTCTCCAACTTTTCGAACCAGTTTGAAGGGACCATAAAACCTTGGTTTGATATTTTCCGAACCTTTCCTTTTAAGGAGTTTTGTTTGTAGGGATGGAATCTCAAATACACCAAGTAATTCACTTGTAATTGTTTCTCCACTCTATGTTGATATGCATATTGTTTTTGTTGGTTTTGGGCAACCTGCAACTTATATTTCAAAACCTTCAAAATATATTGATGTTATTCAATCCAATCCTTAGCTTTTGGATATCTACTATCACCAAATATGTGGTCAATAAAATTTTATGCATCATAACCATAAATTTATTTGAAAGAAGACATGCCAATGGACATATGAAAAGTAGTATATAGCATAACTCACCCAAATGTAACCATTTGATCCATGTTTTTTGCTTCCCACTAACATAGTTTGTCAAGTATCCTTCCAACCATAGATTCACCCTCTCTGTTTGGACATCAGTTTGTGGATGATATATTGTACTAGGAATCAATTTTATTCCCACCATTTTGAAGAGTTCTTTCCAAAATGCACTAAAAAATCTGCTATCTCTATCACTAACAATGCTCTTGGGAATCCCATGCAATTTGAAAAATTATCTAAATAATAGCTCAACCACTTGTGAAGCAGTAAAGGATGTATTAATAACAAAGAAATGAGAAAATTTATTGCATATACCCACCACTACAAATATTCAATCCTTACCAAGAAGGTTTGGTAAACCAATGATGAAATCCATGGAAATTCTTTCCCATTTTTGTTTTGGTATAGGAAAGGGATGCAAGAGACCAATTGGATAAGTGTGCTCTACTTTGTTTTGTTGATACATTGGGAAAAAATTTACATATTTCATAACATCACTCTTCAACCCCTTCCAAGAGATTATTTCTCTCATCATTCTATATTTTTTGAATAAACCAGGGTGGCCTGCTAAAGGAGAACCATGAGCACTCTTGAAAACTTTTTTCTTCAAGCTCGAACTAGGGACCAAACAGATTATGTATTTTTAGTAGATGATTACATCCAACACCTTATACCTATCATCATGCTTAGTACCATAAAAAATTTCATAAGAAAAATTATCCTTGTCATATTCTACTTCTAATATATCTTTCCAATCTTTTGCAACATCCATTAGAGAGATAGAGGGCCTTCTAGATAAGGCATCCTCTACCACATTACTCTTTCCTTTTACGCATTCAATGTCAAAATAAAATGCTTGAGATTTACTCACCCACTTGTGTTTTATTTCATTTAGATCCTTTTGAGTGGGCTCGATAACTTAGGCTATTATGGTTAGTCTTGACCACAAACTTGTTCCCCACCAAGTATTGTTTGAACTTGATGAAAGCATGCATTATGGCTAGAATTTCTTTGTCATAAATAGAGTAAATATTCTTTTGTGGCTGAATATTCCTACTCTATAAATATATTGGGTGTTTCCCTTGCTTTAGGATTTTTCCTATCCCATCCCTTATTACATCACACTCCAAGACATATGGCTTAGAAAAATCGGGTAATGCAAGAATGGGAAAACTACTCATTACCTCTTTCATCATTTGAAAGCATTTTCATCCTCTTCATTCCATTGGAAAATGTATTTTTTTTGTCAAATTAGTGAGAGGTAAACTGATTTGGGACAACGCCTTCACAAATTTCCCATATTAGGTACAAAGCCCAATGAATCCCCTCAATTCAGTGATATTTTTGGGACATGGCCATTCAATAATGACTTTTATTTTATCCAAGTCGAACTTCATACCATATTGACGAATGATGTGCCCAAGATGAAAAAAAAATTGTAAACCAAACTAATATTTTGACAGCATAGAAAAAAAATATTGATCATGGAGATTTTTCAATAAAACTTCTATATGATGCAAGTGTTCATTCCATGTCTTACTGTAAATAACAACATAATCAAATAAAACAAGAATAAACTTACAAATTTGCTCGTGGAATATTATTTTCATGCATGATTGAAATGTGGCAGGAGCATTTGTTAAGCTGAAAGGCATCGAAAGGAACTCAAAGTGACCATAGTGATATCTAAAAGTAGTCTTCGGTATGTCTTCCTCCCTCATTCGAATTTTATGATAACCAAATAGGTCAATCTTTGAGAAGAAATTTGATCCATGGAGCTCATACCAAATTATCCATGCATGGGATATCTATTCTTCACTTTCTTCAATTTCAATGCTCTAAAATCAATGCACATTCTCAAGTTTCCATCCTTCTTCTTCATCATAATAGCTGAAGAAGCATTATGGCTTGAACTAGGTATTATGAGACCCAATTCCAAGAGTTATTTAATTTCCTCCTCAATCTCATCTCTAATCCTTTCAGGGTGTCTATAGGGATGGATTTTTATATGTTGGTTCCCTATATCTAATTCAATGACATGTGTTAATGCAAAAAATTGCTTGACTTGCTTCATATAGCCTACACCATATTTAGACATCTGGTTCCTAACCTATTTTACCTCCACACCCATATTTGAACTATGTTTTTCTCTAAAAAGCTCAAAAATAATAAAAAAGGGCTTAAAAACCACAAAAAGAGCCAAAATAGCTCACAAGGGAGCTAAAAATATCACAAAGGGGCTAAAGCCCCCAAAAGGGCTTAAAACCCCTAAAAGGAGCTTAAACAAGAGAAAGGGTCTTAAAACCCTAGATAGGGCCCAAAAACCCTAACCAGGGGCTTAAATCCCTAAAAAGAGAAGAAAAAACTATAAATAGAGGGGTGGAGGTCTGCATCACACGTGACTTATTTTTCCTCTTGTTATTATAGTCTCATGAGTCCTTGAGATACCTTCACTCTCAAGCTACTCACCCCATCCACTCCATTTTCCCCATTAGCTCCCCTTTGTGTGTTGAGTCAACCTCCACACTATCCAAGCCTGTGAAGAGGCATTGTTATGAGTTTGGGCATGGTGGCACCCTTTTTGAACAGATCTGAGGTATAACAGTCTCACCATTTTCTTCTTTAGTTTGTAGGTTGTAAGCAGATGTTTATATGTTTTAATTAACAATTTTGTTGCAGGTAAATTGTTTCTTGCAAACTCTACCCTTATGTCCCTTAGATGGAAGGGAGATGCATTAGTGCATAGCCATGGATTTTTCCTAGCTATAGTTTGGTGACCACACTGGGTCAATACCTTAGGACCCCTGGTCTTTCAATAGTTTTTGCAAGTTTTTAATAGTTGTTTAGTAGTTTCTTGCAAGTTTTCTTTTATTTATGTTCCAGATCGAGCCCTCATGAAAATGATCTAAGCCCATCTAGCCCCAGTACCAGTTATTGTCGGCCGTTCTTGGCTCCATCTTTCAAATTTTTCATTTTCCAGGCGAAGCCGTTGGTTTTGTGTTAAACAGAGTGACCCAGTCGCTAGTTCAGGCCCTACATAAGCGACCCAGTCACCTGTTCTTTCCCTATAGGTGCGACTCTACCCCAGTACCAGTTACTGTCGGCATGTGTTGATTCCAAGCTGAAAAAAGTGACCCAGTCACCTATTTTGGCTGGAAAGGTGTGACCCAGTCGCCTATTCATGCCAGAAAGGTCGGACCTAGTCTCCTATTCGGCCCCGAAAGGAGGACAAGGGAGGTAATCTTTCTGAATCTAAAATATGTTTCCCTATCACATTTTTAAGACATGAAACATTAAATAAATTAAGGATATTACTTACTTATGGAAGATCCAATTTATAGGCCACTTCTCCAACTTTTCAAACCTCTTTGTAGGGACCGTTAAAACCTTGGTTTGAGATTTTCCAAACCTTTTCCTTTTAAGGAGGTTTTTTTGTAGGGATGCAACCTCAAATACACCAATTCTTTCACTTGTTAATGTCTCTCCACTCTATGTTGATCTACATATTTATTTTGTTTGTTTTGGGAAACATGCAAGTTATCTTTGAAAACCTTCAAAATATCTTGACTTTCTTCAATCCAATCCTTAGATTTTACATCTCTACTATCACCAAATATGTGGTCAATAAAAGTTGATGCATTATAACCATAAATTTCTTTTAAAGGAGACATGCCAATGGACATACGAAAAGTAAAATATAGAAAAACTCACCCAAATGTAACCATTTTATCCATGATTTTTTCTGCCCACTAACATAGTTTCTCAAGTATCCTTCCAACCATTGATTCACACTCTCTGTTTGGACATAACTTTGTGGATTATAGATTGTGCTAGGAGTCAAGTTTTTTCCCACCATTTTGAAGAGTTCTTGCAAAAATGCACTCAAAAATCTGTTAACTCTATCACTAAAAATGCTCTTGGGAAGCTGTTGTTGGAAATACTCACATTTCATGGATAGAAGTTGTTTCCCTAGCCTGAAATACTCTAAGCTAAAACAAATGAGTCACAATAATGAAAATCACTTCCCCTAAGACTGATAGATGCTTGGAATGGATTCTCGTACTTCTCATACAATGTAATGTGCCACTTCTTTAAAATGCTACATCTCCACAGATTCATTTGCATGAAACACACAACCAAAGCACATACAATATCAAAGTACCAAATACAATATATAATCCTATGTTGATGACTAAGGAATTCAACAATGAAACAAGTGATCAATACACAATATGATTCATGGGAAGGGAACTTTCATTTCACTAATATAATAAGAGAGAGAAATTACAACCAAGATCTTTAGTGTTCAGAAGTCTCTCCTCAAGAAAAAAATCAACTCCAAAGCTTCAAACTTGTCCACATAGTGCTCACTCTCATTGGCTATATTTGTCCATAGTTTTGATGTTGTAGCATAATCTTCCTCCCTTTACCCATGGTGGTGAAACAACACTTATAGCCATGGGAGGATAGCGATGGTTTCGATTCTCATGGGTGAGGTGGAAGGGAGATCTCGAGCCCAGGTCATCCAGGAGTCTAGGGATGAGGTTTCCACGAAGCCAAGGTTCAAGAAACTTCGTGAAATTTCTCTTTTTATATTTTAAACTCGACCACTGCCTCTCATTGTATTAAGGAATGTGGTGCTGTACCCACTTCTTGTTCATGGAAAAAATGTTTTACGCATTGGGTTAACAACGTTGTCCACACGGAAAATGATGTGGTGGAAAAAGGCATGAAATCATTGATCCTAGCCCAAATTCAACTTCATAACTTGGGTATTTTAGGAAAGTTATGATGTTTGGTTCTCATAATATGATGATGATGAGAAGTATGTGTAACATAATTCCCCCCAAAGCATGAGGCTAGAGGGATAGGATAGGTAAAGGATTTTTAGGAGCAAGTTATAACTTTGAGGCAAGAGTTCATTGATCGAAGATATTCATCAACCATACTTTTTCTATGGTATGTCAACATTTTTGACTCATATTCATATGACTCTCATCATGGATTCAGACCAATACAAAGCATATCCATATGAGGTACAAACAATCATGGCTACTAAAATACAACGTAGATCCATGCGAAGGAGACTCAACATAGCTACCAGACATACAATGTATATCTATGTCATACAAACACAAATTTGACATGACCATACAAATGTGGATCCATGCTAGGACTCATACAAATACTCTATCATAACCCGGGGAAAGAAATGAGAGCTTAACAAATACCCAGGGTCTTGATCTCGTCTTCAAAAAAGTATGATTCTATCCATGTGATTATAGTGTCTTGATGTCGAACATGGTTGAAACCACTTGATGACTGGTCAATAATGAGAACTATTCACTAGTGTGAGGGAGATCACCATTGATGTCGATAATTCCCAATGTACCCTAGTACAATCTCCCGAATGTGAATAGATGATTTGATGTTGAACACTTAGTTGAATATTCTGATCAAAGGTCAATGATGTAAACCTATATCCAAAGCAAGAGGATCTGTCATTGATGCATAAAGATCTCAAGGTACTACTTTGTTTCTAAGACTAATTCCTAGATGATGAATTGATGTCGACAGGAATAGTCTCGTGGAAGGAGGGCCATGATGAATCCCACATCAACGACATGAAACTTAGAGAAAAGTTCTACAATTTGAGTATGACGTAACCATAGAACTGACTCAAAGGTAACTAACACAAAGATCATTATGACTGCAGATGAAAAATCTCAACAAGATTTTCCTTTGAACATAGGGTGGCACAACCGAAGACTTACAAGCATTGAACTACCGAGGCGGATATGAATACATAATGCAACAAAAAATGATGTGTTCTTTGAAAGACTCAAAGGAGTGACATTAGTCATGAAATTGTATTGACTTAGAAGCAAGATAAATACCCAATTGAATTAATGAAATGAAGACAAGTTCTATGTTCAAAGGTGACTACAAACTTCCATTATTGCAAATGAAATATAGTTCCCTTCCCTTACATTCCCCATCATGATTCATGAGTGCCTCTTTTCATTTTTATGAGTTTAAAGTGGGTAACAAACACTCATTGTAGCTTATCATAGGATAATTCTGTTCTCACATGATTTACGACCCTGAAAAAGGAGGGGTTCATTCTAGAAAGAGGGTCTCTCAGTGTTTTTCTTAATGAGTCCATTGAAAGTAAACTTGATATTGTTAACATTTAAAGAGTCTGAACGAAATGAAAGAAGACCTAAAAAGGTCCTTTTTCATATAATTTAGTCTCTGAGGCCTGAAAAAGTATAAAAAAATACCTTAGAGAACTCTTCTAGTCGATGACTAGAGTATTCCTTTTTCGTGATTTAGTCAATCTGAACCGAAAAAGGGGTAAACTACCGTCGAAAAGACGACACTTCAGGTCCTTTTACGAGCGTAAAGAAGACAAATTCACTGGATGTTCTTTTCACATTTTAGGAGTCTGAAAAGAGCTTAAAGAAGACTCCATTAGGGTTTATTTTAATCAAAAGGATTTTAACAAGCTTGAAAAAGAATAATTTTTGACTCAGAAATTTAGTACTAGGTTTAACGAGCACGACTAATATTTCAAAAATAGCGTTCATGATATTTTTCTATTTTGTGCGAGGATGAAAAAGTAAAAAATAAACTTAGTAATAACCAAAAATTCAATTCCTCCATACCCTGCAAGCTTCAAAATGACCATTAGACTTCAAAAATATTAAAAACTAGTTTTTATAGACTATTTGAGGATAAATATTTAAAAAAATAATTAAAATAATTGGAATAAAACACAACATTTTTGAATAAAAGCTAGTAAATAGTAAAATAGACTTTCCATTCTCATTTTTACTATTTGGAGAGCATTTTTATCCATTTAGGGTGCAGATTTTAGAAAAGGATTGCAGAGTCATTAGTCCACCATTTTCAGAACCGTCAGTTCGAGGTAAATCCTAAACACATTCCCAAACTTTTCATGGTTTCCTTTTTCTACTTCATGATAGTTTTAGGGTTTGTGGGGCATTTACCAAAAGAGAAAATGTTCCCACCTGGTAACAAGTTTTTCCTTTTCAAGACAGGAATTGACTGAGTGACACCACACAATTTCATATAGAAAAGGGCAGCGGTACAGCTCTGTCCTAATGGGAGACAGGCGGTCCCACAATTTTCCCTAGAATGTATTGAAAATAAGCCAAAATAATGAATTTTAAGTATTTCAAATTATTGAATTTGTGTTCGAATGCTTCATTTTAACCTTTTGGCATGCAATATTCAACAAATATTGTAATCTAGAAGGAAAGTGAGCATGAACTCAATGAAATTAGAGTTGGGAATGATGTGGGACTGTGGCTTCTTCAACGTTCCCAGCATGAGGTAACAAGTAAAGCTATTAGAGTACATTATGAGGACATGGAATCCTAAAAAAAAGTACTTTGAGGTAGGGGCTCATGTTCTAATGCTAGAAGATGAGGATATCTACTTCCTTACAATTTTATCATGGTGAGGAGTTCCCATCACATTGACTGGTCCTTGTGGTGGGGAAATCACCACATAGGGTCTGATTGATCGTTACTTATTTCCGGGTACCCAAATGTGCGGAAAGAAAATACCTATCAAGGATGTCATGGATCTACCTCTGCACACAATATTGTTCACCATGCAACACATCTTGGGGAGCCTAGGGGCTCACCAAGCATATCATTCACATATTCTCTATTCCATAGAGGAAATGGCACCCACATATTTTAACTGAGCGGAAGCCCTACTTGTTACTCTGAAGGAACAACTCACTAAATGTTGGTTAGGAGAGTTGAACCAATTTGGCTATGGCACTATCCTAGTGTCCCTTTTCTTCAAGAGAGTACCACACCTGAGGCCACAAGTGGCCTTCATTGATTTAAGGGAACAAGACCCTTGTATGATGTGTTGGGTAGATATCATGGCCCGCCATGGTGGTGAAGGCTCCAGGGTAAAGTACAAGATTACATTCTTTCGATGGTTAGATGATCAACTCCTCATGATTGAGGACTATGTGTATGTTGGTACCAACTTCAGGGGAGATCTAGATATGGCCCTACTAGTAGATGCTCAGTGCGGTGATATGGGTGAGTGAGACACTAATACATTGATATTTTTATATTTTATGTTTTATGATTTTTATATATGTTAATGAGACGTACTTTTCTCATGCAAATGTGGGATTGGCATGACATGGGGGATCATCTCCCATTGACTAGTGAGTAGGGGTCTACTTTGTACATTGAGGATATGATGAGATGACCTAGCTAGAAGAGAAAGTCATCCGGTTGACACCAGATATCCTGGAAATCACTTTGGATGACCTCCCTAGGAGGTATCAGAGACACACCATGGGAGTGTCAGAATACTTCAAGAATTTTCTATGTAGACTGGAAAGAGGCGTCATGTGCTATCATGAGCACCATTAGGATCCCACATAATGTAGAAATTGAAATCTATCCAACTTCAATATTTTTTGTTATTTTGTATATCTAAATCCAGCATGATTAAGTTGGGGTCTCGAGATCATTTTTTGTAAAACACACTTTATATATATACACACACACACACATAGAGATAATTATTGGTGGCCTATCTATTTTCAATCATGTAATGATATTTATATGAGATGTATGTATTTTTAATGTTTATGTTTATTTACAATGAACCATGTCTTTTACTTATCAAATGTTATGAATGAGCAATCACTAGTACAAAATGAGGAATTAGCTACTAGGTGACTAAAAATTCTAGTCACCACAGGTTTTCCAAGTGATTTACTACTAAATATGAGCAATTTTGATTGACTCAACTATAAACGACTAAAATTAACGACTAATTTAGTCACCAGTTAACAAATATGACTAGATAATAAGTGACTGAGTTAAAAATGACTAAAATAAATGACTAGCTCGAAGAATATGAAATAGTCATTTATGTTAGTCATTTTTAATTGTGTCATGGAAAATTGCAAATTTGGCAATAAAGTGTAATTTTTGTAAGTTGTCTACCTTCTATTAGTAATAATATTAGTGCCATGCACCTTGATCTTCAGAGATCCAACAAAGCAATTGCATGAACTTTTAGCCTTATCGAGGATTTTATGGTTCGCAAAATAAAATAATTCTCTAGCTTTCTATTTTTGGCGAATCAAAGGTCATGATAATTGATTGGGCCAGAGGTCTCACCAAGTTGCAGTCACTGAGTTATATATGATTGTTGGTTGAAAAGGATTGGGCTCCTAAAGAATTGTTTTCTTTCTTTATCCTTCAGGCACCTGTACAGGGAGTTCAATTCTGACGCAGACCTACTGTGTTGAATACTTAGGCTAAGAGGACTAGATTTACAAGTAATTTGTCTGAATCTAAGAAGATGCTTGAAGACACATCTAAGAAGAGTAAATGGAATTGGAATTCAAGCAATTCTAAACATGGTGATGAGATTGGTGTCGGTGGACAGAAATTGAAACTGACAAATATTGTTATTGAGCTTCACGTTGGGTCTCCACTGCCTTCAGAATGACATCAATGTTTAGACCTTCAGGTTTGTTTTGTGTTTTTCTTGATTATCTATTGTGTTTTTTTTCTGTTCATGTTTTTTTTCTTTGTTGTGGATGTGGTGGAGATTAAATGGCTAGATCATAATTCCCTTACAGTAACAGAGGAATGCTACACCTGTAGATGCACTATAATAGGCCATAAGGATCAAATTTATTATTGGATATCCTATGATTTTCACAAGTTGCAGCCCCAAAAATAGGTCAGACCTGCCCAGGTTCATAATAATATTGCTATGTTTACAGATAAAACTCAGGAACTAGCAATTCAAGGGTTGGTAGACCAAAAATGTTGTGTATAGTATTTTAGACTAAAGGTTATAATATCTAAGAATTTCCTCGCTTCAAGGTTCAAGGGAGGGACCTGGACTCTTTAATTTCCCTACGGGACCCCTTCCAGAAACACATACGAGAGGAGTTGTGCAAGTCTTTACCTGCTGTTGCACCTCTTTTTTGTAGTTAAGTAGAATGCTTTCCCAAATACTAAAACTGCGTAATCTACTTAATATTGTTATATTTGTAAGATTCATGAGCAGCCCCCAGGAATTGTAAGACTCATTGATTAACTTTGGGGATTACAACATTCTCATACAGAAATAAGCCTTCCAGTCACTACTACATTTCGATCCAAAATCCGACGGAAAAATCCGACGGCGCGTGGATTTCTCTTTTTAAACTTACCAAAAATCACAAGGATACATTTTTTTTTTGTAAATGTGGCCACAAGCGTCGGTGAAGCGACGACTATTCTCATAACCGTCGGTTAAGCGACAGCGAGTTAGTAAGCGTCGCTTAAGCGACAACGCCTTTAATTGGTCTTTGGATTTTTGGTTTTGAAGTGATGATGTGGTTGAGGAAGAAGTGGGTGGTCGTAAGAGAAGTGTTGACAAATGTTAACATTGCTTAAACCATTTGATGAATTAGGTAACGGCCAATAATCTACTTGTGGTCACAATTGGATATAGGGTGACATTCGATAACATTGATCCCTTAGTTGCAAAAAATGTTAATAATGATAATGGGATATGGAGGAGTAGATTGTGCTTAGGTTTTAGGGGTGATAATTTGACAATTCTTCCATAGATTAATCTCATGAATGTAGTGATGTGAAAACAAAGCCAACAAATATCCCACATAAAGGATCTTTTGGGTGATGGCCATTCTTGATAAATGGTCATTGTAAGCATCAAATGAAATCTATTGAGAACTTGTTTGACCTCTTTCTAAGTTAGGAATTGACATACTATGATGTCAACTCCTCATTGATACATGTCGCCTTTAAGGAGGAGGTAACAAGGAAACCAATGATGAATGTCTTGATGGTCATCTTGAGAGAGATGTGGATCAAAGCTCAGTGTGTAAAGGTAGTTCAAG
>LPNX011229875.1:13307-30422 GCA_001517045.1 Pseudotsuga menziesii
CTAACACCTTGTTCCTAAATAGCCCTCAAGCTTTATATGTTTATATGGTTGTCCATATAAATGGAAGAAAAATATCTAAATCTTGTCGAAACACAAACCACCTGACTTCTGCTATCTTATCCCTTTTACACCTTATCCTCTCAGTGTCGCAGTACGAAGGTGTGTGTTTTACGACCTCTAGAGATGATTTTCAAAGGCATAGTCATATTTGGATTGTGGATTTTTGGTTTTGAATTTTTTAGGTAAAAGTGAAATTGATGAGAATTAGACACTATCCGATGAAGTTATAGGATCCTTTTGCAGTTTTAGAATTTTTGCAAGGTTTTAGGCAGGTCTTTTTGAGGTTTTTGTGAAGATGGAAGCTTCATGCTTTTCAATGGCGACTACCTAAGTGCTACCTTCATTAGAAGCAACAGCAGTAACAGCTTTAGGAGGAGGTTTAGCATGTCTGAAGGCTCCTTGTTCAAGGTTTCCTATGATGTCCTTGCCAACGGCTGCCCCCTTGTCATTCAGGGATATCCCATGCCCGCCATGGGATTTCTTGTTTGACCCCTGTTTTGGGCAGGAGGTGGGTCCTAAGAATTAGATCATTGGCACATGATTCACCAGTGGTGGCAGAAGTGGTAGAGGAGGCACAGGATATTCCTTTGGTGCAAGCAGAAGAAGAAGTTGAGGAGCACCCCCCTGCATCAGGAGTTTCAAAAGGAAAAGAATCGAAAGAGCAATTGGGGGGAATTCAAGCGGTTCAGGAGGAAGAATCAGATGTAGCAATTGGTACAGAGAGCAAAGCAGAGAAAGAGACAGTTGAAGACCAGGACTATCCTCCTCTTCCTAAGGGCACTAAACTATATGTGGGTAATATTCCCTTTGACGTTGACAGTGAAGGACTTGCCAAAATGTTCGACGAGAGTGGGGTTGTCAAGATGGTAGAGGTATTATCCAGTTACCTTTTCATTATTACAAATTTGGGTTTTGGAATGTATGTGCCTTTGTGTGTCTGTCAAGTGTTTTGATGCCGAATGTAGAGGACCAGTCCATGGTACAGTCTCCTTGTAACTTTTCACTCTAGATACTGATGACCTCAAACTGAGTCTTTAACTCGTCACTCTCCATTTTACCCCAACATCCCGCTGTCCCCCATGAATTTCACTAAAATTCGGGGGGTGTCTACACATATCCCCCATGATATGTTGCAGGAGAATCCGCTTCTATGTTTTGAGAGGTCCACTTGCAAGTACAAACAAGATTTTCCCTATTCTAAACTTTGGCTGACTATGCAAGTGTAAAATAGAGTGCTGTGCTTTTAACCTTGACTTGCAACAACTGGACCTGTAGGCAAAGAACTCTAAACTGAAAGAAAGATTAAACTAGCAATTGATCAATAACTGAACAGTCGTGTAGTTCATCTATATTATGATTTATAAATATGTCGCATCCTAATAATAGCAGCTCTCGAATAAAATTGTTCAAAAACAGGAAACAAAAATCTGGAACCACCAGTCTTAGGCAGATCTATTGAGCAAGAAACAAAGCACAAAGCTCAAGGATACTGTGATGCATGGTTGAAGGCTTAATAGCAGTGACTTCTTCTCTGTTTTCCCATTTACAACTCTAGAAACCCCTCGTTCCTCTATTCCTCCAGTTACGGCAGAATACCCATCCCTTTTTGCTTTGATGTTTTTAAAGATCCTCATTTGTCTTTTGGATGATCGAAATTGCCTAATTGAGTTCTTAACAAAACAAATTGACAGCATTTCAACATTTTTGTAGGACAGAAATGTTCTGTAAAAGAACATCCAACTTTATAATTACATGTAGAACTCACATAAATGCAAAATTAAATTCCAAGAAAAAATTTGGACCAACAGTTTAAACATTACATATTTCAAATGACCCATCAATATATAAAACCCAAAATATAAAGAAACAGTTCATATTGTTAATCAAAGTGAGGATGCGTGTATTCACAGACACGCCCTTAAGCATCTGCCTGAATGATACATACACCACGAGCTAACTGGACAGTGGACATCTTCCTCTGACAAACCATCTCTACAATCAAGTTCCATAGCTGTTGCAATCATCTAAGTATAAACTATAAAGTCAAGATCAACCTTGTGTACTTGAGGAAAATCCTTGAGACAAGCATTATATTTCATTCTATACTCAATTTACAGATAATTACTTGAACAAAACAACATCATATAGAAACCATGCGTTGGTCCATTGACTGGAGAAACATTACCTCTAAAGATTTGATGACAATTCTGAATAATGAGAAAGGCTATATTGGCAGAGAAGCCACTGGACAAATAACTTTCAGGCATCACTTGTACTGTTGTACATGAAGAATTCTGATAATTGGCAGGAGAATCCGCTTCTATGTTTTCAGTGGTCTACTTGCAAGTACAAACAAGAGTTTCCCTATTCTGAACTTTGGCTGACCATGCAAGTGTAAAATAGAGTGCTATGATTTTAACGTTGACTTGCAACAACTAGACCTGCAGGCAAAGAACTCTCAACTGAAAGAAAGCTTAAACTAGCAATTGATCAATAACTGAACAGTTGTGTACTTCATCTATATTATGATTTATAAATATGTTGCATCCTAATAATAGCAGCTTTCGAAGAAAATTGTTCAAAAACAGGAAACAAAAATATGGAACCACCAGTCTTAGGTGGATCTATTGAGCAAGAAACAAAGCACAAATCTCAAGGATACTGTGATGCATGGTTGAAGGCTTAATAGCAGTGACTTCTTCTCTGTTTTCCCATTTACAACTCTAGAAACCCCTCATTTCTCTATTCCTCCAGTTATGGCAGAATACCCATCCCTTTTTGCTTTGATGTTTTTAAAGATCCTCATTTGTCTTTTGGATGATCGAACTTTCCTAATTGAGTTATTAACAAAACAAAATGATAGCATTTCAACATTTTTGTAGGATGAAAATGTTCTGTAAAAGAACATCCAACTTTATAATTACATGTAGAACTCACATAAATGCAAAATTAAATTCCAAGAAAAACTTTGGACCAACAGTTTAAACATTACATATTTCAAATGACCCATCAATATATAAAACCCAGAAGATAAAGAAACAGTTCATATTGTTAATCAAAGTGAGGATGAGTGTATTCACAGACACGTCCTTCAGCATCTGCCTGAATGATACATACACCACGAGCTAACTGGACAGTGGACATCTTCCTCTGACAAACCATCTCTGCAATCAAGCTCCATAGCTGTTGCAGTCATCTAAGTATAAACTATAAAGTCAAGATCAACCTTGTGTACTTGAGGAAAATCCTTGAGACAAGCATTATATTTCATTCTATACTCAATTTACAGATAATTACTTGAACAAAACAACATCACATAGAAACCATGCATTGGTCCATTGACTGGAGAAACATTACCTCTAAAGCTTTGATGACAATTCTAAATAATGAGAAAGGCTATATTGGCAGAGAATCCACTAGACAAATAACTTTCAGGCATCACTTCTATTGTTGTACATGAAGAATTCTGATAATTGGCAGGAGAATCCGCTTCTATGTTTTCAGCAGTCCACTTGCAAGTACAAACAAGAGTTTCCCTGTTCTGAACTTTGGCTGACTATGCAAGTGTAAAATAGAGTGCTGTGATTTTAACCTTGACTTGCAACAACTGGACCTGCAGGCAAAGAACTCTCAACTGAAACAAAGCTTAAACTAGCAATTGATCAATAACTGAACAGTCGTGTAGTTCATCTATATTATGATTTATAAATATGTTGCATCCTAATAATAGCAGCTCTCAAAGAAAATTGTTCAAAAACAGGAAACAAAAATCTGGAACCACCAGTCTTAGGTGGATCTATTGAGCAAGAAACAAAGCACAAAGATCAAGGATACTGTGATGCATGGTTGAAGGCTTAATAGCAATGACTTCTTCTTTGTTTTCCCATTTACAACTCTAGAAACCCCTCGTTCCTCTATTCCTCCAGTTATGGAAGAATACCCATCCCTTTTTGCTTTGATGTTTTTAAAGATCCTCATTTGTCTTTTGGATGATCGAACTTGCCTAATTGAGTTATTAACAAAACAAAATGACAGCATTTCAACATTTTTGTAGGACAAAAATGTTCTGTAAAAGAACATCCAACTTTATAATTACATGTAGAACTCACATAAATGCAAAATTAAATTCCAAGAAAAAATTTGGACCAACAATTTAAACATTAGATATTTCAAATGACCCATCAATATATAAAACCCAGAAGATAAAGAAACAGTTCATATTGTTAATCAAAGTGAGGATGAGTGTATTCACAGACACTTCCTTCAGCATCTGCCTAAATGATACATACACCACGAGCTAACTGGACAGTGGACATCTTCCTCTGACAAACCATCTCTGCAATCAAGTTCCATAGTTGTTGTAGTCATCTAAGTATAAACTATAAAGTCAAGATCAACCTTGTGTACTTGAGGAAAATCCTTGAGACAAGCATTATATTTCATTCTATACTCAATTTACAGATAATTACTTGAACAAAACAACATCATATAGAAACCATGCATTGGTCCATTGACTGGAGAAACATTACCTCTAAAGCTTTGATGACAATTTTGAATAATGAGAAAGGCTATATTGGCAGAGAAGCCACTAGACAAATAACTTTCAGGCATCACTTGTACTGTTGTACATGAAGAATTCTGATAATTGGTAGGAGAATCCGCATCTATGTTTTCAGCGGTCCACTTGCAAGTACAAACAAGATTTTCCATGTTCTGAACTTTGGCTGACTATGCAAGTGTAAAATAGAGTGCTGTGATTTTAACCTTGACTTGCAACAACTGGACCTACAGGAAAAGAAATCTCAACTGAAAGAAAGCTTAAACTAGCAATTGATCAATAATTGAACAGTCGTGTAGTTCATATATATTATGATTTATAAATATGTTGCATCCTAATAATAGCATCTCTCGAAGAAAATTGTTCAAAAAAAGGAAACAAAAATCTGGAACTACCAGTCTTAGGTGGATCTATTGAGCAAGAAACAAAGCACAAAGCTCAAGGATACTGTGATGCATGGTTTAAGGCTTAATAGCGGTGACTTATTCTCTGTTTTCCCCACTCCAACACTCCCAGGTCCCAAAAACTTGGTGTAATGCTGGAGAAAACAGAGCTGAATACAGTCACTCAGAAAAAGCAGAGCAGGAAGCGCTCGGTCTAATACCAAGTAGAAGTTCAGGTTTAACCTGGATCATAAATGGCCCTCGACACAAGAAACAGATAATAGGATAGCAAGAATCTGAATCTATACACTGTTAAGTTATTGAAATACAGGAGATTGCCAATATTTATAACAAACTGGGAGAAGCTCACAGTTCATAATTTCATGGGATGCCAACCAGGCAAATAAGGTGTGCCAACTTGGCAGATAAGGATACCAACCTGGAAGATAAGTATTAGCCCATGTAAGCTTAACAACTATCTACATACAGTAATAAGATCTGATTGTGTATCCAAGACCAGACTTCTAATTTTAATTTTGCAATTAAACTTTAATTATCATTTTGACAGCTGGAGAAAGGCATCCCAAACTTTCAACAAAGAAAATTTAGAACTTATAAACAAAATGTAAAAACAATATATGGGAATTGAAAAGTTTTCATTAGTCATTTTAAAACATGTATTTAGCTGTACAAACAAAATATCCTGTTAGTTTGGTTTATCAGGTTGCACACAGTATAACACAAAATCAGACGTGAAAGGAACCATCTCCAAGTGCATATGCTACACATTGAGCTCTTTAGCCTCAAAAAATCCAATTCTACAACTGCTATGTCAAATCAAGTTTCATGTCACATTTCTGATCACTTAGTAATGGAAATTCTTGCCAATGCCAAATGCCAAAAAGTTGAACATCGCATACAAGAAGAACTAATTACATCAAACTGTAGTATGTAATGTCATGTGAAATGTATTTAATTCTCTGAGATCCTGTATAGGCATTTTCAATGCTGCCTGATAGAAGTTGCAACCCATACATTTTTCAAGATGTCTAAAAGGTCATTTCAGAGGTTCTGCAGTTAACTCCAAAATTGACCACGTAACTCACAATAGACAGTTAAACAGTTCTAGAGGCTTGGACAACCTAATGTATCTATCGGCCTATCTATCTTCATGTTGTTTTTACATTACACTCTAAATGATAGCATTCTGAGCACCTGTCATGCTGTCCAGAATGTGAGGATACAGAATTGTAAAGATAAAAGAGACCTCCATATTTAACTGCATTGGTAGTTGAAAATGCTAGGCTGCATATGCAATCTTAATTCAAAGTAAGGCCGGGACTCTACATTTACAGTACTCATTTAAACCTGTTAAAGCTTCTGTATGGTTGACAATCAGTATCATGTCATTTGTGTGAGGATGGCATCAGAAAGCAACCATTTTCAGTCAATTTCCACCATGGATTTTCATTTATAGACTGGATGAGTTTGATTCCAAATGAAGAATCAAAGACCACATTTACCTCCGTGTAGAATTTCATTTCCTGACTGCATTTCCATTCAAAGTAGTCATTTATTTGGCAATCAGATTGATTCCACGTACCCAAAGCTCTACATTTGTGGCACTTCCAGCTTCAAAATGAACCTCTCTTCCCTTAACAGTGACAATTCTAAATATCGCTGGTTTATCTGCATCACCTTTGTAACGATTTTTGCGGAATGTAACACTTGGTCCCACCCCTGCTTCTTTGCAAATAACATTTCTTCTGCTAGATTTGCCCCATGTTAGCAATCCCGATTTAAGCATTCGAACCATCTTCATATGAGGAGAACCTTTACCTTGCCTAGTGTGCTTGCAGAGTTGTTCACTAGCAAAAACCATATTCTGTGCAAGATGATCCAATATGACACCTTCAGCAACTCTTGACAGGTTATTTCTCCTAGCAAGTGCCAAAGCCGTCTCACCTCTATGATTTACTAGACAACAGTCAGATCCTCTAAGAAGTAGGATTTTACAAGCATCTGCATGGCCCTCCCTTGCAGCAAGCATCAGAGGAGTGTAACCATCCTCATCAAGGGCATTGATTCCACAATATGCTGAAACCACATAGGTAGTGGTATCTTTTCAGGGCTAAAACTACTGAAAGGTGGTAATATTTCCTCACAAGGAAGTGGGAATACTCTGAGCCAAAATGTCAATAGAAAATCAAGTTGCACATTATCAATATAGATGCAAGAAAGCTATCATGTGGAAATCAGGTGCCCTTTCATACCCTAAACAAGTGCCCTTTCTCATATGAATTGCCATGGAATTGAGGTACAGACCTGATTTCAGCATAACCAGCTCAGCTGGCTTGACTCCTTATCCTCCAGCATCCTTTTACCTGGTGCTAACTGTTATTATTTTGTTGGAGGTGTCTTCCTGTCCTTCTACACCTTTCCAATTGTCCGAAGAATTTTTTAATTTCTCTGGTTTCTTCAGGATTAGCCAGATGCAGTTCTAAGGTCATTTTGCATAATTTCTTTCCAAGTTGATCTATTCTAACTTCATTTCTAACCAAATCCATTGTCTTGTAAAAGAGGGTTTATGCTTGTATCTACATGCAGTATCCTAGAAAATTTTAAAATTTAATTATGTAGTCAATTCAGTTCACAGAAAGTAACTTTTTAGATATGAATCACAATGGAGATAGATACTATTAGAATAGATGATCAAGATTGGTATGTTCTTCATTCTTCAGGTACGTGCAAGATACAAATTTCACCATCATTTGGACAAGCAATATAAGATTATGTGATGTACAGGCTATTATCTCTTAGTTTAATACAATTGACATGAACATTCTGATTTGGGGAATGGGAAATAATTTTTTTGGATTAGAAACCAGTTGAATTTGATGAATCATGTCTAAAATCAGTTACACACTACGATTTGCAGCCTTTATCTTATTCCCAACTTGCAAGGAGTATTCATGAACTTGCTGCAGCAGCTGATCAGGTTAGTGTTTGCAGTTTCCCTTCTCTTTGTGCTTTTGATCTGTAATCTATTCTTGGCCTTTTATTTTTTATTGGATGTATTTAACATTCTTGCAATAATTTTACAGAAAAGCTCCCAAAGGCAGCTAGTACATCAAGTATTTCCCAAACTTGCTGTGTATAACTCAGTTGATCCTTCATTGGCTCCATCTCTACTGATGGTATGTAACTGTTCACTATTTATCTGTCTGCATATTCATGAACCTTTGCTTGTAATATGTAAATCCCACAAGCTTAATTGACTTTTTGTTTCCAATTTGTATATGCTATGTGAGTTGAAATTGCCTTGCATTTTTTACCATATTTCAAGTGATAATCTTTTTAGCTTTTTAATTAGCAGAGAGGATAATGTAGTGATTTTGAGCTTTCCTTCTAAACAATTTCTAATGTCATATGCATAAAAATGTGATGCCAGATGTTCATTTGGATCGTAAAATTCTTATAATAGACATGTCATTTATATACTTTTGCTCTTATAATTGGTGTTACATCTGTAAATATGCAGCTTCATCAACAATGTGAAGACAAAAGTGTTTTGCGCTATATATACTACTACTTAGCCAGGATTTTGTCAGATAATGGTTCTCAGGGTTTAAGTGCTGGTGGTGGAATACCCACACCTAATTGGGATGTTGCTTCTGACCTGGATGCTGCAGGAGGGGTGACAAGGGCAGATGTGGTACCTCATATTATTCAACAGCTGAGTGCAGAAGCATCAAATGCTGATGTGGAAGGTATGCTTGTCCTTTCATGAAGTGGGATAAAGTACATTTCAACTTGGTTATATGTGCATTTCATACCTTGAAGATGATTGCAGTTTAGTCAGAGTTGTTGGAAGAATGAAGGAGAACCATGTAGAGTCTAGTCAGTTTCTTCAGTTTTGCTTAGGCTATTTCTCTAGTAAAGGTGTTTGACATAGTAGTTTCTCATTGTCCTCTCTGGTAACTGCTGCCGATGTTTATGCCATATGTCAATACCCAGTGAATAACTTTGGATTATATAATAAACTTTAACATTTTCTAGAATCTTTTGAATTCTCTAGAATCTACTACTTTGAGACTGTATTTATAGCCGGATCCCTATGATATGTGGGGTTTTCTTCTTATTCTTTTAGCTTGAGTTTCTCTTTACTATTCTTTGGCGATGACTTATGCACTCTCCTATCGCTCATTTTGGCAGGTTTTACTTTCCAGTCCCATTGACCTAGTTTGGTCATTTGTAGACATAAATATAATTGGATTTGATTTGATTTTCTTACAAAAATATCCTATAAAAATGCTCTTTAATCCACTTTAGAAGAAACATATCTACTGATAGATCATTATGGATATCAATGAGGGCTATTACAATGGATGGATGAACCATACTTTATGGCTTCAATTTTTTAACAGGACAGTCACATGCTTCAGATGTCTAAGCTTGCAAGAGTTTACATTTGTTGAAATTGTAATGGCCTAGGTCTTACAACAAAGTGGAAGAATGAAAGAGAGTGATAATTTCTCCTTGAATGTTGTTCCTCTTTGCATTACTCTTGTTACAACTCAAACTAGCATGTGTTCCTCTTTGCACTACTCCCAAACATAGTTTCAAAAGTAGTGCTCCCAAAGAAACGTGGTCCAATGAGTGATGAAGGAATCCTAGATCACACCATAGGTCTCCTCATAGACCAAATGACCTCAAAATGTGCATAGATCACCTCCAAGAGTGAACTCTAAGCCAAAGAAAGCATACCAAGTGTGGAAGAGATACTCCAATTTTGAACTCCCTCCAAGAAATCCTCAAAAAGTGTGCCAAGAGTTCTCCAAAGCTGGATGCTATCTCCTAAATGGCATAAATGATGAGTGGATCCTCTCCAAAGTGAATGCCCCCATAGATAAGGCCTCCAAGGGATGGACGCTCCTCCAAATATGGCAAGAGATGACATGTAGATCTCCTCTAGAGTGAACGCTAGCTCCAACTAAGAATCAAACATAAAAAAGGCACCTCCAAATGGTGGAATGCTCCATCATCACATAAGCATGTGATGATGTGCAACAATGCTCCAAAATGTCCAACTATTACCCATCAAAAAGGTGTGCTACAAACCCTCAAAAGGTGGACGTTCCATCATGTAAGGCATAAAATGAGTCTCCAAAATGAACGCTCCATGAAAATTAAGTGAAAGATGATGTAAGGGCCACTAGTGAGACTCCTAAAGTGAATTCTCTAATAGACCAAACCCCAAAAAGGTGAGCATTCCATCACACCTGTTAACAGCTGAAAGGTTAATAATAAAAAAATTAGTAGGCTTTATTTGTTGTAGGATTTTTTTAATTTTCAAATACCTTTTAGAAAATTTTGTTTAAGAGTAGCCATAGGCTTTATTTGTTTTAGGTACAAGTACAACCTTAGAGTCTTCAACTAATCTGCAGTAAAGTTTGTACAGCACTGAAAACGGGCTTCTTATTTCACTGTTTTTTTGTGCAAAAAGTTGATGTTATTGGCATTTGTAATGTTCTTTCTGTTTGAAGCTATCTTCAACTATTTTTGATCTCATTGAAGCCATGTTGGCCCTAAATCTATAAAATGCTATGTCGTGCAATTTAGATCATGTGACAGATATTATTCCCACAGTCCTAGAGATAGAGAAGCACACATGAAGCTAATTTGCTGTGCATCAACCAAAATATAGTGGACCCAATTTGAGATGAGTTCAAAAACTGTTATGCATTTGATATTTACCGACTGTCCACTACATCTCCATTTGTAACCTTCATCTATGTGCATTTTTATCTTGTAACACGAAAGCTTGAAAGATTGTGTGAATGCAAATTGCATTTGTTTTGAATCCAACTCCTAAGAATCTGGCAATGAAAAGAAAATGAAGAACACAAGCAGTAGGGATGCTGAAGAAAAGATGAAATGCTAACTAATTTCAAGTTTGAAACACATATGCCATCATATCTACAAGATTATTCTCTTTCTAGGCTTGCCTTTCACTTTAGGTATCACATTGTATCATGAGAAAGTTTTTGTTTGCATCCTATTTTGAAAGAAACTCCATGGAGTACTTGAGCCCTACATTTGTCTAATTGCTTGAAAAGCCCAAAAGTAGAGCTGTTACAAGTATCTTGCAAATTATTTGAGCATCTTTGTAGTCAAGATATAACTTAGGAAATTATTTGAGCAGACATGGTGCATGCAATGTTGAAATATTCATAAAAGACATGCACACATTTTGCAGGAACTATAATTATTAGGCATAATAAGATCCATACATGCAAGCTGGGTAAGGGCACATTCTCTAAATAAAACAAAACATAAGATTAAAGTATATTGGATAAGATTTTTTTGGAAAGAACACTGCTTATATTACACAAAATATATGCAAAAGGAGGACAATATGTAAAAGAGCAGGGACAAATAAATTAAAGCCAAATATGTAAAAGAGTAGGGGCTTAAAATGATTATGTACTGCTTATATTAGACTTTGCTTATATTGAAAACTATATTAGAGATCTAGCTATTGAGAGTGCTGTGCGGGGCACAAGGGTTGAATGTTTAGATATCACTGGGGTTTCAGAGTTGAGGGACGAGTCACATATATCCAAATACATTCTCAGATCAAAAGGTTGTTCTCAGGATTGTCTGCATTGGTGTCTTCCAGGAGTGCCTAATACATGGAATGAACTCCTATTTGCTCAGCTGTTGTTTCCACAACCAAATAAGCCATCAGCACAAACATGATGTGGCAACACTGTGTTACTTTTTATTGGCCATTGCACAGGACTCCACTGATGGTTTATGGAAGGCAGTTAATAACTGGTTCCAACATGAACAGATCATGAATTGGAGGTTAATTGTAATAGAACATAGTAAGTAAATTCACATTTCTTTGTGTCCTATTGTCTATTTGGCTATAGCCTATCATTCTTTCATTCCTAGAAGAAAGCATGACAAGGACTAGCAGCAGATATCTTGTTGCAGTTGCCATGCTTTTCAAAGATTTTCCACCAAACAATTGGAAAATGCATCCTTGTAAGTTTCCTACTAGAAGAAAAGGCAAGTTATTCATTGTGGCATATTGAGTCACTATTTTGTTTAATTATCATTGTTGATCCTGCTGAAAAGTTGGTTCCAGAGTCATTTTTCCTAGTTTTTATTTTTAATGTGATTCAGTATGCTGCTGTAGGCAGGCCTGTACTTTTCTCCTGTAAAATTGGATTCATGTACTTTTTGCCAGTCCCATTGGCCATTTTCTGTCAGTGGATATCTAAATATTAAATTTAAAATTAAATATTGTGTGTTGTGCACATAGGTCCTATTGAAGACCTTTATGCATGATTTTCCTATTTTGGATAGGTCGATATTGAACACTGCTGCTGTCAACAGAAATAAGTAAACTTGCTTCCCCACAAAAAAACTAAATTCTCAAGATCATTATAGATCTGGTGGGTGCTAACTGAAAGTGTTTAATGCCCACTGAAATTGGCTGCTAACTCAACACTAACTGAAGTTTTAAGTGCTCAGAACCTAAAACTAGAACTTAAACTCAACTTCTACATGGTTTGTTTAAAGATGGGTAAAAGACAAGGTTTATGTTTTGACTGCGCTCCTTTTGCATGCTACACTAGCCAATGTGCCCCCTTCTTTTGCAATATACTCTAGAGTCTATCCATATATAAGAAGTGTTTTGCACATGTTGTTTATGAACACCATAACAAGTGCTTCTATCCTTTGCATGTACATCGACCTTGAAACCCTGTGCTCCTTTGCTGCTGTGACTCAGGCCCAGGAAAGGAATATATTCACAGAAATTAACTTAATGCAACATGCCTTCTCTCTCGCAATATTGACAACAAATTCCTCAGCGCTGCTCACCTATCTTCACAGCTTCGAAACACAAGAAGAAACACTAGTTTCAGCTGGTTTGTTCACTAAAATTTTGATTGCATATTCTTCACAGGACAGAGCATTACAGCCCATCAGTTGAGTGTTATTGTTTCTCCTTGAAAAAGTAACAATGCCATTATTTATTGAAATACAATATCTGTTATGTGTTCTGTCATCCTTTTTGTGCTGTTCAAACTTCATTGTTTATCATCACATTATTTTGTGACCTTTGTCTCTTATCTCATTAGCCTGTTTCTTACATGCATCATTTTCTCAACCAGCCATTCTGTACCTCCTCTTGCAATATTGATTCTCAAGAGAATACCTTTTACTGTTGGGCAAAGAGAACTTGGATGATGCCAACATATATGTGATGCTTCCTGTGATATACAGCACGGGATTGTAGAGTGACCATTACATGAATTTTATACGACATAACCTAGATACAATATATTATGGATTTTCAAAGAAGTGTTACAAGATAATGCTGGCATTTTTTATATGGTTTATTTGTATTCCTTTTCTGTCTCCCTCAAACATCCCTTGACATGAAATATTAGGACTATATCTGTACCCATGGCTACACTTTTATGCCTTCCCTTCATTTTCATTTTTTGGCAACACTTTTATCCCATCCCTTCATTTTCATTTTCTGGAAGACTGGAAAGTTAGATACTTTCTGCAAAAAATTCACAAACAAGGGGCTTCCTATTGTGTCAAAAACTATGTAGTGCTTGTTTCTGTCCACTCCCACTTGTATATGGAGCCAACCTGCCGGTGATAGAATTTAGGTTGGTTTCATGGCATGTGCTGTTCTTGTAACTTACCATTAAGAGCCCAACAAAATTCCTATGCCTTGTTTGTTTGTTATATGAAATAACATATTTTGAAGCCGTTATCATTTATTTGGGGGTAATTATTGTGGTAATTTAATGAATGCAAATGTCTTTATAGGGTTAGGAATTCTATTTTTGCTCTTTTCTGGTCTAGTATGTTGGATAGATTTCCTATGCTGTATTTGCATTAATATTAAGAGGGAAGTCTCATCATAGTTTTGCTTGTGATGATTTTGGTTAATGCGCTTTTACATTCAAAGATCTGATGCTTCATAATGCATTCTATTTGTACAGAACACGAGCATTCAAAACTCTATGGAATTCAGACCCAGATCTGGAATTCAAGGTCAAGGTGGAAGGGGGGGATCTTTAATGGTTCGTGGATCTGTTAGAGCAATCTATTGTCCTATTTTACAAGGTATGATTTTTCCACAGACAACTCTTTTATAGTGAAAGTACCATTGAATAAAATCATGGCTGTTATAATAAACCAATACACAGGACTTTGATTTAAATTTATTTGTCCAGATTTTAGAAGTTGTAGCTTCTTATTGTGTGCCCATGTTATTTATTTAAAATGTAGTGCTTTAAAACATGCTATCTATTTTCTTCTTGCCCAAGGTTCTAGGGCAATGACATGAAATAATGCTTTTTATTGCAAAGACTGTTATCACCCAAAAAGGGTTCACTACCTCATCTACCCCATTACATGGCTCATTTGTCCATTTTCCCACCATATTTCCATCAAAAACCCATAAAACCATGCAAAAAGCCTCCAAAAGGCTTAAAGTGCCTCCAAAAGGCCATAAAACCCTCTTTTCCTCCAAAAATATCCAAAATTCCTCCAAAAAAGCAAAAAAGGAATAAAAATATAAAATAATGAGGAAAATGAGGAAGAAACCCTAACCCTAAAAAATGCATGGTTTCCAACTATAAATAAGTGATGGAGACCCCTTATTCATCATCCACAATCACAAGTATCCTGCCTCTGCCAAAATTGCTCGTGAAATCCTAGCTCACCATTGAGCTACTTTCACCATTGAGAGCCCCTTTTGGCCCATTTCCACCATTGGAGAAAGAGAAGAAGCAGCTTGAAGCTCGAAGCCACCGACATCGGACCAGCGCAACGAACTTCACCAACCTCCACATTGGAGGTAACATCAATAAATGTCATTATTTACTATTTACTGTTTTTGTTTCATGTTATTTACTTTCTACCGTTTGCTTAATTAACTTGGTTAAATTTAGTTTTTATTTCAGTTATAGATTTTAATTCAAATATCATTGAACTGCTACTAAGGAATCCATTGTCCTTAGTAGGTACTCATTCGTACAAGCTAGGTGTAAAACCCTATTTACAGTTTTGGCGACTCCGCTGGCTTTTTTCTTTATTTTCTTTTCCGTTCTGTCCTTTCAGCTGTCGTTTTCGGTCGCCGTAAACCACCGTTTGTTCTTTGTTTGCCGCGGTCCGACCGTGCCTTCTGTCCAGAAATCCGCTGCCCGACCGCACCTATTTACGTCAAACCCGCGGTCCGAGCGCGACTGTTGCCTTCAAACCCGCGGTCCGACCGCCGTTGTTAGCTAAAAAACCTGCGTCCCGACCGCGTCTGTCGCCTTCAAACCCGCCGTCCAACCGCCTCTATTAGTTAAAAACCTGCGTCCCGACCGCGACTGTTGCCTTCAAACCCGCGGTCCGACCGCAGCTGTTAGCCAAAAACCTGCGACCTGCGAGCGACTTTCGCCTTCAAACCCGCGGTCCGACCGCGCGATTTCGCCCCATACCTGCGATCCGCGATTTGATTTTTGCACTCGTTGCTGCGCCGAAACCCAGTCACTTTGCTACCATATTTCCTGCACTAGCACAGCCATCTGTCCCACTTGCAGCCCTACAGCCTTTCTGTCCCATGTTTACAGAATTGTTTACAAAATTTTAGCATTGTTTATTCCGAATTATTTCAGCATTGTTTATTTAGATAAATTTTGCATGGTATAAAATTTTTTCAATTATATTGTTATTTCAGAAGTTGCCCCGGCACTTCTCTTCTGGGTTCATAACCTCAGCAGCACACAATCTGTCACCTAAATCAAGTGAGACTTAAAAAACTACTTAACTCAACCAACATTCTAACCCCACTTGGGGAACACAAAAGAATTTTTGTAGTTAGGTAGGATCAAGGGCATAGGCTTCCAATAACGCCCCTTGGTTATTTACACTCGAGACACAGTTGTTGTCCTTTAGGGAACCAAAATCCCTTAGTATTTTTTAACACGGTCACAACCAGATTATCAGAAGGCCTCTCCCTTAGGAGGGTTGAAGTCGTGAGATTGGTTCCGGAGGTCTGAGTGGAATACCGGACTCCATTCAGTAACTGAAGGGCTACCTTTCGCAGTTCTCAGAATATCCCTGTATAGGGAATATTGCGGTTAAAGGACCAAGCGGCAGATTTACCTTTCTGGACGTGTCATGAACGGGGTATCTTAGTTGCCATACTTCTAGTTTTGAGTACCCTGTGTCCCTCTCGGTAGGGGGATACTTTAGCCACTTGACTTTCCTCTTCATATTGTCTGACTTGGATTTCATCACCTTGCAGAGGATATGTCTAGTTGAGTCATAATACCCCTAGTTAGGTGTTTGCATGCTCCCTTACCTCCTTTTGGTCTAGTGAGTCCCCCGTTTTTTTTTTTTTAGGCAACCTGTTTTTTTTTTTGGTATTCTGACCATTTCTATTGTACTCCGCCTATTGTAGCACGCAGTTATAGTGGGTGTTTTGAGTTGTTGTTGGCATGAGCGCCCCATTTGTTGAGCTCTCCTTCTGCACACTCGGTTGCATTAGAGTTTTTTGAGCTGTTTTGCAGTGACCTCAACCCACACAGATTTGACATCATTTTATCACCATTGCTTCCCCGAGACATTCTCGGTGCCTCAAAGGCGAGCCCCCACAGCACGGATCACTTGATACCACTCACCGTATATCTCGAGCCTTGTCACTTGACTCCACTTGTCAGCGGCATAGGACTTCGTCACCCGATTCTGACGCCCCTTATTTTACATCAGACTCGGAGCCTGAATCCGAGAACACCCTTTACACCGCCCCTACTAGCCCCATGGCCGGCGTGAATCCCACTCCCTTAATGGGAGGGACCATTGGTGGCACATCCACCACGACACCCAGTACCTCACCTACTTTGGGTATGCCCTCCATGGGGGCCCCCTCTACTGTCCCCCTCTCAATACCGATTCCCGTAGCGGGAATACCGGTCCCCACTCGATTAGTGACTCATACCACCCCTGGGGGTGCAGGTCCGTCCTATACCACCATAGTTCCCCCACTTGGGGGAAACCTCCCTCACATGACCCCCCCACTTGGGG
>LPNX011229875.1:30475-44389 GCA_001517045.1 Pseudotsuga menziesii
CTTCGTCAAGTTTGCCATACATGGCTAGCCTCAATCTACCTGACCTAGCCAGATTAACCAACGACCCCATTCGGCACAAACCTGCGTGGCCTCACATGCCCACCAAGCTCCCCTCGGACATCCCTAAGTTTGAGGGTAAGGCAGGTGAAGACCCACAGAACCATATCATGTCCTTCCATCTATGGTGTTCCTCCAACTCCATAGTAGACGACTCCATTCGCCTCCGTTTATTACAGCGCACTTTCACTGGCTCTGCTGCCAAATGGTATATCGAGCTATCCCATGGAACCCATGCCACCTTTACGTCCCTGGCCTCGACCTTCCTCCAGTTCTTCCAGTTACCCATCCGCTATGACGCGGGCATGGAGATCCTCCTATCTTGCCGGCAGAACACGGCTACCCATATCACAGACCACATTCATGAATGGCGGCGACGCCGTAGCCTATGCAAAATCAAGTTAGATGACCGGATCTTCCTCGATTGGTTCCTCAAATCCCTCCTTCCGCTCATTGCTAAGGATGTGGCAGCCGAAAGACCCTAGTCGGAGGAAGAGGCTATCCTTAAAGCCCAGCAGTTCGATCTTATTTACGCCCAATCGGGTTATCTTTATACCATCATACCTGACGCCCCTCGCGGCGATCCCTCCTAGCACGATGCGCCAGGGGCATCCCACGCTACCGACGGCATCATTGGCCGTCTCTCTTCGCAGCCTCAGCCATTTTCCATAGCCCATCCTAACCTTGGCCTTGAACCTTCGCGGGCTATATCACAGTCCGGAGCAACCAACTCGTATGCTCCAATGCCACATCAACACCATTCCCATGGACCCTCATGTCCACCTCAGTGTTTCGATAATATGACTCCCGCTTACACCCCCCCGGTCGTACCTCAGCCCTACTATCACCAGCAGGCTGCACCAGCTCCTACGCCGTCACAAGCCCAACCTCATTATTATCAGCCACATCCAGCCCCTGCGGAAAACCCACAACCCGCTCCATAGCACTATCAACAACCCCCTATAGTAGCTGCACCAGCGCAGCCTCCACCTCCATATTATCCACCGCAGCTTGCTCCAGTACCTACGCAAACTCATAATCCACCTACTACCCAAGGGCAGGTTTACGCCCAAGAAAACCCGCTGCTAAACCAGAACAACCAACGCAACCAGGGCCAACAAAACCGTGGCAGAGGCTGAAATCGTGGGAACAACCAACAGACTGAGCAAGCTGGTCAACACCCTAATCCCCCCACTAATAATAATGCGGCCCCTACCAACCAAAATGCTGATCGCCCGCCCAAGCAGGCTAAAAACCCTAATTTGCGAACGAACTATCCTTGTTCTGTGTGCAGGGTCTATGGCCACTACACCCATTTTTGTCCACTTATGGAGCGAGTCCAACAACTTTTGGCTGCTGATAGACTACGCCAAGGACAGGCGGCTCCTCAAGCACCACCCAATCCACCACAACCTCAGCAGCCACCTTTGGTGCTACAAAACCCCTTACCAAACCAAGGCTTAGTGAGCACTGAACCATTGGCTCCACCTCCAGCTAATGCACCCATCCAATAAATCACTTACGCGGCTCTTGATCAACCCATATTTGACTCAGGTACCCACCATCTGTTGATGATGTCCTCCGATGAGGTCAACCTCCAGACTCGGCGGAACCAATACGGCTCCACCCCAGAAGCTCCTCCTGCCAATAACCCTTCTAATGCTCATCCCACTCATCAAGCGTTACGTATACCTCCACCTCCACTCGATGGAGCTCCCAAAACAGCCTGTTTCCCACTTCGCCGTATCAACAACAACCGCAATGCGCGGGCTGCGTCTAACTACAACATTGTCGATGATTTAGCCCAATCCCCTACAGCCATGTCTGCGTTAGAAGTCTTGAAAATCTGCCCTTCGCAGTGTAAGACTTTACTCTCAGCCATTGGAGCTATCGATCCAAATGATTCGCAGTTAATGGCATTTGATTTGGACCAATCCGAACCCCGCCTGCCTTCCAATTTATCATTCCAAGTTTCTGTCTCCATTCGGAATTTTGTCGTCCATTGATGCATTATTGATGAAGGTGCCTCTACATGTGTCATGCCCATCTCCATCTAGAAGAAAATGGGATCCCCCCCTCTCCAGAAGTCCTCTACTGCATTACGAGCCTATGACGGCCGTTCAGCTCAACCACAAGGCCTATTGACCAATGTCCCCCTCCAGCTGGCTGGAAAAACCGTCCTAATCAACATCGAGGTTATCAATGCCCAGCTTGATTATAACCTTTTACTTGGCCGCAGCTACATGTATGCCATGCGGGCAGTCGCTTCTACCGTTTTTCATATCATGATGTTCCCCCATGAGGGACGCGTGGTCACGGTTGACCAACTTACTTACCACGATCCCAATGCCCCTGCGGCACCCGAAAATGTTCTCCCCATGGTGGAACAACCTATCTCGGGTGCCACCAACACAATCGTTTCTTCTATAGGGCCCGTACTCCCCATGGTTGAACAACCTATTTCGGATGCCACCACCTCATTCGTGTCTTCAGTGGGTCCTGGAGTTTACTCAAATGTGCCAATGACTTCAACCTTCCCATCTATTCCACCCCCATCCCCTACCACCGAAGTATCCGATCTATGTACCCTGTCCCACATCACGCGCAATCCTACTAATCAAACGACTTTGTTGCCGACACCCCCTTTGGTACCTAGTCACATTGGGGCTACACCCATTCATACCATTCCTTTCCTCTTTCCCCTGTCAGGAATGGCTAGCGCCCCGGTCATGGCTACCATCAACCTCCCTGGTTTAACCTTAGGATTACCCGTTTGGTATCTTTCTCCTCCCGTTAGTCCCCCGACACCAGATTTCATCCTGCAACCAGTGCAACCCCTTGTCACTACTAATCAACCACCTCCCGGTGTTGCTACCCCGTCATCCTCTGCGAAACCCCCCCCCCCTCTTCTTCCCAAACAAACTGGGGGCAGAGGACCCCAACCTTACACCGCTGTCCCACCCGCTAAGACAGTCAAAAACCCCCCTGTGTTTCGTGCTCCTCCCAAATGCGCGCTATGTGATGAGTTGGGCCATCCGACTCACCTATGTCCTCAGTTACCAGCATTAAAGGAGTACATGCAAATGCTCAACGACGACCCCACCATCCCAGTTGTCCATCTAGATCCAACCCCTACGCCTCGCGATAAATCCCTGCGCACTAACCACTCCTGTGCCTTATGCGATGTTTACGGGCATTACTCCCATCACTGTCTCGATCTCCCTGAGTATAGGCTAGCTCTCTTTGATATGAACAATCCAGAACTTGAGACGGCACCACTCATTATTGAGGAAATCCATTCCCCGGTCTCTTCCCCTTCCGAAGAGGTTAATACCACTCTCTTTGAGATAAACAATCTGGATCTCGAGATGGCCCGCCTCACCATTAAGGAAATCCATTTCCCGGTCTCTCCCCCTTCCGAAAAGGTCAATCCCGTTATTTTTGAGATGAACCATTTAGATCTTGAAAATACATCACCCACCATTGTGGAGATCCACCCCTCGGACTCTCCCTCTTCCGAAGAGATTAATACCATATATATGATCTCTTTCGTCACTACACCCTCGTCAATCGATTTGACAAGCCAAACATTCCGTACGGATGAGGAAATTCTCGAAGCTCTCACTGCCCCGGATTATCCTTGGGATGACATGCACCATCGTTCCTACTTCCTCCCAGATGAATCTTCCTCTAACACTGCTACCCAATTTGCAGTCGAGTCCAAAGACTTCCTTCCCCCCAAGGTCGACTGGTTCAAAGACCCTATTCCTGCTCCTGACGCCTTCGAAGAGGGGAACATGGCCAACATCTCACCTGTCATCAAAATTGATATCGCTGCCCCCGGAGGCACCCCTGAACTCATCACTTTAGGAGCATCTTGCACTGAGCAGGAGATCGAGGAATATAAAACACTCTTCAAAGAATTCCGTGATGTCTTTGCCTGGTCCTATACCGAAATGCCTGGTCTTGACCCTACCATTATAGAGCACCACATTGACACATGGCCTGACGTACCCCCTATTCGTCAAAAACAACGTCCTATTCATCCCTCAAAACTCCCCGCTGTCAAAGCAGAGATTGAGAAGCTTCACACGACAGGATTCATTTATCCTATTGCCTATACCACCTGGGTTTCAAACCCTGTTCCTGTCAACAAGAAACAAGGCACCATTAGAGTATGCACTGACTTCCGAGACCTAAACCGTGCCTGTCCCAAAGACAATTTCCCCATGCCATTCATTGACCAGCTCATTGATGCATGTGCGGGGCATGAAGTCCTCTCGTTCATGGACGGTTTTTCCGGATACAATCAGATCCAAATCCGAAAGGAAGACCAGTACAAAACCACTTTCACTACCCCATGGGGCACCTTTGCCTATCGCGTCATGCCTTTCAGCCTAAAAAATGCTGGTGCCACATTCCAGCGGGCCATGACCTATTGTTTTCATGATTTGGTCCATATCCTGCTCGTCTACCTTGATGACCTTATAGCTCGTTCGCGAAAACGATCATACCACCTTGATGACCTTTGGCAAGTTTTTCTGCGTTGTCGCAAATATCGTATCTGCTTGAACCCACACAAGTGTGTCTTTTGCATTCCGGTAGGCCAATTATTAGGTTTCATCATTTCCCAAAAAGGAATTACTGTTGATCCCCTGAAAGTCCAAGCCATCTTATACCTTCCTTCTCCTCGAACGCTCCGACAACTCCAAAGTCTGCAAGGGCGATCCAATTTTCTTCGACGCTTCGTTCCTGATTACGCCACAACCGTCCACGGTTTCTTGCGCCTACTCCGTATCCACGTACCCTTTGTCTGGGATGTGCAAGAAAAAGCCGCATTCGAAGACCTCAAGAAAGCTCTCACACAAGCCCCCTTGATCTCCCCTCCGGATTTCTCTCACGACTTTATCCTCTACGTCTCAGCATCTGAACATGCTGTGTCCGGAGTCTTGGTTCAAGAAGACAGCTCACGCCAAGAGCATGTCATTTACTACGTCAGCCAGACCTTATCTGGCCCACCCCTATGTTACCCATATGAGGAGAGACTAGCCTTAGCCGTGGTCTTTTCTGTCCAAAAATTGAGACACTACATTTTACTTAGTCATACCACATTTGTCGCTGATTCTAACCCCATGGTATATCTCTTAAACCGGCGTCTCCTGCAAGGTCATGTGGCTAAATGGGTCATTATCCTCCAGGAATATGACCTCACATTCCGCACACCTAAGAGCACTAAAGCCCTTGCGCTTGCCCAGCTCATCACCGATCTCCCCTCCTTCATCCCGGCCCCACCTATCTCCGAGGAGTTACCCGATAATCACTTGTTCACCATCTCGTCCGAAGACCCGTGGTACGGTGATATCTTGTTATACCTGCGCACGCAAAATTTCCGACCCACCGTCACTCGTAATGGACGTCGTTGTGTTCGTCATCAAGCCTCTCGCTACCTCCTCATCGGAGATGTCCTTTACCGGCGAGGAATCGACACAATTCTTCGTCGTTGCCTTACACACGAGGAAGCTGAACAGGTCCTTAATGATTGTCATAGCGGTGCCTGCGGCGGCCATTTATCAGGGATGGCCATTTCCCAAAAGGTTGTCCGCGTCGGATACTTCTGGCCTACACTTTTCACTGACTGCATCACTGCGGTCAAGCATTGCCATAACTGCCAACTTTTTGCCCCCAAATCCCGGACACCACCTGCTTCGTTACACCTAGTCGTCACCGTTGGTCCCTTTTGTAAGTGGGCCATCGACTTCATCGAGTGTAGACCCACATCTGCAAACGGGCATAAGTACATCGTTGTCGCCGTCGATTACTTCACCAAATGGGCGGAAGCCATGCCCACCTTCAACTGCACCGCTGAGACTGCTGCCCGTTTCTTTTTCAACCATGTCATCACTCGATCCGGGGTCCCTAAACAGTTGGTCTCAGACCATGGATCACACTTTGAAGAATCCGTGTGGCGTGAGTTATCCACCTTCCTTAAGTTCCAACACCAGTTCTCCTCGGCTTACTACCCTCAAGGGAATGGTCAAGTCGAAGCTGTTAACAAAATCCTCAAAACCATACTCCAACGTACTGTTGATCGGCATAAGTCTAATTGGCACCATATGCTATTTCCTGCCTTATGGGCTTACCGTACCTCCACCAAAACCGCCACCGGTTTTACCCCATTTCATTTAGTTCACGGTGTAGAGTCTGTCCTCCCCATCGAGTGTCAGATACCTGCCTTACACATCGCCGTTGAGCTTCTCCCCGATACCTCCCCCCTTGAGCACCGTCTGTTATCCCTCGAACAAGCTGATGAAAATCGTCGTGCCACCCTCCAGAACATCGAGGCTGCCAAAATCCGCTCCCAAGCCAGTTATGACAAACATTTTCACCCCCGAACTTTCCATGAGGGGGACCTCGTCCTTGCCTATGACCAAGCCAACGACAAAAAAGGTAAAGGAAAGTTCGAATCCATGTGGCAAGGCCCTTACATTGTGCAGACTTGCCTCGGCAAGGGGGCATACATGTTAGCTAACTCTGAAGGCCAACCTTTACGCAACCCCTGCAATGGGTTGTACCTTAAACGTTTTTACCCATAACTGAAGCCGCGACCTCATTGGTCCGCATTGTACAGTTTGATCTCCTTTTTTGTTTTTTACCTTTTTTACCATAATCTCACATTCATCATCTTTGCATGCCCGTAGATGGACCATCTTCCACCTCGTTACATTGGCTACGCTGATGGGGCAAGCCGCTGGTCTCCCAATCTGGCTTCCGTCGCATGGGTCTTGTATTCCCCTTCCAACGAACTGATTCACCTTGACGAAACATGTATAGGCGCTGCTACCAATAACCAGGCAGAGTATGATGCTGTGACCGGTCTCCTGACTGCTGCCCTCCAGATGGGCATATGTCACCTTCAGGTGTTCTTAGACTCCCAGCTACTTATCTCCCAGCTCAACAACTGCTACCAGGTGCGCGATCCTTGCCTCTTTAGAAAATTCCTGCATACAAAACAACTTAGCTGCCAGTTTGAATCCATCACATTCACGCATGTCCCCAAAGCTCAAAATAGTGTCGCAGATCAAATGGCCAATAACATCCTAGATTGGCATATCAATCACACCATATAACATCTTCATCATGCATCATAGCATCTCATCCAACCATATAAAAAACCAAAAAGACTGCATTGCATCAACATTTGCCTCCATATACATACACCATAAAACTACATTTGCATCCATAGGGGCATCCACGTGCCTAAACATACATAGATCATGTCACACCAAATTAAAATACACAAGGGGCATCCACGTGCCTAACATCCTAGACTACTTGCATCCACGTGCAAAACAAACATATCAAAACATCATAAAGCGCATCCACGTGCGTACCAAGGATAAAACATCATAAAAGTGCATCCACGTGCATAAATGTATACATATCCAAAAAATACATGTTACAAGACTATACATGTCCTGAGTACCCATGTACTCAGCTATACAAAAAATACATATACATCCATCAAGCCTCATATACTACAAGCCGTAGCTACAAAAAAAATCGGGGAGAGTCCCCTGCTCTCCCTAATGGGAATCATACCCTGGATCACTATCCGTGTCAGTAGCCTCGGACTCCTCCCCCTGCTCCTCCACCGGCGAGTCCTCATCTCGCCTGGGCCCCTGAGCCCGTACCCGGTCCACCAATAGAGCTACACGGATCACAATCGCTCTAAAGTCGCGCGGCGCCTCCAAGCAATCCCGGATCACAGCAGGATCTAAGTCTTGCCACCCCCGCTCAGTCACTTCCTCCAGTAGCTAATCTAACAGCACCCGTAAGGCCTGCAGTGTCCCCTCAGGGTCTGGGTGATGACCCACCCCCCGCCCAGGAAAAGCTGGAATGGCCACAACCCCTCTACGGGGCACATGATCTGGCGGCAGCCTCAGACCCACATCTGCAAACACCCAGTTGTCAGTCACCATATATCATATATAACATAAAAACTGGACAATATAATTAAATCATACATACCATCTGGACCCCATGCCTGTCCTAGTGGCCGTGGCACATCTGGATCCCCTGTAAAGTCCATGTCTCTGTAGGGATAATCCTCCAGCGCCAGTGGTAGCTGGAGCCACTGCATATACAGCTCCCGAGTAAAATACCGCCCAACGTCCCCGCCGCCATGACGACGCATCATCTCTCCCCACCGTATCATCCGAGGCTCCCTCAAGCCTCCCTCTCTGACCGGCACCCACGGCCGCAGTGTGGGGACCCTCTCCATGAAGAATGCAACTAGAAAGGAACCAAAACAGAATCCCTTGCCAGCTTCCTTCGCTGCGGTTAGCTGTCGCTGTACGCAGGTCAGGAACATCTGGCCCCACGCAAAGTAATTCCCAGCCAGTACTCACTCTACGATCTGCATCTGACCCCTAGACACCTTCTCAGGTGACTGGGACCCCAAAATCCGTACCACACAGGCTGCCATCGCACGTACTACTGGCTCTCGTAAGTCCTGAATCCGGAGTGCATTCCTATGCACCCTCGCGTCTGCCCTGCAGAACTGCACTGCCAAGTCATCTATATCCAGATCCGTGGAGACCTGCGGCTGTGTATCAGCTACCCTCCCCAGGTAGGGTAACCCCGTCAAGAAATAAACATCAATCAGGGTGAGGTCCACCCTCTCTCCCTGCACCCGAAATGCCTGTGTCTCGGGCTCCCAGAAATCAATCAAGCGGTTCAGCAGTAACCCTGCTGACCGTATCATCGGGATCTCAGCGAACTTCAGCAATCCGAAGAGCCCCAGCATGGACCGCACCCAACGGTCCTCTTGGATGGCAGTCACTAGGTCCTCTGGCATCTCCCTCTCCCGCCATATCACCCCTGGCATCCTGCAAATCACAAAAAGATGTCTCATTAGGCTCATGTCCAAATAACAGACCTGCCCCACCCATCCATAACCCAGAACAGCCGCGGTCCAGACCGCGGCTGTCAAGCCCGACAGTCGCGGTCCAGACCGCGGCCGTCAAGATCGACAGTCGTGGTCCAGACCGTGGCCGTCAAGCCCGACATTCGTGGTCCAGACCGCGGCGGTCAAGCCCAACAGTCGCGGTCCAGACCACGGCAGTCAAGCCCGACAGTCGCGGTCCAGACCGCGGCCGTCAAGCCCAACAGTCGCGGTCCAGACCGCGGCCGTCAAGCCCAACAGTTGCGGTCTAGACCGCGGCCATCAAGCCCAACAGTTGCGGTCCAGACTGCGGCCGTCAAGCCCAATAGTCGCGGTCCAGACCGCGGCCGTCAAGTCCGACAGTCGCGGTCCAGAATGCGACTGTCAAGCCGAACAGTAGCGCTCTCTGACCGCGGCTGTCCTAGTCAAAACTCGCGGTCGGAGACCGTGGTTTTGACCACTAAACCCACGGTCCACCCCTATGGACCATACAACATCCTCCCCTGGGGGCCCACCAACCCTCCCAACCCAAAAAACAAAACAGGTGTAAGTTTAACGGAATACCTGGCTCTCCCGAATATCGAATCCACCGGTCGGATCGTCCAAAAAATCACATGTCAGCTCTGGTTCACTCCGATCGCAAATCAACCTCAAATAGTACAAATGACGTGTCATGTTGGGCCCACTTACTATTTATAGTCCGTCGAATTTGTTCTTGTTTTGACCATTCTGGACCCATACAGAGTCCGTTTTCCGAACTGTTTCTACCATTGGAATTAGCACGACGAGATCATCCCAATGGTCACCTCGTTGCATCTTTTTAACTACATAATTTTTTACCCATTTTTTAGACACCAATAGTAGCCTCGATTTGCGTGCCACTTGGGCCGCTCTCCATTTTTAACACCTTTTATATCGTCGGATTCATTTTTCTAAGCTCGTGATGATGCTTGAGATCATTTCTAGCTCTTACTTGATACAATTACAATAGTGCATCCCTACACCTTGCCGCATTGATTCGCGCACCACATCGGTCGTCATCCAATTATTTTGCATAAGCCATCCACTCCTGTCATACTGCAAATGTCTCGTTATTTTGACACCATTCATCCACCCCGCAAGGAGGCCCATCAGTGTTCCCCCCCTAACCTCAGTTCTGGTCATCATACATGTTCCTTCATCGAACACTTCCTCCTTGCTTGACCATTCCCTCAATTCAGAGTCTTCTTATTTGCTTTCAGACTCCTTAAAATTGAAAGAAACTACGAGCATGAACTGTCATGGGCTCGTCAAATCCACACGACAGTAACATTTCATCATTTCAGAGTCTTCTTATTTTCTTTCAGACTCCTTAAAATTGAAAGCAACCACGAGCATGTACTGTCGTGGGCTCGTAAAATCCACACGACAGTATCATTCCATTTCTTCAGAGTCTTCTTATTTGCTTTTAGACTCCTTAAAATTGAAAGCAACCACGAGCATGAACTGTCATGGGCTCGTAAAATCCACATGACAGTACCACTTTATATCCACACTTCTTCTAGTTCACTAACTCATGAAGAAATCCCCCCGTGCCTCTTGGTGCTATGATCAATCCTCTCGGCAGCACCTCCAATCAGGTCGCCTTTATTCAGAGTATTCAGCAGTCTCCTACCATGTTACCATAGCTTGAGTCTCCCTCAGCCCAGTGAACTTCCCATATCCCATACAGCTATGATACCTTTACCACCAACCAGTTTCATTTGCTTCCCGATCATCCCCGCCATCATACTCTAAACAAAGGAAGTTTGAGTCCACCCACTCTACTTGCCCAGTTATTTACCCCAGTTTATCCACCCTGCCATCAGTACTATCACATTTCGGTTTTTCACCTCGCGCTCCTGTCAAGGAAACATCATTGCCTTGATAGTTGCAGGTCTCCCTTTGTCGACGACAACCCCTCTATTCCAGAGGATAGACCTAGAGGCCCCTGCGCCTTGGACCCATCACCATCTGTGATGAGTGCCTACGGACCATTTTGGGAGGACTCATCATTGCCTCTCCGAATAGTTGTTTCTCACATGCTCGACTTCAGTACCTTATTCGCATCGTTGAGAATCGCGCAGGAGGTATATCCTTTCCATTCTGTGTCGAAGACCCTGGATTTCCCCCGACTCTAGCACATTGGTGAGTCACTTCGGAACACCCAGTTATATGTTCCCGTGGATGTCCGGGCTGCGTTGGAGATTGTATTCGGAAGCCATTCAGTTCTATGCTTCTTTGAGTACCCAGTTCAGTTCCAGATCAGTGTACCATTACGAGTGTGACCCTTGTCACTCTGATCCAGCAGTGCATCAGTTCCTTCAGAACCACATTCAGTAGCACTGCTGCCATTCCAGTGTATCAGTTTTTCAGCTCAGACATGGTCATCTCAGCAGTATGTTCCAGATTTGTGTCCCTTCCGGACCCTCATGATATGCACAGTGATTATCTACTACAGGTCCTTCATTTTGGGCCTCACAAGTGATTTTTATGTATCTTGATACGAGCATGGGAATGCCCGCCTCGTCCATCTATTGAGATTCTTCCTCATTTAGTATTTGAGGACATGTATATGTTAAGGTCCCCATATTTTGGACCTCATTGTTATTACTATGCTATATCCTGATAAGAGCATGGGAATGACCGCCTCGTTCAGATGATCAGATGATTCCTCATCCATTATTGAGGTTATGTACATTTCAGTCCTTGCAGGTGGTTCGAGATCAGTGTTCCGGACTTCAACTGGTTCTTTCTCTTCTCCACACCCCAGGAAAACCAAATACGACTTATGATGTCCATCGGCCATACGATGAGTTCCTGCCCTCGCACATCAGGGGGCAATCTGTTATCACCCAAAAAGGGTTCACTACCTCATCTACCCCATTACATGGCTCATTTGTCCATTTTCCCACCATATTTCCATCAAAAACCCATAAAACCATGCAAAAATCCTCCAAAAGGCTTAAAGTGCCTCCAAAAGGCCATAAAACCCTCTTTTCCTCCAAAAATATCCAAAATTTCTCCAAAAAAGCAAAAAGGGAATAAAAATATAAAATAATGAGGAAAATGAGGAAGAAACCCTAACCCTAAAAACTGCATGGTTTCCAACTATAAATAAGTGATGGAGACCCCTTATTCATCATCCACAATCACAAGTATCCTGCCTCTGCCAAAATTGCTCGTGAAATCCTATCTCACCATTGAGCTACTTTCACCATTGAGAGCCCCTTTTGGTCCATTTCCACCATTGGAGAAAGAGAAGAAGTAGCTTGAAGCTCGGAGCCACCGACATCGGACCAGCGCAACGGACTTCACCAACCTCCACATTGGAGGTAACATCAATAAAGGTCATTATTTACTATTTACTGTTTTTGTTTCATGTTATTTACTTTCTACCGTTTGCTTAATTAACTTGGTTAAATTTAGTTTTTATTTCAGTTATAGCTTTTAATTCAAATATCATTGAACTGCTACTAAGGAATCCATTGTCCTTAGTAGGTACTCATTCGTACAAGCTAGGTGTAAAACCCTAGCTACAAAGACTACATGTATATCACATAAAATGCTTAACTAGAAATGACATATGTAATATGTATACAAGGTAGAGAGTGTGACTAGCAAAACAAGTGGGAAAGAACAAGGCATCGATGCATATACTGTATATTGTTTAAAAACATATTTTAATAAGTTTGTGGACTTATTTTATTCAGATATTGGTGGTGGTAAGGGCTCAAATGCAAGGGAGAATGGTACCTATAAAATTGCAAACAAGGGTGACAACGCTGCCATACCTCCATTCGCAAATGAAAATGTCCAAGCTAAGGAATGTTCTCCAGGAACAAGGTAGAGAGCTTTAACACAATTGTATTCTGGTAGGAATGGATTTTACTTTAGCTTATGCCCTCTAATTATGATTAATTAGACACCATATTATAGTGGGTGAATGCTTGAAGTTGATTCAGAAATGACCTCTTAGTTTATCTCGTCAGCAGTGTCTATCACTTCTGTAGATAAGTTTTTCTTTTTGGTTACAATGATCTAATCTGCCATGTATTCTAACTCGACCTTTATAATGTGCGGATATTGCCAAATGAAATTTCATTTTACTGCATACTATTTACCTGCAATAAACATACATATATAAATAATAAAGTTTTGATATGTTGGGAAGCAGGTGATGTAAAAAAAAAACACTTATAGCCGTCGGTTAAGCGACGGCCTGTAGGTGATTTTTTTAAAAAAAAATTCAATACCATCGCTTAAGCGATGGCTCTACTGTCACTTAACCGATGCTTACGTTTTATAGCCATCGGTTAAGCGACAGCCTATAGGTGATTTAAAAAAAAAATCAATACCGTCGCTTTCTTCGACGGCCATGCTGTCGCTTAACCGATGCTTACGTTTAAAGTTTATTATGAATTAGATGTTGGATAACTAACAATTTACATTTAACCGATGGTAAATTGAGGTGTCACTTAACCGACGAATTGGAAAGATGTCGGATAACCGACGAAAATCCATCGACACTTAAAAAAATCATAGTGTCGTAAATGCGACAGGGAAGTGTCGAAAATCCGACAATACGGCCGTCGGATTTTTGGTCGAAATGTAGTAGTGTGGGGTGCATAACTTTTGAAGAGAAATTTTTTGACCATGTCATTTGCACCAAGGGATTCACAAGAAGCCCAAGTGCAGTTTTCTTTGGAGCGAGGCGTGCCTGCTGTGATTGGTGTAATGGGGACACAGTAGCTTCATTACCCTTCCCATAGTAGGGATCGAAACGTCGAGATTTGCAAAATCATCCAACGCAGCTCCTTATTTACAATTCTCCACTGCGTAAATGACTACTTTCATAAATACTAGTTACTGGTAAGTTGTAATAGTAATAATTA
>LPNX011229896.1:4905-34967 GCA_001517045.1 Pseudotsuga menziesii
GCGTAATTGTCAAGGGCAAAAAACTCCCTGGAATACCCTATTTGAGATTCTACGTCTTAGGAGACCTAACCACTCAAAAATATCCTACTAGCACATTTTATTACAAACCCCGCGGGGCCATGGTCAAAATTATTCAAATAAAAAAGTGACTAGCCAATATTGGCTAGACAAGCAGACGGATCAACTGATACATTGGAATCAGACTTTGAACAAGTCTGTCAACTGACGGCTCCTCAGGTAACCCAACTTATGGTAGAAAAAGTTGGATAACTGGTTGCCTTTACTCTTCCGTCCTGAATAGGATCATCTCATGAGGTAACTACAAGATTTGTGATAATAGGGAGTATAACAATTTCTTCTCTCAACCACCCGAATTAGAACCAATTAACAAAGGGGTCCATAGTATAGGTGATGGTCCTTCCATCACCTATATTACAAAGAAAGACCTCAAGTTTTGCTAAGGCTAACTCTTTGAAATCACCTTGTGCCCTCATTGTCATAGCCTAGCAATCCTATCTAGGGAGGCCCCCCTCGAGTTGGAGGAGAGCCATCTGGAACTGCAGAGAGGTAATTATCGAGGTGATAGTGGGTAACACCTCTAGGTTGTACTTGGGCTAGTCATGTTTTTTGGGGCTTTAACTTACCTGCTAGTTCATGCTGTAACACCCTCAAAGATTGTTTAACCACACTGAGGTGAAGTTTGAAGTTTAACACCTTGAGTTTTCGATCTTATCTGTGCTTAATAGATCCGGGGGTTAGGATGGATCAATGTTAGTTTGTTTTATTTTTTATTTTATTTGTGTTTTCTTGTTTTTCCTTTTATTTCATGTCCACTTGTTTTTTCTTTAGTCATGTCTTCCCGTGTTTTCGGTTGCCTATTTTTTGTTTGTTTGAGCATTACACTGCTAGATGGCTACATGAAAATTGAAATCTCCCCCATCTTGGACTGTAGAAGGCACCTTGCTTCTCTTAGTGAGATAACTTGAAAATTGGCAAACTGATTGTTTGCATTTACCAAGTCTAAGCTTATTGGCGTGTTTCTTTTCTTCTGTTTGTTAATGTTTTTACTGTTTTCCTAGAGTCCATAGTTTTTCTTTCTAATACATGTAATTTGTCGCCCCACCCTCCAGCCTGTAGGAAAGAGCGAGATATTCCTTATGGTTGATGAAGAGCCCTATTTTGCAATTGGTTCACAAAGAATGAACTTGTCACAAGCATAATTTGAACTTGGGTGGGGGGTACAACAACTTCTTCTCTCAACCAATTGAGTTAGAACCAATTAACAAAGGGGTCCATAGTTAGGCCACACAGAGAACACATATGTATGTTTCCATGAAGCAATATGTAGTCTGTGTTGATTCTAATATTTTATGCAATGCTGCCCCCTGGGGTTTGGCTTGTTGGCCACTCTGTGTTCTGGTAAGGCGCAGAGGCTGTTACACAAATCGCAGCTTCGAACCTCTTGGTGCTAAAAGGCGTCCGCCCGTGTTCTGGGGGGTCGGGTAGGCTGCCGAGGAGGTTATGGTGGTAGTGGCAGGAATCGACCCCCTGTCACACGAGAACGAAACCGGCTAGTTGCTGATTTCCCTTGTACAATATATATATATATATATATCTTATGCAATGGAGTTGTTTGTCATGTCCTTCATATAAATCTAACTTGTCTTGTTAGTTGAGCACAATTAGTTTCAGATAAATTATGATGACATTTTGGTTTTCTATCCATGAGTTGATATTTTTTTTATTAACTTAAAGCAAATTGGAACTCAGTTTTTCTATTTAGGTTGTTACCTCATGAATAATACATAGATAAAACTTGGGCTTTAAAGTAAATTTGATCACAGAAATTGATGTTAGAAACTTGTAAATTGGTTCAAATGTAGAAAGTATGTGAAATATTTTCTTACCTAAGTGAAACAATCCAAGGGTGACTTAAAACATATGGTGTTCCAGAACTGGCTGTGCAGTGAGAAACCATTCCAATAACTTAATAAATTTTTTAATGTTCAGTGTAAAAACTTAAAAGCATATTTAATGTTTAAAAGAAATTACATAAAATCTAATAAATCATCAGGACTTCGATCATGCATGTTAAGAAAAATAGTCCACTTATTTAATAACTAGAAAACAAGAAAAAACTGACCTTTTTTTCTTCAGCCACTGCTTATTGCTACTTTGATTACTCCTAACTGATTTCATGGGTTTCTTTGCAGACGTTTTTGGTGTGGCAACTCATTTTATCAGTCCTGATTTTAGGAAGACGCTATGCTGTGAATCAGATATTTGGCTGTTTACTTGTAGCTGTAGGTGTTATCATGGCTATTGCAAGGTATGGTATTCATCTATTTTCTATATTCTACTGAAACTGCTAATATTTCTGATCTCACTCTTTACCATGTAGTAGAGTTTATGGTTATGTACATTCTGCCTATGACCACCTTTGTCATCATTACGAGGTTTTTTTATTGCCTATGCTATAGGTACCTACATTTTGCCTATGACCACCTTTGTCATCATTAAGAGGTTTATTTATTGCCTATGCTATAGGTATCTTTCCTTTATAAAGATGCATTCCACTGTTCATGCAATCTTCTCTTTGGACTTCATTAAGATGAAGCCAATTTGTCATCTTACATTGTTGCTTTTATGAGAGAAGATCACAGGATAAAGTGATGTTGAGAAAAATGTAAAAGTATTATCCAAACGGACCTGCATTTCAGAAGCATCTACTAAATCTCATAATAATAGAAGTCCATTACCTTTAGGTGATCTTTTAGGGTATATTAGGGTTGGAAGTAGTTAAACAAATCTACTTCTTTGTGCACAGATTGACAAAAGTAATGTTTAGAATTGAAGTTTTCTGTTGAACACATGCAACCAACATGTTCAGAGGAGAAATTAAGAACTGGTACATAGTAGTCTTTGGCTATTTGTTAAAGAGGGCAGACTTACACAGATTAATGAAGATTGGTTTGGTAAACTAGGAGAAAAATGAGCCTCTACTCTGAGTTCTTTTGTTGTAAATAAGCTTGGTACTTCTTCTATATTACAGGCGGAAAAATATACTCACATACATGGCAAAGGGTTCCAACTGAGGTGTCTCAAACTGAAAACCCTGCTTTGACTAGACAAGTCCAGGTTTGTATTTTTCCCAGATTTTTTTTTAAATTGTTTGCATACTATTAGTTCGCTGGCCTTTTAATGATAGTAGAAAATTGAGTAATTATGGTCCAGACTCCAGCCTATTTACCTTAACTTAAAGCATATACAGATAAGAGTAGTATGCAAGGAACTTGGCCAGCTCCTTCTAGGAAATCTATTGGAAGACAGAGAAATATTGCAGGAGGGAGATTGGACCTGGGGCTGCTACTGGATATTCTGCATTGTCATCCAGTGAGATGGGATGGTATGGATCTACCCCTGGTGGTTGTTCATCTCCCTCTTCGTCTGTACCCTTCTCTGAAGCCATATTGGAGCCTTGAATGCCCTTTAGCAGATAGTGTTATTTGTCATTTAGCTGCTGTAGCTGCTCCTTAATTGCTTGCAATGCTGTGTTGCTGCTTTCTTCCATAGTATCCATATGGCAAGCAATAAGTTTCTCGGTATGCCAATACAAATCCTTTGTGAGGATTCCCCACTATTACTACTTCTAGAAAACTTGTATTAGGGATCATTTGGCTAACCCCTCATCAATTTTGGAGCTTTTGGTAGCTCCTCTCTTTTCTCTGACTTTTCCCTCTAGCTTGTTAAGTCGCTGGAATGTGGTAGCTTTGTGTCTACCATTAAAAAAAATTTCTATTCTCTTTGCCTCAGTCTGCTTTCTAGCCAGCCTGGATGTCCAACTACTTGTCTTCTACTGTGGTCTATGATGTTATATATATATATATATATATATATATATATATAACATAATAAGATATATAAATATATATAAACATTAAATATCAATATTAATATATATTAATATTAATAATTGATAACTAATAAATATAAATGATTGATTAATTAATTAGAAAAAAGTAAAGAGATGTACCATTTCGTTTGACAAGGCACGATAAAGATTATATAAAGCCCTACCAATGTAATTGTAAATCATCATCATTCATCTTCAATATTCATTTTCTATTTTCAATATGGAGTTATTTTTCTTTGGTTGATTATTCACTTGAGTAATCCTTGAGAATATCCGGATATGGATATTATGTTGGTATCAGAGCGAATCTGATTTCAGATTGTGGCCAAAATTGTCAAGGTTTCCTTGAATTTAGGTATTTGACCTCACAGTGGCTTTTAACCATCCATATTCAGAGTTTCTCTGGTAAAAATTGGTGTTTGACCAAAAATTGGCCTTGGCCATTCGAATTTCATTGAAGAAGTATCAATTCCACTCCAAATATGAAGCATAGACAAGGAGGGAAAAACTTAAAAGGAAGAAGTAAAAAAACAAAAAGAATTATCCAAATAAAGAAAGAAAAAAAAGGGAAAAAATTAAAGAATATAATTCATAAAACCACACATGGTTTTTTGAAATAGCCCATGGTTTTACTTACGATATTTAAATTATAAACGAGTTTTATAAAGTATGCTTTGAGGACAAAGCATCATGAACCCAAAGGCAATGTTATATATATATATATATATATATAAAACATAATAAGATATATAAATATATAAACATTAAATATCAATATTAATATGTATTAATATTAATAATTAATAATTAATAGATAGAAACAATTAATTAATTAATTAGAAAAAAAGTAAAGAGATGCACCATTTCGTTTGAAAAGGCACGATAAGGCTTAAATAAAGCCCTACCAATGTAATTATAAATCATCATCATTCATCTTCAATAATCATTTTCTATTTTCAATATGGAGTTATTTTCCATTGGTTGATTATTCACTTGAGTAATCCTTAAGAATATTCGGATATAGATATTACATACGACTCGGTGGTTGACCTCTTCGCGCCGACAAAACTTTCTTTTCATCCCTTTCTATGTCTGTAGCATCTTCTCGCCGGTAATCTTGACCTCCTTCCTCTTTGGGGCTCTATTGTGCCCTATAAATCAACATGGGAACCTAATACTCTATGGTTCTCAATTCCTCAGGATGTATGTCTGTCTCTTGCTTTTCTTCCTTTGGCTCTCTACTTGCTGTGAAGCCTGGATGCAACCGGAGAACCCATTATATGGATAGGGTGGGCTATCATGAGAGGAAGCAGCATTAGCATCAACACTCTTGCAATCATTTGTTTGTTTTAATAACCACTTTTGCTTTTGTACAAGCGACTCATTAGCCTATCCAGTTCTCGTAGGCTATAGTCGGTGAAAAAGGAAATTAATTAATTATTAATGTCACTTAGGCTAAAAAGACTTTATAAAGTGACATTAGTAATTAATTTAATTATAGTGACTTTATAAAAATCACTTTATGATAAAGTGAGTAGGAAATAAAAGTTAAGTCATAAAGTACTCACTTCGAAATTAAAAAGTGGAATGGGAGGCTTTCTCCTAAAAGTCACTTTAATATTTATAATGAGAGAAAAGGTCAAGAGAAGTTGAAAAGTCACAAAGGAGACAAAAGTGAAAATATAAAAAGGGACATGAGAGCTCATTCTCTCATCCTTGTCTATTTTGCATTTTGATATTGAGAGCTCTTGAGCTTCAAACTGCTCTTTGGACGAAACCCTAGGAGGAGGTGAATGGTTTCGATAGTGAGACTATCTATCCTAGCCATTGTTGAGGAGGAATCATCTCAGATTTCTCATGAGATCTTCATTGCCATTGCATTCTATTTAGTTTTTTGCTCAAATTTGAAGTGTTTTGTGGATCCTTAGGGTCTTTGAGACAAGGTGCACTTGTGAAGGAGATGTTGAAGTTTTAGGGTTAGAGAAGTTTTTTTAAACATAAGTAATGAACTTTAAAGCATGAACATAATTATAAAATCAGATTCATAATAGTACTGCTCTCATAAATTTAAACTATAATAAAACAAACATAATTTTCATCTCTTTCAACTTAACGCTCCATTAGTCATTGCGTTAAAGTTGGTCCCCGAGATTCATCAAATGCCATGTACAATAACAACATGATAAAATAATGTACAGAAGATATCAGCAGTAAAGAATCATAACCATTATTTGAATCAGCCTTATACTCAGATACTTTAGGTTGATCTTGTCACCGAAGGGACAAATCAACTGGGTAAACAATTGTCTTATCTTGAGAGAGAGCTTAAGAGGTTTAAAGCAGAAGCATACTGACTCAGACTTCTTAGTCAACAAGTATAGTCATACCTAGTACAATCATGCTGACAAAGGACACACAGTCATGCTGATTAAGGATGCAATCACTTTGAGCAGAGACACGCAGTCATACTTTTACATAGTCATGCTGATTAAGGATGCAGTCACATTGAGTAGAGACACGCAATCATACTTTTACATAGTCATGCTTGTAGAAGACACATGGTCATGATGGGAAACCGACAGTCCACACTTGAAAGGCAACCTCATGGTCATGCTGGGGAAAACCCACAGTGCACACTTGAAAAACAAACTCACGGTCACACTGGGGAAAATTCACAATCCACACTTGAAAAATAGACTCACGACCATGTTGGGGAAAATCCACAGTCCACACATTAAGAGAAACTCACGGTCACATTGGGGAAAACCACAGTCCACACATAAAGAGAAACTCACGGTCAAATTACTCAACCTTTAGCAGCACAATAACGGAGTGGCACAGTCATGCCCAGTACAATCACCCTAATAGAGAAGAGGCAATCATGCTAGCAGAGAAATCCACAGTCAAGCTCAGTAGAGAAGAGGCACATGATCACGCTAGCTGAGGAGAACCATGGTAACGCTGCAAGTGACACACAGTCACGCAGCAAGTGACACACAGTCACACAATCACACATCAAGTGACACATAATCACACAACGAGTGACACACAGTCACACATTCATGCATCAAGTGACACATAGTCACACAGTACAACATCATATGAAGCAGTAGAATAAATTACAGTCATGCAGAGGGAGACACAGGTCATGCTGGTGGAAACAGTCACGTGGATAGCAGTTACGTTGGGAACATACAAAGAGCAGTCACGTGGATGTGAAGGGAGAAGGCAGGCATGACCACGCCAGGGTAGAAACCACCATCACACAGGAGAGTCACGCTGCAAGTGGTCACAAGTCATGCTGGCACAAACAATCACGGTGAAGTAAAGCAGTCATGCTGGGAGGGTACTATTATCACCAACCTTGTAGTTGCCTGTGTGAGGTGGATCCAGGATGCATGGTAGAGGGGCAAGCAACTAAGGAGGTGGAACCAAGACTGCCTAGACTCCCAAATGGATGGTTGTCACGCCAATCAAGGCAGCCTTCACTTTATGTTATCCAAGTCCAAGACAACAACGGGGGAGACCCGGATCTACTCCCGACAGGAGAGATTAGACCTAAACACCAGAACAGATCAAATGTGGCTTTGAGGTATGTAAGGTGTAAGGTAAATGGAAACCCTAGCTCTAGGGTTTAGGTACTAGCAACTGATGGAGATGACCACTATCTTGGGAAACGTAACTGTGACAGGGTGATCAAGGACAGAGTTGGGACTGTCTAGTACCAAGGAGACAGACTCAGTGAAAGATATGAAAGTATCAAGGAATGTTGGCAAAGAGAACGGGAGTAAGGTCAATTTAGGGCTAGCGTAGAGATAGGAGATCAGTGCCTTTCGTGCATTGGGCAATGGAGTCAGTGTCAGCACAACGTTTCAGTGAACCCACCTGGGATATACCCTAATCTATGGACCCAGAAAAGGATTTGGCCCGGAAGATTCAGGTTATAGGAAAATCAACAAAAGGAGGGCTAGCGCTAAGATTTGGATAGGCAGATCTGCAAATCTAGAGCCACCAGGAGACTATCAGCTCAACGTTGGGGAGGAAATGAAATCAGGATGGCTTGATCTACAAACCCAAATCAGAAAATTGCTGGACAAATCAGATCTAGAAAAAGTCAAAATCTGATGAGGGGGGCTAGGGGGCTGAAAGTCAGTTTTTCAGATCTAGCGCAACCTGGTAGGAACTAGCTCAGTGTTGGGGGTGTTTTGGAGTGCTCAAGCCCTGATCTATCAGCCTAGCCTATTAGATTTCAGAAAAAGAAACTCCAGAAAAGTCCAGTTTTCAGTGAAGGCGCTAGGGTTGTTTTCAGTCTAAAACTCAGATCTAGGTCAAACTTCCATGAATCCGGACAACGTTGAGGGTGATTTGGACTGTGTGGGACCCGATCTATCAGTCTATGAAGTCAAAAAAAAAAAGTCAAAACCCTAGCAGGTCAAATTTTTAGTGGGGGCGCTATGCAGTTTTCAAGCTAAAAATCAGATCTAGGTCAAACTAGCAGGAATTTGACCAACGTTGCAGTAGATTCAGTGAAGGGGAGGCCCAATCTATGAAACCCAACAGTGGTTTGGCCAAAGATCGGATGATTCCCAGATTTAGTACTTTTTAGGGTTTTTTAGTATTTTAGGAATTTTCAGAAAAATGGAAGGAAAAATAGGTACAATGGATTCAGATCTGTTAAAGAGAAGAGAGTTACCTGTTGGATCGTACCTGGAAATGCTTGTAGAAGTCTTAACAGTGATGATCCTTGCTATCCCGATCAATTCTGGAAGATCCAAGTGATTTCTATGACAGATGTAAGCCCCAAGCCACCAATGCACCCCCTACCCTGCATGAGCAAACGTCAACAATATCAGATTTGCTAAGATAAGATAAAAAAACCAAATGCTACAGGAAAGTAAAACGAAGTAATCATAGATCACAATGAAACTAATGAAAACCCCCTGATCCAAGACGAAGATAACCGAATGAGTTGAGGTCCCCCTGCAAAAACGCTCCAGCCAAAACGCCCTCCTGTAGACAAGACAATGATAGCAGAAAAATATAGATCTCACATGAATTTCCACAATGCTAGGAAGCAAAAGACTATCCAATCACCATTTGAGAACATCAGATGCAAAGCAGATCCAGAAAATATCCACGGAAAAATATTTCTATTATTCAGATCCAAGAGCCAAAGACCCATTACAAATGAAAAGCTTTCTCCTTTAAATAGAAATGAGAGAACCACAATCATAACCGAATCCTAACCACTTTCAAAATGAATGGCTAAGATTAAAAGATAAAATGTTATAATCAATGGTTGAGATGAGCTCAACATACAATACATGGATCAATATAACCATAAAGTACCAAAGTGGACTAAATCACCCATAAAGAGGGTACCCCACTCAACATGAAATAAATAAAGCACATGGTGGGTCCAAAGAGTGTTGACTAACTCCCTCTGGGTGTCCCCATGGTACAATAAAATAATATAATATTTTAATTCTTTGACTTTATGCCTCCTTAAGGAAATCGTGAGCCTCCCAAAAGCTCTAGAAAATAATATAAAAATGCCCAAAAATAAGTGTGGGCCCAATCAGGCGCTGCAACTGCTTGAGAAGGTGTGGAGGACATCACTCTCATCATTATGACTCATCCCATGTAATTTCCTTGCCTCAGTAGCCTGAATCGATTTCTTCAATAGCCATTTAATCATTTTTTAATCTGCCTCAAGAAACGTGAACCTTCCAAAACAACCTCCTAGGGTGCTTGCGTTGTCAAACTGAGCCCACCAGGCTCTCTGGGATGGGGGTACTATGGTACAAACAAGTGGTTGCACCCCCTATGCCCATACAACGCCCTAGGAGATCCAATTGAAACATCTCCCTGCTCAGACATATCAACCTGTGAAGAAAAACTACATCAGAAAGGCAGAATGAACCTGATCATATCTGCAAGTGCCCGTAACTGGAAATAAACTGTCTCATTAGACTCAGAGAGTCCAAATCCATCTAAGGTGTATACTCATACCCCTCACAGGTCTCTATCTGATCATCAACCATATCCAATAAACAATATAACTATGTTGCACAAGTTTTTGGAACGCGGGTACGTCGGGTATGCGGACACGAGTATCCGATATGGCTAGAAGCTTCGCCCAAATTTGCAGGAAACGTAGGGTTGGTAGCGGCAATAATATATATCAATTTTTTTAAAATATATTAAAAAAAATAAAGTTAAAAAATACATAATTGATTAATTTCATAGCTTAAACTATTTTATCCTCTTAATCCTCTAGTAGTGTCATGAAATTCATTTTTTAAAATTTGCTCACTCCTTTAGGTCCACATTATACAAATCTCACTGTAATCTCACATTGCTCCTAAGAGTTCTTAGTATTTGGGTGCCTTTGCATTTTTTTTATGGTAACTACTACTTACTTCTAATTTGAATGAACTTGATTGTTTTAAGTTCAACTAACAAACTTTCAAATCTTTTGGTATCTTGAATTTGATATGGTTTATGATCCTAAATTGCTATATCACTCAGTATGAATAACATAAGCTAGCTAACCATATCTTGAATTTGATATGGTTTATGATCCTAAATTGCTATATCACTCAGTATGAATAACATAAGCTAGCTATAATCATTTGAGATATGAATTAAAGTAGTTCAATATCTTAGTATTGTAAAAAATTCATGTATATTCACTTAAGTACACTTGCAACGTATATTGAGTGTGAATGGATTTAAACATTTAAGACTTGTGGGCCCTCTTTATTTATATAACCTTGAAAATAAAAAAATGGCATTATTGATAGATTCAATTGAAATTTTTTTTATTGGTGATTTCTTGACACAATAAACTTGAATCATTCAATTGATTTTCAACACTTTTCTTATGATTTTGGCCTTCGCATGGTTAGGAGCTTGTAGAAGCTCCCATCAAAAAGGGGGCGTTTCGTACCAGCTCCCAAGCTCCCAGGAGCGGGGAAACGTCGGGTACGGGTTACCAAAATTCCGGGAGCGGTACCCGTGCAACTATGCAATATAACCATTTGTAAATGATCAGACACCAATAATAACTCAGACTATCATCCATCTGCTGCAAGTGTTAAAAGGCTAAGACATGCTCTACAACTCATTCAAGCAACAATCACAACAAGTAGCAGTCATTTCACTGGCGGTACATCAACCAATACATATATAAGGCTTTATTTATTATTACTCAGACTAGACTTTCAGGACTATACTCACTTCATAGGTGTAGCCAATTTGCTAGTGAAGAGTGAAGGATGAAATTGACAAGGCTAAGGCAAAGGAAGACTTCCTACTTAACATCACGACACTTTGGATATGGAAAGGGAATATTCATTATAACCGATGCCGGACAAACAACACAAGGAATGGCAGTGCCTCACAAATGGTTGAGTTGTTTAGAGAGTGCTTATTCAACTTAGGCATCATGTCTACATCAAGTTAGATCCAAGTTCATTAGGACCATCAATTTTATTTCCATGGCCTTTTTGGCCTATATGACCCTTTGGGACTTCACCAGTGCTTAAAAGCACAGCTAATCGCAGCTTTCATCCGGGACATATTTATATTTATAAGGTCAGCAATATTTGGATATAGCATATTTTTAGCCGTTGCTTTTTTGGACCTTTTCTTATACCCTTCAAGGGGTATTTTAGCATTTCATTGCTCTTGCCCTTTTTCAAATATGTTAAGAAACACAATTTTAGCATTTTCATTTTTCATGGGCGCATATATAATATTTCCAATGCAAGTAGTACATGAGCTTTCGATTTTAGCCAACAACATGTCAAGTGACCAGGGGGAGTTCTGCACAGTGCCAAACATCGGGACAACCGACCAGAATGATTTAGGCATACAATTCAACTCACCAAAGGCAAGTTCTGTCACCAACTCAGAGCCGAGACACAATATAAACAGCGAGGCTTGTCCAACAAAGGTTCTAGTGGGGGAAAAGGTCCTCCATGCCATAAGTCAAGAAGTCAGTCGGGTTGAAAACAAAATTGGAAGGTAATGGATGGGTGGAGATAGTGAATGATGAAGCCAACACTAGCGAGCCAAAACAATGGTGGGAATGACTACCTCTATTCTCCCTAAGGAGGGTAAAACCAATGAGTATAGATCAAGAACTTCCAAGTTTAAGTAGGGACATCAATACATAATACAAAATACGTCCAAGTCCATATAATTATGACCACCAGATCATGACACCACATGTTAATACATGTCACAAAAATGAGTATAAGAGCAATGATAACCATAACACAATATAAAAAGCTAAGTCATAATCATGCAATATAATCCATCTGAAACATCATCTGTCCAATGAGAAAGCACTGATATAAAACCGGGCATCAATAACTGCTCTGTAATGACTAAATGGCTACATCGGTCCTCAAATCTGAGTGTCCTGAGACTCAATCCTAACATGGGAGAGTACAATAGTCCACTAATACAATAATGATCCATCAAAACTGCTCATCTCAGCATCTCATATGTAAGAGATCTGGCTGAAAAAATGTATTGTGTCTGAAAAATAGAATATGGTAGTCTAGCTACTATATATGTGATAACATCTGGCTCCAGCTAGGACAAGTGCTCTGCTGAAAAGAGTGCTTGAGAACCTCAAAATTTCTGGTCCTCGCACCTTGCTTCTCGCATCCTCGATCCATCCATCCATCTTTGCAACCGCTACCAAGAATGTACCTGACTACCTGCAACATGTCTAGAGCTATACCAAACTCACAGACCGGTCGTCAGAACACTATGTGGATAATATATAAAATACTAAAAATAAAGATGCATGAAACTGAAAAGCAGAAAAATAAATCTAATCTATAACCATAACTTTCAATAAAAGTTTGATTTTTTATTTTGCAGGATAACAAAATTACACTAAGAGCTTCAAAGGTGAGCTTCAGACAACAAAGCAAGATTCTATACTATTGCCGGGAAAGGCTTATTTAATTCTACCTACCCTACTTTAATCAGTTTAGACAAGTGTTAGGTAAAATCATAAATCCAATGTAACCACTTGCTGAACGAATCTATTGAGCTTTCTTTACAGTTAATGATACAACAAATCAACGATGGCTTGTAAGTAATGTGAATGAAAGTTGAAGCCATTATAACTTGTTGTTTAAAGATCGAAGAAAGATATGGATAAAGAGAAAGGAAATCATGCCAGGGATGAGGTCGACTGTTGCAAACTTCTTCCACCCATAGATCGACAGGATCATGAAAGGTATGCAAGTTTGTTCTTGATGGAAGAAGACAATATGATTCATGACTCGGCCACTCCAAATAGTTCTTTGTTTTCTCCTCTACCCTACTAGGACTTTCAATTCTATTCACTCCAGAAGAAATGGGAGAATCAAATGGGGACAAGTTGTAATGTAATGAAACTGTGAATGAGATCAAGCCCAGTTGTTGTTTAAAAATGGAGAAAAGATGAAATTGATCTTTATACACTTTCTCCAGCCATCCATAATACAGATTTACAAATTGAAAAAATTTATTGTCTGCACCTCTAGATTCCATGTAATCCGAAAGAATGTCCAAATGACTTTCAATAGATATATCATTATTTCCATTAAACTGGGGCAACCTCCTAGTGTAATCGTTCGGCATAGGATGAGGTGCTCCTGGTATTTCAGAAAAGTCAAAAGGAGACTGTTTGTCTTGTTTTTTAACAATGTTACCAACTTTTTGTACCATAGTTGGGTTACCCGAGGAGCCGCCGATTGACAGACATGTTCAATGTCTGATTCCAGTGTATCAGTTGATCCATCTTCATGTCTAGCCAATATTGGCTAGCCAGTTTTTTATTTGAATAATTTTGACCATGGCCCCCCAGGGTTTGTAATAAAATGTGCTAGTAGGGTATTTTTGAGTGGTTCGGTCTCCTGAGACGTAGAATCTCAACTAAGGTATTTCAGGAAGATTTTTGCCCTTGACAATTATGCTTTGCCTATAGCCGAGTATAATTAACGAGGTTTTCTCCCGCTTCCTCCAAAGTTGAAATGCCCGATTTTGAATTCTGGGCCTTGGGGGGTTATTAGAGCCCAACTGAGTGTTATAAACCTACTAGGCATTGTTAGAGTAGAGCACGGTCTTGTCCTAAGTAAATAGGACCTTTAAAAAAAAATTGAAAAAATATTTTTCGAACGGGTTAAAAATTATTTTTAAAATTTTAAAATTTTAAATTATTTCCCTAAGTTTTTTAATTAATTTTTCCATAAATTAAATAGAAAAATCCCATTTGTAATAAGTCGGTCATCCGAACCCCGAATTCAGTGATTGAAGGCTCTAACCTTAAGCCAAAAATCATTCTTGATTGGCTAGCCAGTTAGATCCAACTTTCAGATCATCAGTCGGACACATAACGTTTTTTTTTCTCAAAAAAGTCATTTTTGGGGAAAAAATGGAGTTTTTATTAAAAAATGATTATTTTGGAGAAAATTAAAACTCTCCAAATTAATCCAAATTCAACGAAATAAAAGGCTAAATGACATCTCATTGGGCATTTATGATGATTGGAGTTATCATAACTCAGCTTCAGTCAGCATTTCGTGAGCAATAAATTTATATTCAGTTAACGGATTTGTCATCTCCAGCTAAACTCCCGAATTGGATGAGATGGAGAGCACTCATTGGTTTGATGATTTGATCAAGGCAGAACTAGCTCTTGCACTTATGATCTATTGGCAGTTGGCTCCTCCATACCTAGTTGTGGATGCTCCAGACCTAGCTCATGCCTCCACCTACATCCTCACGCCCCTCTCTTCATGCTCATGCCCCTCTCTCCTCACAGGGGCGTCATCACACGTGTGGGCTCCATTTTGGCTTGGTTTGCAGTGTTAGGGTTGGATTGGGGGCGCCTTGCCTAGGTGGAGGCCTCCCCTCACTCCCAACTCTTCTCTTTAGGTTTGCTCTCTTAGTGATGGTTAGTCCGGTTAGGTCTGGTTTTCTGGTTTTAGGGTTTTGGGTTCTTCATTCATTGTATAACTAGAGGCTCCTTTAGCTCTATTAGGATGGATTTTTGTGTAGAGAAACTCTGCCCAAACTTTGTAATGCTTGTTGCTTTTGCAACCGTGGAATAAAATTTTAAGGCTTTGGAGGCATACATGGTTTGTTAATGTGGATGAATACTTGGCGAATGAGGTGATAATGTTTCAATTTTTTTTCTTTTCATGCTTAGGTTGGATAATAGTTCATGCTTTAGAAGGCTTCTATAAACACGTAAGATTGATTATTTGAAGTCTCAATTTAATCTTTTATGATTTTGCTCTTAGGAATTAAAAGTAGCATTGATTATTCAGTTATATGATATGCTCTTTTCATTTTAATTGATAAAACATACATGATCTAATCCATCCTGTTTGCAAGTGTTGAGTTGAATTTGTGTAGATTACCTCATCAAATCGAGTAGGAGTTTGAGCTCAGGTGCATCCTCTCCTCTTGAAGCCAAGGAAACTGTTGTTCGTCGATTGCACACCAGCAGCAGAAATCTTTCGAAAGCTGTCTCCTCACTTAGGAAAGTGGAAAAGGTGTGACCTTAGGGGCAAGCACAGAGCTAGGTACTGTCACCTACTCCTAGCTCCTCCGTTTAGGTTAACTCCTAACGAAGCCAAGGGGGGTAGTCCCTAACAAAGAGTTTTCTATGGCTCAATGTTTAAGTTAAGTTTTAGATATTTTGGATGCGGATGGGTGTTGTTTTAGGAGTTATTGTGATTTAAAATGATTGATATTAAGAGGATGATGATTAATCAAAGCAATCCACGTTGCTAACAAGAGATTGCAAAGATAAGCAAAGATTCCAGACTTATAACTTAAGCATTCAAATATAATCAATTGAAATGGACCATAGACAGTTGATCAAGATAGAAAATTAATCAAATATAACAAAGGACCAGTGCCTTACGGAGTCAAAATAAATGCGTGAAATAAAGTTTAGGAATTAAGCTAGTGAGTATTAGGTTTTGCAAGTGCTCTTGGTAGATTTTAAGAGTTTTTAATAGTGGTCTTGCTTAGGGTGTCAACAAAGGTTTGTCAAAGCCGGGAGACTCTTCTAAGTTCCCTCCGTTGAAGACATGTCGGGCCCGCCCAGTATCCTAGGCTGGTATCGCCAAGATTGACTAGCTAGCCGAGAATCTAAGACAATAGGAAGTTCCGGCGCCTCTATTAGGAAGTACTTTGGAAGAATCCCTACAACACCGGTGCATTGGTTATGGGTGTTTAAGTATTATTAAATTACTCTTGTAGGGTTTAAAGATCCAGTGTCGTTTCTGGGTATTCCGATTTGGGTTCGGTTAGAGCATACTCCGGCAAGGAGGGAAGGGAGTTAATTAATTAAAGGGGTGTGTGTGTTGAAGGTTTTATTACGTTAATTAATTAGACTCTCCGACAGAGAGCGCTCTTGACCTTGTCTTATGACGAAGGTTCAAGAGTCTTATCTAATCTATATGAGACTAATGCAAGGATGATGCAAGCATTAAGATGCTCCCTGATAGAGAGTGCTCTTGACTTGTGTTTCTGCAAGTTCAAGAGTCTTACTTAAGAGATAATTGATTAAACAAATGTGAACAAGAAGCAAATATGAGTTATTAAACTCTCCGACAGAGAGCACTCTTGATCCACCTTATGGTGTGATTCAAGAGATTTAAGCAGTTGATTTACTTAGAAAGATAAACAATTTGAAAGAGTAATCAACTTAATTAAAGAATTAGAAGTGATGGATTAACAATTAATATTCTAAGAATAAGATGTAAATAATGATGAAGACAAGCGAATCTAATCTAAGCATACACAAGTAGACACAACACAAGCCTCCCCAAATGGAGGAGGATGAGAGTGGGGACTTCAAAACCCCACTCAAACACAAGATCTTTATTAAAATTTATACAATGTGCCTTAAGGATTTTATCCTTGAAAGGACTTTTCAAAAGAAAGCAAAACAACTCTACTGATATTAGGACTTGTGTAAAAAGGAGAGTGCTTTTACTTTTACTTGGAGATCTTTCTGAAACCTGGGAAAAGGGAAAAGAGAAGAAGTTTGAAAGAGATCCAAAAGAGCAAAGGAAAATAAGGCTGAAACAAAAGAAGATGAGGGAAAGAAGGCGAGAAAACAAGAGAGGGTCAAAACCAAAGAAAGGGAGGAATAGGGCAGCCAACTATGAAGCTAAAGGAGGACAGAAATTGAAGAAAATGGGGCAGCGAAAGAGAAAACAAATGGCTGTCATAAAAATTACAAAACAAGACAGCGAACAAAAAGTGGAAGAAAATGCCAATAACATGGTTGAAGAAGGCCCAAAAACTAGGGCAGAAAGAGGCAAAAAAGGAAAGAAGACTAGGGCACACTAGGGCTGTCCAAAATGAAAAAATAAGGTGGTAAATGAGAGAAAAAACAGGGCAGCGATGAAGCAGAGGTAATAAAGCGCAAAACAAAGTAACCTGTAGAAAGGGGATTAAGGAGAGGAAGAAGGAAGGTTTTTTACAGCTTATTTCTTTGATTTATTACAAGTTTTCCTGCTTAACCTGTCACAGAGAGAGAAAAAACCAGCGAGCTATTTACCTACAAAATGATGGGTTAAACAATAGAATATACTACAAAAATACACCTAGCATTTGAGCAAAATATAGGAACCTTGTGCTGCTTCAAATACTAACTAGATCTAAGAGAAAGAACACTTCCTAAATCTAGAAATGGAAGCAAGTAGATGCAAAAGATTTACTTTATAGATCAAGATACTACTTGCAAATATAAAGGTAATGAAAGATTTTGTTTTTAGGGATGAATATAAGAGATGGAACCACTTGGATCTTTGAATCTTTGAGGCCACCTGGATCTCAATCAGTATGCAGCTGCTAGAAACTTATGCTTGACTTCGAGAAAAGGATATGCAACTTAGCTCAACCTTTTACTCGGTGCAATGGAGTGATCTGCAATCAAAAGACTTGTATGCTTGCCAAAAAGGGGGATTAGAACATGTACTATTTACTAATCTGAATAAAAAAAGCATGAGATATAACTGAATAAGACAATGCTCTTATAGATTTCCGAAAGTAAATAAGTAAGTATATAACTTGAAACTACAAATATCTACTCTTATGTACCTATATAAGCCCTCTAAAGCATTTATAAATACCCACAGATTAGCAAACAAAGGATAATTTAAAATTGTATCACCTCATTAATCACAGCACATGAATCCAGAATCCACACCACATGAGCCTCCAAAGCCTTTCTTTATTCAAAATGGTTGCATAAGAGCAACAAGTATTACAATAATTCACCAGAGGTTCTTTGCATCAATCATCCACCCGAATAGAGCTAAAGGAGCCTCTATTTATACAATGAGAGAGTGCTAAAACCCTAAAACCAGATTACATAACCTAACCGACCTGGACACGAAACGGAGAACCCAAACCTAAAAATCAAGAGCTGGGAATGAGGGGAAGCCTCCACCCAGGCAAGGCGCCCCCACTCCAACCCTAGCCACTGAAATCAACCATCAACTGAGCCCACACGTGTGGAAGGCGCAACCAGGCTGAGGAGGGGCGTGAGCTGTGAAGGAGGTGTCTGGTGATGTAGGTAAACCACCTTTTAGGTTAAGCAGAAGAACTTGCTAGGTTTGGGAAGGCCACTGATGGTGCAAGCCTTAGTCTTCACCTCGATCAAATCACCAGACCAATGAATGCTCTTCATCTCATTTTTAGCTGGAGATGACATGTTTGCTAACTGATAATAAATTAATTGCTCACTTAATGCTGACTGAAGTTGAGTTATGATAACTCCAATCATCATAAATGCCCAATGAGATGTTATTTAGCCTTTTATTTCGCTGAATTTGGATTAATTTGGAGAGTTTTAATTTTCTCCAAAATAATCATTTTTTTCCTCAAAACTGATTTTTTTGAGAAAAAATGCATTATATGTCCGATTGATGATCCAAAAGTTGGTTCTAACTAGCTGGTCGATCAAGAATGATTTTTGGCTTAAGGTTAGAGCTTTCAATCACTGAATTCGGAGTCCGGATGACCGATTTATTACAAACGGGTTTTTTCCATTTAATTTATGGAAAAATTAACCCAAAAAACTTAGGAAAAGTAATTAAAAATTTAAAAATTTAAAAAATAATGTTTTCCCCGTTCGAAAAAGATTTTTTCGAATTTTTTTTTATATGTCCAGATGACTTAGGACATGTGCATGTTCTACCTAAATAATGCCTAGTAGGTTTATAACACTCAGTTAGGCTCTAATAACCCCCCAAGGCCCAGAATTCAACATCGAGCATTCCATCTTTGGAGGAAGCGGGAGAAAACCTTGTCAATTATACTCGGCTGAAGGCAAAGCATAATTGTTAGGGGCAAAAAACTCCATGGAATACCTTATTTGACATTCTACGTCTCAGAAGACGGAACCACTCAAAAAATACCTTACTAACGCATTTTATTACAAACCCTGCGGGGCCATGGTCAAAATTACTCAAATAAAAAACTGGCTAGCCAATATTGGCTAGACATGAAGATGGATCAACTGATACACTAGAATCAGACATTGAACATGTCTGTCAACCGATGGCTCCTCAGGTAACCCAACTAAGTGTAAAATTAGTGGATAACAGAAACTTCCGGAATTTTCAAGCTTCAAGGAATCCAAGCGTCATCAAAAGGCCACAGGTTTGAGTGTTTGCTTTCATTATTATTCATCCTTTAAAATTCATAAAATCTTCATATTCTTAGGTTAGGGCACGGTTTGAGCTAAAGTGAACATTCATTCACCAAGCCTTTGCCTCGGTTGGTTGCCCTGTTTGTAATTTGCAGTCTTTTTGGTCTTTTTATTGCAGCTATTTTTTCTCATCTTCCGCTGTCCACTTTTTCTATTTTTTTTACCTTTTGGACAACCCTCTTTTGTCCTCTTTTTTCACCTTTTGCAACCCCTTTTGGTCCTCTTTTGTGGCCATCTTTTGGGCCTTACTTTCAGCCTTCTTCACCACTTTTTGCAGCCTTCTTTCTTCAGTTTGCAGCTCTCTTTTTCCCTTTGTTTCCAGCCTTCTTTGACCTTATTTTTGTCCTCTCTTCATCCCTCTTCCACTTTTCTTTCCTTACCTTTTCTCACTCATCTTTTCTTCTTCCGTTTGGGTAAAGTTTGAGTACCTTTTTGTCATCTAGTTTGTAGATCTAGTTTCAATTTATTTTTATAAACTAACATCATAACAAGTTTGTGTCTAGAGCTCTTAGTTTTAGGCAGGTGAAGGAGAGCCCAAAGGCTATAAACAAACAATGGAGCAAGCAAGAACAAAAGACTAAAACATCTCCCTCATCTTTCTTCCCTTTCTCACCATCTGCTCATTCAAGAAGAAGCTGAGCATAATGATCATTGTAAAAAATTAATAAAAGAGCTAAGTGGGAGCAAGTCTCCCATCTTTTTTACTTACCCTATTTGGGGGAAGTGTGTCTTGTTTTCTTTTCATGTTTCTTAGCATAGTTTTAACTTAAGAGTACTTAGTTTTCATTTCCACTAATTGCTAGTTGTTCTTTAGTATAATCACTAATTGCTAGATTGGATTGTTGTATTTTGGTATCTTTCTATATAATTGTCAATCTTAAAAGGAACCAAAATCTTTTGAATCTCACCATAAGGTGGATCAAGAGTGCTCTCTATCGGAGAGTTTAATAAACCATCTTTGCTTTACGTTCATGCATCATATTGTTTTCTAATTCAATTAATCAATAAGTAAGACTCTTGAACTTGCAGAAACACAAGTCAAGAACACTCTCTATTGGAGAGCATTCTTACTCTTGCACAATCCCTGCATTAGGCATTTAGATCAGATAAGACTCTTGAACCTCTGTCATAAGACAAGGTCAAGAGCGCTCTCTGTCGGAGAGTTTAATCAATTGACTTAATAAAATTTTCAACGCACACTCCCTTTAATTAATTAACTTCCTCTCCTCTTTGCCAGAGTATGCTCTGACCGATCTCAAATCGGAGTACCGAGAAATGGCATTGGATCTCTAACCCTGCAAGAGTAACTTAATTAAAACTTTTACCCCGTAACCAACGCACCGGCGTTGTCTCGATTAAATACTCAGGTAGTGGACAAATTTCAAGTGTGGGCATCGAGCAACCCAATCTGGACACAGTTGGTTAAGTTATTGAACACCTAGCTGTGATTCCAGACAGGTCTGTCATGTCTTCGAACGGAGCCACTGAAGGTATTTCCAGTTAGGATTTCCAGACACCTTAATTAAAAGCACGCAAAATCTTTAAAACCTACCAAGAGCATTCGCACAATCTAATACTCATTAGCTTAATTCCTAGACTTGTCATTTTATTTACGCATTTTGTTGACTCCATAAGGCACTGGTCCTTGATTAAATTTGAATAATTATCTATCTTGATCAATTGTCTGTGGTTTATTTTAATTACTATCTCTGAATCTTTAGTTAAAAGTCTGGAATCTTTGCTTATCTTTGCAATCTCTTGTTAGCAACGTGGATTGCTTTTGATTAATTGTCATTCTCGTAATAAACAAACACTTCTAATCATAATAAACTCCTAAATAACACCCATCCGCATCCGCAACTAAGTAAAACACTTTAACCACATTGAGCCTTAGAAAACTCTTTGTTAGGGACTACCCCCCTTGGCTTCGTTAGGAGTTAGCCTAAACGGAGGAGCTAGGAGTAGGTGACAGTACCTAGCTCTGTGCTTGCTTCCAAGGTCACACCTCTCCCACTTTCTCAAGTGAGGAGACAACTTTCATTAGATTTCTGCTGCTGGTGTGCAATCGGCGGACAACATCTTTTGGCGTTGTTGCCGGGGATAAATCTTTTTGTTCCTGGACGACCTTTGTTTCTTTTTAGTTTGTACCTTTTTTCCCTTTTTTGGTAGATTTTTAGTCCAATCACTCTCCGAAATTAGACTTAAGTTCACCTGGCGACTCGACTGTCAGTTAACACCTCAAGGTATTCGACTAGAAGAAACTATGAAGGTTTGTTTAATTTCATCCCTGACCCTGAAAAAGTCTATAGGAGGAGACTGAACAAACTAGCTTCTCGTAGGATCCTTGCAGAACTTGGATCTGAGTCTGTTTCAGACATCCACCGTTTATTTCCAGAAAACTTAGAAAATTTGCAAAACAATAACTGTTTTCCTAACACAATGGGTGAGTTTTTTACTCAGATAGCAGGTCAGCCTCATGACATTCCCGAAAAAGCTATTGATAAGCTTGTCACTTTCACAGGCACTGATACCTCTACGTCTGCTAAGCAACATCTCAGATATTTTTCAAAACACTGTGGTGCCTATGTCAGGGGTACTGACAAACATGAAGATGTATACATGACCCTTTTTGCTCTATCTTTGGATGGTAAGGCTCGAAACTGGTATGACAACTTGCCGAACAACTCTTTCACTACCATAGCTGATTTCAAGTCTGCTTTCCTCGAAAAATTTGGTAACAAGAAGGAACCTAGACATCTAGTGGCAGCCTTGACTAGTATGAAGAAGTCTGATACAGAAACCATGGATGAGTTCAACAATAGGTTCACATAGTTGTCAAATTCCATCCTTGCCACTCATCCTCCTCCTACAGCTTCCACTTTGGATTATTACATTGAAGCATTAAGTGGCAAGATCCAGTACCAGATTAGAGACAAGGAGCCGGCTACTTTACTTCTAGCTCAGGGTTTGGCCATCAAAATTGATAAGAATATGTAGTCATCTGGTGAATCTAACCTCCAGGGTTATTCAAGGTCTTCAACTCCTTTGAAAATTAATGAACCTAAAGACAAGGATCCTTTATCAGCTATAAAGGATGCCTATGAAAAACAAATGATTGAAATGAAAAGAGAGATGAAGAAAAATATGGAGGAAGCAGAGCAGAAACACTTAGCACGGTTGAAGGAGATTCAGAATCGGGTCATAACTGTTGAAAGAACTCAACCTCCACCACCTCCTAGAACCTTCCCTGCAAAACCAACATGGCAAAGAAGAAATCCCAGCCATGAACAGAGGCCTCCTCATCAGTTAGAGGCTGCTAACGTGGTTGAAACTTACACACCATTTTGTAGGGCATGTGAAGACCTTCATGAAGAATCTTCCTGCTATTATGCATGCTATATTTAGGAGCAAGGTTTTCCAGAGGGTTGTGGTCCTAAAGCATCATCAAGCGAGCCTGAGTACATAAACTATATAGGCGACATGCATGATATTTCCGGAGAAAGTTGGAAAGAGGCAAATCAATATTCAAGAGAGCCTGAGTACATTAACGCAGTTGGACAGCTCCATCCTGTCACCACAGAAACCCGGGTTCAAGTCGAAGATTATAGTCAACAATTGGATAACGTCACTAAAAACCTTGGTACTAATTCTACAAATGAGCATAATGATGATAGTTTGGAAGGTTTACTACCTTGTGACCTTTTTTCTGAAGAAGATGACTATGATCATGAGGAGGGATATAGCCAAGGATGTGATACAAGTGACGAAGAATCCCTTTCTTCTGCGATGGATGACAACTACGAGACTTTAATTGAAAATCCAATTTTAAAGGTTTCATGTGATGAGAGTCCTCCATGCTCTCCATTGGATGACAAATATTTGGAAAGTTGGGTCCCATGTGATATCTTTGAAACCCAGCTTTTTGAAGAAGATTGTTTTGAGCAGAATGAGGAGTGTAGCCAGGGACTTGATACCAGTGATGAGGCATCTCTCATATCCGACATAGATGGCGATGATGACTATTGGAATTTTATTGAAAATCCAACCTATGATATTTTTGAAAATATTTTTGAGAATCTCATCTATGATGTGTCCAGCGAGGGGAGTGTTTATTCTGAGACTTGTGAAAGTTGTAAAGAAGAACAGTTAGAGTTTTCATATGATCAGTCAGAATTGTATCTGAGTATCTATAATAAGGACTTGAAAAAGCAGTGCGATGAAGAATCAGATGGGATACAACTAGTTGAAGTTTTTTCTCAACCATTGTCTTCACATATAAATGTTCCTTATGTTTTGGAGCAGCTTGGGGCTTATACAACGAGTTATTATTTGATAAGCCTTGATGATCAGCATGATGGAGTAGTCGACCTGCCGCATCATCTCGATTTGTATATCAGTGCTATCCAGTCATGGATAGAAGCAGCCTCCGCAAGCACCTACCAGTTTGGGATGAAGTTTGACGACATTATTCATGCCTATGATTCCCCATCCAGCCCGCCCATTCTGGATCATCACGCAGGTTTGCATTTTCTGGAAATTGTGTCCTTACTTTGGCTGGTAACCAAAGACAAGACAAAACCTTTTTATATTAATAAAATGCTTAGGTGGCTACACTGGATTTATGATTACACCTAACCTTTTTTGTATCATGCTTAGAGTAGGAAAATAGGCTCCTTAAAGTGAGCATTTACTTTGGCATTTTTTATGTACTTAGGAATAAATAAATTTTTCAGTGAAGTTTTTTCTTTGAATAAAGCAACTTATCGCAAGAATGATGATTAATCAGAAGCAATCCATGTTGCTGACAAGAGATTACACAGATAAGCAAAGGTTCCAGACTTTTAACTAAGCATTCAAATATAACAATTAAAATGAACCATAGACAGTTGATCAAGATAGAAAATTACTCAGATATAACAAAGGACCAGTGCCTTATGGAGTCAAATAAATGTGTGAATAAAAGTCTAGGAATTAAGTTAGTGAGTATTAGATTTTGCGAGTGCTCTTGGTAGGTTTTAAAAAGTTTTTAATGGTGGTCTTGCTTAAGGTAGCTGGATATCCTAACCGGAAATAACTTCAGTGGCTCCGTTCGAAGACATGACAGACTTGTCTGGGGTCACAGCTAAGTGTTAAATAACTTAACTAACTGTGCCCAGATTGGGTTGCTCGACGCCCACACTTGGAATTTGCCCACATGCCTGGGTATTTAAACGAAACAACGCCGGTGCGTTGGTTATGGGGTGAAAGTTTTAATTAAGTTACTCTTGTGCGAACTTAGCAAGTCCGTTCACCATTCTGAGTACAAGCCCAACCCGAAAGTTGGTAGAGCATACTAGGTGAAGGATTATCAACGAAGTTAATTAATTAAAATGGGTGCGTGTGTTGAAGGTTTTATTAAGTTAATCGATTAGACTCTCCGATAGAGAGCGCTCTTGACCTTGTCTTATGACAGAGGTTCAAGAGTCTTATCTAATCTAGATGAGACTAATGCAAGGATTATGCAAACTAAAGATGCTCTCCGATAGAGAGTGCTCTTGACTTGTGTTTCTGCAAGTTCAAGTGTCTTACTTAAGAGTTAATTGATTACACAATGTAAACATGAAGCAAAGATGATTTATTAAACTCTCCGACAGAGAGCACTCTTGATCCACCTTCTGGTGTGATTCAAGAGATTTAAGCAGTTGATTTACTTAAGGAAGATAAACAAATAAAAATAGAGTAATCAACTTAGCCAATGAATTAGATGTGATGGATTGACAATTAGTATTCTAAGAATAAGATGTAAATAATGATGAAAACAAGCACATCTAACCTAAGCATACACAAGTAAACACAACACGAGCCTCCCCAAATGGGGGAGGATGAGAGTGGGGACTTAAAAACCCCACTCAAACAAAAATACTTTATTGAAATTACAATTTTAATCCTTGAAAGCACTCTTCAAATGAAAGCATATAACTCTACAATCATCAAAATTTGTGTAAAAATGAGAGTGCTTTACTTTTACTTGAATCTTTTCTTGAAACTTAGCAAAAAGGGAAGAGAAGAAGTTTGAATGAGAGCAAAAGAGCAAGACAAAGAAGGCTGAAAATAAGAAGAAAATGATAGAAAGAAGGAATGAGAACAAAGAGGAAGTCAAAAGCAAGCAAAGGGAGAAATAGGGCAGCCAACTATGAGGCCAAAGGAGTATGAGAAATGATGAAAACGGGGTAGCGATGAAGAAGGAAGATGGCTGTCATAAAAATAAAAAAACAGGACAACGAACAAAAAGGGGAAGAAAAGGGCCAAAACAAGGTAGAAGAAGGCTAAAGAACTAGGGCAAAAAGGGGTAAAAAAGGGGCATAAACTAGGGCACACTAGGGTTGTCCAAAATGAAGAAAATGAGTGGTTAAAAGAGTAAAAAACGAGGCAATGAAGAAGAAAGAGTAAGAAAAGGCAAACAAAGCAAGGAGGAAAGGGGCTAGCAAGCAAGGAAACAAAAGAGGTCAAAGAGCAAAGAGAGAACTAGAAAAGGGAAGTTTCGGTAACCAAGTGTGTTGTTTAATCTTTGTTGATGGAAGGAAGGAGAAACCCCGATTGTTGTGTTTCTTTCTTGGATTGAGAAGTGCTTAGGAGAACTTGCAAAACGAAGGAATTAGATGAAAGAGAATCACCGGTTTATGAAAAAGAGTTTGATCCTTAAGCTTGTCTCTCACCCTTGATTGTCCCTGCAAAACCCTTACAAACAAAATTAAATCCGAACAAAATACTCATAAACTAGATTGTTAGCCCTTCAAGAGTATATATTGAATAATGATTTAATAATTGAAAGAGAGAAGGGTAAGAGAGATATCACCAAAGACGGTGTGAATCCACAATTCCAATAGCTCATGCATAGACCTCCGAAGTCACAACTTTTTTCCAATCTTTAAACAAATATTACAATAATTTTGGCAGAGTGTTCATACCCAAAATCTCCATTCGAATAGCGCTGAAAGAGCCTTTATTTATACAATGAGAGACTGCTAAAACCCTAAAACCAACCCTCATAACCTAACCGGCCTGGCCACCTAACAAAGAAGTCGAACCTAAAATGAAGAGCTGGGAGTGAGGGGAGGCCTCCACCTAGGCAAGGCGCCCCCACTCCAACCCTAAATACTGCAAACAACCCGGAATTGAGGCCACACGTGTGGAAGGCGCCTTCAAGAGAGAGAGGGGCGTGAATGGTTGAAGGAGGCGTTTGGATGTTGGTAAAGCCACTTCTTAGGTCTGGATGCAACCTCTGTTAGGTTTGGGAAGGCCACTGATGGTGTAAGCCTCAGTCTTTACCTCGATCAAATCACCGGACCAATGAATGCTCTCCATCTCATTTTTTAGCTGGAGATGACATGTATGCTAACTGAATATAAATTAATTGCTCACTTAATGCTGACTGAAGCTGAGTTATGACAACTCGAAACATCATAAATGCCCAATGAGATGTTATTTAGCCTTTTATTTCGTCGAATTTGGATTAATTTGGAGAGTTTTAATTTTTTCCAAAATAATCATTTTTTAATAAAAATTCTTTTTTTTCCTCAAAACTGACTTTTTTGAGAAAAATTGCATTGTGTCCGATTGATGATCTGAAAGTTGGCTCCGACTGGCTAGCCGATCAAGAGTGATTTTTGGCTTAAGGTTAGAGCCTTCAATCACTGAATTCGGGGTCCGGATGACCAACTTATTATGAATGGATTTTTTCCATTTAATTTATGGAAAAATTAACCCAAAAACTTAGGAAAAATAATTAAAAATTTTAAAAATAATTTTTTCTCCGTTCGAAAAAGTTTTTTTCGAAATTTTTTTATATGTCCAGATGACTTAGGACATGACCATGCTCTACTTAAACAATGTCTAGTAGGTTTATAACACTCAGTTGGGCTCTAATAACTTCTCAAGGCCCATAATTCAACATCGGGCATTCCAGCTTTGGAGGAAGCGGGAGAAAACCTCGTCAATTATACTCAGCTGAAGGCAAAGCATAATTGTCAGGGGCAAAAAACTCCTTGGAATACCTTATTTGAGATTCTACATCTCAGGAGACCAAACCACTAAAAAAAACACCCTACTAGCACATTTTATTACAAACCCCGCGGGGCCATGGTCAAAATTATTCAACTCAAAAACTGGCTAGCCAATATTGGCTAGACATGAAGACGGATCAACTGATAACTGGAATCAAAGTTTGAACAAGTCTGTCAACCGATGGCTCCTCAAGTAACCCAACTATGGTACAAAAAAGTTGGTAACATCTGGCTCCAACTGTGGGACAGGTACTTGCTTGATCTATTGATCAAAGAGAGTGCCTGAGAATCCAGGAATCTCTGGTACCTGCATGTAAATAGAAGTGTCTCAATTCCATGTATATGATAAAAATATGCCATGATGAAATACCAGAAAAATATTTTTTTGCTTTTTCGAAATAAAGTACATGAAAATAAACTTTTTCCTTTTCAGCATATATAAATGAAATATAATACATATGCTATCATACAAAAAATAAGAAATTTTGATACATTTTCTACATGGATATGATACATAACATATGATACAGAAATAAAGTACATAAAAATACAACAAGGATGGGTTTAGAAAATCCCTGGGATGACCTCTTGGTCATCTTGGAGGTTGTTTCAATAAAAGGGCTTCAAGTGTTGGCCATTCATGGGCAGGTTTAATATTTCTCCATCCATGGTGTTAAGGAAAAAAGAATTGGTGCCAGCCGTGTCGCGGATGATAAACGGGCTTTTCCAAAGGCTGTCAAATTTTCTATGCTTTCCAAGCTTCTCCCTTCTCTTATCCCATAAGAGAATAGTATCTCCTATTTGGAAAGCTCTTGGCCTGGCTGACTTATCAAAGGTGCCCTTCATGCTTTCTTGATGTCTGAGTGACTAGTCAAGGGCAACTTTTCGGGATTCATCCAATTCTATAATCTAATTGATCCTCTGCTCCATTTCTGCTTGTTCCATGCCATACTCACTTAACATCCTGAAGATCGGGATCTGCATGCTGACCGGAAGGGTGGCTGTGAGGCCATACACCAGCTCAAAAGGTGACTTACCAGTTGAGTTCTTCTTAGTGGTCCTATCCGCCCACAGAGCATACTTAATCTTGCTATCCCATGATCTCTTATTATCTCCCACAGTCTTCTTGAGGATAGACATTAATTTTTTATTGGTGGACTCAGCAAGTCCATTGCCCTGTGGGTAATAATCAGATGAGTGGGATAGGATAATGCCATACTTAAAGCATAAGTCATTTATTGCCTCTGAACTAAAGGATTTGGCATTATCGGTTGTTATCTTAAGCGGAGTTCCGAATCTGGTGATGATTCTTTCCTCGATGAAGTCAATAACAACCTTTTCAGTGGCCGTTTTAGTGCGTATGGCCTCTACCCAGTTGGTGAAGTAATCGGTTGCTGTGAGAATCCAACAAAAACCATTGCTGGAGTTATCCTTGAATTTTCCAATAAAATCAAGCCCTCACTGCTGAAAAGGGGCAAGGACAACAACCGGAGTAAGGGGAAGAGCTGCCAACTTCTGCTTCCCAGTGAATAGCTGACACTCCTGGCAACACTTCATATGCTTGTGAGCATCTACAAAAATGGTTGGCCATTAGTAACTAGCTCTCAAGATTTTGTGGGCAGTTGTATTTGCTGCATAATGGCCTCCACAAAATCCTGAGTGAAACTCTGCTAATATCTTCTTAGAATCCTGTTTGTTGATGCACCTAAGTATAATACCATTTGGGTTCCTCCAACCCAGGCCCTCTTGGGTAAGGCAATACCTAGCAGTCTTAAGTCTCAAAGCCCTACGCTTGTGTCCTTTGAGGTGATTAGGGCAGGTGAGATGGAGAAGGAAGAAAATGATGTCTAAATACCAATGGTTGTCCAGGTTTTGAAAGGCAGGAGTCATGGCAGGCTGAGGGATGTCATTTTCTGCGATCATCTCAATGGCTTCTTCGTTCTTTTGAGTAAGCATTTTCGCAAGGCCTTGCCCCTTGATTAATTTAGTGGGCTTTATCTCAAGGTCATATTCCTGAATCTTGGACACCCATGTACCCCCTATTGCTAAACAATCCTTTTGAGAAAGGATATCCTTAACAGCAGTGTGGGGAACATATCCGATAACCTTGGAATACCCGATATAAGTCCTGAAATGTTTTGAAGATTTAACTAAGGCATAAGCCTGCTGCTCCATGATGGTATACTTTAGCTCGGAATTCTGCAAGGCTCTACTCATGAATGCTATAGGTTGCTCAAACCCTTCGATGTTCTTGTTACCTCCTGATTTGACAGGGATATCCACAGGGCTACAAGAGAGAATGATCGAGTTCAAAGGCCACCTACAGGAAGCTTCAAAGTTATTTTCTGAAATGTTA
>LPNX011229904.1:552-40983 GCA_001517045.1 Pseudotsuga menziesii
GCATAAACGTAGCATACAAGAGTTTTTATATCACTTCTTATAGCCTTCAACGCAGTCTCAAACAGTCACACCAACACTTCAGGCAGTACGATTATACACACATATATAGAGTAGAGTAGAAATCCTTCAGTCTATGCTGGAAACGCCTGCTACTTACAGTCCAAGCCAATTTCAACAGAACCACCAAACTCGTAGAACCCGGTCAATCAAAAGAAATTGCACACCATAAGCCTTCAAATAACCCACTACAAATATCGACTTGAAATCTCTAATCTGCCTGTCAGTAACCAGGCAAGCACAAACCCAGAGCTCCAACGATCTTGAGACAAAATGGGAATTAGGTCAAAAAATTAGGGTTTATGCATTTACCACTGAGTCTTCAACGCATCCTTCAATAGTCTCTACGCACTGCTTTACGCTTCAGCAAGGCTACACGCAGCATCCAGTATTCTCATAAAATCGCAGTCATATATCATGGCGAGTCTCTTCACGCAGCAATATTAATGGCAGCAATTTACATCATACATTATTTACACAACGCAGATATTAATCGCAGCATATACATCATACATTATTTAGTGCAATAGATCACAGTTCAACTAGCTCAAGCAGAGTCTACACGCAGGTCTTCACAACGCAGGTCTTCAACGCAGGTAGCCTCCATGATGCTCAGGCTTCAGTCTTCACGCAGGGCTTCACGCCAGGGAGCTCCACGCTGGAAATCGCAGTTACAAGCTCGGTCTTCACGCAGGTCTCTAACCAAACAAGGAAAACTGGATTCATGGTGAAAATTTTCGATGGGCAATGGAGAAACGTAGGTCTTATCAGGGAACGCTGGCCATACAGATATGGAATGCAAGTTATAATGATGGAAGTATTTTAGGAGTGGTTGACGGAACACAGTATTTTGTTCAACATCTACCAGATGCTCGCGGCCGTAATCGCATAAGTATAATGATCGCAGTCACTCCATACTCGCTTCACAATGCAAAACGCAGAGCTCCAACGTTTCAACGCCCAACAAGAACCATCCGTCAGTTTCATCTCCATTCTCTATGAGATGCATTCAACGCCTTCGTTTTGAGCAGTTCAAGCAGAGATTGTTCTTCAACGAGGAGAATGGAGTCTCAAATGATCAAATCGCAGGCTCAAATGATCAACGCAGTGTTCTACATGTGCACAGCTTCATGCATGAAACTAGGTCAAAAAATAGGGTTTCATGTGGAGGCATTGAGAGGCCGTGGGAAGGGTAGAATAAACTAAGCCGAAACCTTAAAACTGTAGAGGAATAAACTCATCAGGCAGCAAAAATGAGTACACTATATTCACAGCAGAGTGAGACCAAGCCCACTTCTCAACGTAGCACACAAAACTCAATCGAGAAGGAATTGTAACGCATACAATGCATGCAGGCAGGAGAGATTGGCAGGCAGCTCTGAAAGAGCAGACTGGCAGGCAGAATGGCAGCCCCAGCCAGGAGTTATGGCAGACAGCCCTGCTCTGATACCACTTGTTGGTAATAACTCCCGATTCCAATTGATTATTCAAATGCAAATGCCTATATTTATACATTTCATGAGGCGGTTGATTACCAGCCTTTTCGCCTTCCTATCTATTCATATTCCTATTATTTATTTACAAAAATCCTGACGGATTATTCTAACATTTATGATAATTTCTGAACTAAAATCAATTAATAAATACTAATGCTATCTAGACTAATAATCACAAAAGCACACAACTATCAAATTTTCCTAAGAGATGAAACAAGTAAATTTCTTTTTTCAAAAGTCGAAGTTAGTGAAAATCCAAGTTAACGTGCCTTCCAAAATAATATCTTCTAAGAGATGTTAAGTCTCAAAAGCTATTAGTTGAAGGTATGAAAGAAACATTTATGTAATCATCATGCAACAATATCCATGTGTGTAAGTTCTAGCCTTTGGTGAATACTCTCCCAAGGAGATAAAATGGATATTCTATGTATGCCTTAGGTACCACAAGTGTTTCCCACTTGCATTCACCCATGTTGGGAAGAAGAGAAACTAAGGTTACCAGTTCATAGTCTAGATAAGTTGTATGGGTAGGGAATACAAGACATAAATCCTTGACTTCAAGCTCTAGGAAAGTGATTTCACATTGAGGACTTGTCAGTTTCCTAAAAAACCCATACATGCTTAAATACCACTAAACAATCAAAGAGCTAATACCAACTTACTTTCCTAGCATGACCTCGTGCTTGACACATATGTAGCATGAGCATTCCCTACAAGCTCTCCTTGTTACTGATGGATTTTTTATTCTTTATTTATATCCTAGTTTCTAAATTTAGTGGCCTTAATACCTTTTTACTCTACAATACTAAACCATTTCCCTATATTGTACTTATTCTTTTTCTATAAAATAAAAGCTTGATAAATTTTAGGTGTGTTGTTCATTTTATGGCATGTTTCTTAATCTCGAAAGGGGTGGAGTGAAATTGATGGCAGATGATAGGACTACGTAGATTGAACTAAAACAATGCAAAGATGATGATGAAAATAAAATTTCCCTTTCGATTAATCCTCTAATTTATGANTCTCGAAAGGTGTGGAGTGAAATTGATGGCAGATGATAGGACTACGTAGATTGAACTAAAACAATGCAAAGATGATGATGAAAATAAAATTTCCCTTTCGATTAATCCTCTAATTTATGAGAAGGTAAGAGGTTTATTTGTTCTTTTAATACACATACAACATGTGTCACTTCAATGCATCTAACTGATATCTTAATTGATAAATAAATTTATAAAGCATGCAAATGGAAGAAACTTCATAACTTCTCTTTTAATGCAAAAACAAACGGTAGGAGAGGATTAAAAAATATCATACCTAACTAAATTTTGAAAAAATCAAGGATTCAAAAAGGATCTTCTAAAACAAAATCTAGAAAAATAAAACGATGCTTCCAAACTCCAAAAATCATGCAATCACTACACAATTTAAAATGGTTTTCATAAATGGATTGTAAGACTATTTCAAGACGAGCAAAAACCAATATTTCTAATGTGTGCAATCACACTACTACTTAAAAATGGATGACAATTCCTCAAACAAAGTCCTTTACTCTAAAACATGCAATTGATCCTATGGACAAGAACAAGACATGCAAATGCCACAAGCAAAAAACTAGGTTCAACTATTATTATGTCACCTAAATTTTGAAGGAGATCGATTAAGAAAAAAATAGGAAAGGGTTCTAACTATCTATAGGTGACAAATAACTCATACAAATCAAACACGCAACAAAAAATGGTCAAAATTTTAGATTTAGAATGAAAAGGATAACCACTTTCACCCATGGTTTCTTCTTCCATACCTATAAGGCCAACCATAAACCCTTGGACACTACTATGATTCCCAAACTAGAAACCAAATAGGATTGCTCGCTACTATTTCCCTAACAAGTGCAACGAAGAAGGAAACAAGAGAATTTTTTAATCCAAACATCAAGCAACGGTGCTCATATTCCTCTCAAATTTGTCCTACTTAAGCTACAGAGGATGAATGAAAAAAAAAGAATCTTAAAGAGAGTAGAAAACAAATAAAATTCAGTCCATTTGTAAGATCAAATTCAAAGAATCCCTTCCCCAATATGGTCTCCAATTCTATTTTAAACTAAATATTATCCAGTGCTAATGGTTGAGGTTTGTAATTTGCAATGACAGGGTGATGGTCATCGACAAATACACAAATCAAATATTATGCTTATTCCCTAAACTTATTATGAATAATTTCACAAGAGAGATATTGGGGGAGGATAAAGGAGAAAGCATGTAACTGAAGCTCAACCATTGAGTTCATTGAGTCATGATCCATGGATATATTTTTACTTCTCCAGAAGTTCCTTATGTGTACGTGCACACATAGAATAAAAAATCATTCCTCATTTTGAAAAAATTAATAATCTAACGTGAAAATTAAATTCAATAACAAATTCCAAGGAAAAAATCTAAGAAAATATATTTCTACAAGAATTTATGCAATAGTAATTGGGGAACAATGAATATTTTTTTATTAAATCGAAGGAGATCCACAACCTACAATGCTTGGTAATTTTTTATGGCACTTTCCTCCTCCAATATATAGGTTCTCTCTCCTTCACCCTTAACTTTAATCAACAAAGTCTAAAATGAGTGAAGACTCCTACACGATGAGGTGGAGTAGGGTGAGCATGCATTTCCTTCATGTATAATTTACAGGAATGCCACTTTTTAACTCCGTTAATACAATATTCAAGGGGTGTAGGACAAAAGTATCATGTGTGCAAAACATTTTTTGTTTTAGAAACCCCAGGAAGATGAACTTTGCATGTTCCAACATCGAAATCATTATGTACTTTCTCAACTTTCTCATAAACTAAACATTGTCACAAGATTAAGTTGATTCCTCGACGATACATGGTATCCCAAAAGATGAGATATAATTGGGATCGATGTAAAATGTGACTTCATTCATCCTAGCATACATGAGCATTAATTAAAATATGAAATGAGAAACATGTTTTCATCCAACAAGGAATAAAAAACTATAGTTTCTTCACTATTGTAGGGTAGTTCAAACATCATTTCAGCAAATGCTAAAGAATTCTTGGACTTAGAAGTGGAAAATTGGAAATAAAATTCTTGCAATATACTCTCTATTTTGAATATTTTCTCCCATTGATTTATCAAATCAAAATATGTTGCAGAGGATTGGTATCTTCCAATACAATGGTTTTCCAGGGAAGTATATAATGTCTAAACCATTGGACATCATGAACCACTACGAAATATAACTTGTGGACATGGGAATAGTATAATTTGGGGTTGGAAAATGTAATTTCCCATTTTTGTAAATTTGATCAACATACCAATTCTTCAATTATTTCACAATGTAGTCAAATTCAACTTCTTACAATGCTAGTTAAATGGATTCAATTGATCCCAAAATTCCTCCAATTGCTTTCAAACTTCGTGAGGAAGTTTCTGAGGGGTTATGGTACATATGAGCACATATATCAGACATACAATCAACTGATATACCCAAACATGGTTTTCAATTTGCAACGGAATAAGTTTCGGGACACGACTAGTCAATTTGGGAGGTGGAAATCCCCCTGGGGTCCTGGAACAAATCTCTTACAAGAACTGTAAAACATTCACTAATGGTGGGTATGATTCTTGGATATGTTATAATACATTAACTAAATTATATTTACATAATAATATGTGGTTTTGGGGTCGAATAGGTATTCAAGAGAACTCCATGGAATTACTAGTAGTTTTGAGATTCCAACCCCCAATTGTAGATGACTCCAAATAGCTCCAAATGCTCCCGAATTATACTAGAAGGTGTATGAGCGATATAATTTTCAGGGATGTATTATTTTCTTCCAATTACTTCTGCAATTATATATCAAATTCTGAATAAGATATATGCTTTAACTAGCAATTTTGGGGCTCAAATCCCCCCCAGTTAATTGTCGGAATGGCCTCCAAAATGTGCATAAACCCACTCAAATTTTCAAATTGAGTTCAGGAATGTGTATAGGACATAAAAGTGGAATAATATTCTTAAACAATCAAACTCCCATGGTTATTATCACTTCCTTCAATCCGATATATAAAAACTAGTTTTGAACCCTTGGGTAAATGAGATGCAATTTAATCCAATGGTTATGGAATTCGACCCAATGGCCACAAAATCTCAGTTAATGAATATGAAACATAAAATATACTTCATTTAAAATCCATTCATGCATGAATAATAAATAATTTACACATCCATTCAAATCTACCAATATTATAAGAGTTTGCAACAAGGAAGTAGGAAATGGCACTGTTTCTTTATTACTGATCAGTAATACATAAAATATATTGGCCTTTAGACCTGATAAATTTATGAAAAGACAGAGAAAATTAATTACATCAGAATACAATATGTTGGAGAAACATTATCTCCCTCATAAAGATAAATGGCTCACCAAGTGCACCTCACTCCAGCGGGATGAAATATGGTGAAAGAATGTGAGATGGGAGGGGGAATGAGCTACATCAAAGTGTCCATAATATTTATAGATGAAAATATATAATATAAATCTATTTAGTCTCCTATAAATACCCAATTTGCCTCTCCAATCACCAATTAGGATGTGAATCTTTCAACCTCGAAATTGGCTCAAGCATGAACTAGTCACTCACTAGCTCTCTCTCTTCACAACAACAAATTTCACAACTGATCAAAAAGACCCTTCTCATGGATGCTACCTATATTTTATAAACTTTAATGGTATCCTAAAATTCCAAATACATCCATAAAATAAATCCAAGTAGAATTGGCGTGGCTCCTCATCCTATGCCATGTGGCCTCTCTCTTCACCTTCTATCTTCTCCTAAATTGAGTAGGATCCCATTGGGCTTCTCCAAATCACATGAGAGCTCTATTGGATGCTCTATTTTGACTTGATATGTTATATATGTCAGATTTCAGCCTTCATATCTGACTTGTGTCATAACTGTCATAGAATGTCCATCATTGGTGTCATAGATGCCATAAGTGTAAGGGGAATCTAGCCAAGTGTCCATGAAACTCCCCGTTTGGATCTTCCTTTCTCATGTAAGTTACACTTCATCCAAAATTAAACCTATGAAGTATAATTAAAATCATATTGACCTTACAATCCATCCAAAACATTAGTATTTCCATATATTTGAGATTGCAAGAGGTGGATGCCATTTAACATAGGCATTCTAGCTAGTGTGGGTCCCACATCATCCATGTGTCCTCATGATCACTTCCACTTTGATTTTACCTTGTATTTATTTATTTATCTCCTTTATTAAACATTTATGCTGTTATAATGTTCAAACATCATTTATTTTCCATCTTATTCCAAATCTCAAAGCTTCCACCCCCAACCCAGGAAACTAGTGATTTTCAAGCTTGGCAATTATTTGACCTTTATAATCAACTTGACAAATTTCATGAATATGGGAAGTGTGATTTGTACATTGTGACCCAATTCAAAATTTGGTACATTAAAAATCCTCCCTTCCCAATATTGCTTGTCCTCAATCAATTTCAAACATGGTTGTTGAAGAACCTGCTTTTTGTATGATTCTTTGAAGTTCCCACTGAGCTTCCCACTTTGAGTCCTTGAGATTCCATGAATATTTTAGAGAGCAGCCACCATTATTACAGATGCAATACTAATATTAAAATCACCTTATTGAGTGGGGAATCCGTATCCCATACTTCTTGTTTCCCGAATAATTTGAAATCAATGGGACTAAAAACTATGCCAGGGTTCCATTGCTTGCTTTGCACTCCAACAATTAATAGTGCTCTCCAACCCATACCATTAGGAAAGAGAATTTATGGATCCCATTTTATTGTATGCGTTATTCCAAACATCATGATTACATAATATATATCATTAAAGTACATAACAACATAAGAAAAATGTACATCAAGGAGGTCCTCACCAAAAAATCATGAAATTGCTTATACCTCCAAGTGTGTACACTACCATTTCCCAAGTGCATACATGCTTCAAGTGACCAATAAAATATGCTCCAATGACATAGGTGAGGATCCCATGTCCTGTAATTCTTCTCCAAAATTTTGTGATATGCATCAAAATATTCAGCCATGTATTCTTTCATCCAAGAAGTGGATGAAGAATCTCCACTCAAATGTTAACCAAATAATGAGCAAGAAAAACAAGGAGACTTCAAATGAATCAAAGAAGTCTCACCCATACATCCATGAATGAGTGAATCATAAATATATAACAATGTATGTGGCTGGTAACAAAAATGTTCTGCCATCATAAATCTATTCACCCCAGTGTTGGATTAAGTTCCTCCAACATCAAATGAACCAAGTGTTGAGAAATAAAAACCATGAGTCTTCAAGTGACTCAAATGCATATCATAGGTGCATCCATGTAGATGTGCATCATCAGAAAGTAACCAAGAATTCTGATACAAATGTGAATAATAATGTTCTCCAAATGATATGTAATGTGCATCAATATAGTCATCTATGTGTTATTTCATCCCATAAGTGAATGGAGAACCTCCACCAAAATCTTAACAAAACAAGGAGAAAGGAAAACATGAAAACTTCACGTGGCTCAAATAAGTATTATCAATACACTCATGAATATGTATATCACCATGTAATATCCAAGGATGTTGCTGCCAATAATAATGTTCTTCAATCATATAACTCTTCACCCAAGTTTGGGATGAATTTCCTCTAACTTCAAGTAGACTAGGAAAGGAGAAAGGAAAGTCATGAGTCTCCAAGTGACTCAAGTGAACATCATAGGTTCACCCATGGAGATGTGTATAATCATAATGTAAAGAAGGATACTAGTGCAAATGTAAATAATATGGTGCTCTAATAATTTAATCATGGTAAGGATCCATATCGGTAGTACAATATAGTTCTTTCAAAAGTGTGAAACCTTTGTCATAGATTGGTTTCAATGTAGAGGAATCATGCTCTTCTTTAAAATTTGCATAACCTTCATCAAGATAAAATTCAAGTTCCTCTTCCACCACATCAAGTGTTTGAAACTATTCAAGTTCAAATTCAAACATATCAAGCACATTCAAATTTCCACATCTCTCATCTTCCTCCATGTCATGAGAATCCTCCAAACAATCTACCATTTGAGAATATTTGATGTTGCACATTGCTCTTTGAATCTTCTCCATGTATTCAAGGAATGATGGCTCCTCCAAGGGAGTGGCTCTCCAGCAAGAATTTGATATCAATGCGTAAGTGTCATCTATATTCTAAGGGATTCTTGGATATACCTTTCATGCATCTTCAAGGATAATTCAATTAAGGATGGTTCATGGGAGTTAACCTCCTCTTCTCCTTCATTCTGAATTTGATCAACTCCTTGAAGCTCAAATGGTGATGGGGAAGTTGATATTGGTTCTTCATTTGCTGCTACAAGGTCTTCATATTTATGATCATGAGAAATTTGGATTGCAGCAACATTTTTAGATATGATCTCTACGTCACCAACATAGAGTTATGAGAACCCATCATTAGGTACTCCTTCATAGTTCAAAACATCCATCAGTAGATGCCATTTGGTCCATCTCCATAGTAGAATTTGTTTCAGAATGATATTCAATAGTTTCAAGGTACTCTTCTTCCTTATCATGTGATGTTTCATCATATTTTTCAAATTCATTTGGGAGAGAATTTTGATCCTATTGATGTAATGGTTTTTCTTCTTCACCACCCATAGAAATTTGTAGCTCCTTGGTCTCCTCCCTACTTGTGCATTGGTTATTATTCATTAATGAGTTCTTATTTGAATTATTTTTCATAAATTCCTTCAACCAATCATTAAGGTTTTCAAAATTGATGGTATTATGTGTCTCTTCATGATGGAAACTTATACTACCCATAAATTGGCTATCCATCAATTCGAATGCTTTCTTAACCTGCCTGGTCATCTCCTCACCACTTGACTTAATGACTTTATTAAATTCATCTATACCATCCATAAATTCAATAGGTTCCAATACCATGATATGATACTATTGTAATTTCCCCTTTTGGGAAATTTTATCAAAATACCAATTCTTCAATTATTTCACAATATACTCAAATTCAACTTCTTACAACTCTAGTTAAATGGATTCAATTGATCCCAAAATTCCTCCAATTTATTTCAAACTTGGTCAGGAAGGTTCTGAGTGGTTATGAGAAATATGAGCACATATATAATACATATAATAAACTGATATACCAAATCATGGTATGCAATTTTCAAGGGAATAAGTTTTGGGACAAGACTAGTCAATTTGGGAGGTGGAAATCCCCCCTGGGTCCTGGAACAAATATCTTCCAAGCACTGTACAAAATTCACTAATTGTGGGTATGATAATTGTTTCTGTTAGAATAAATTATTTCAATTATATTTTCAGCATTATATTTGGTATTTGGGTCGAATAGGTATTCAAGATAACTCCATGAATTTACTAGTAGTTTTGAGGTTCCAACCCCCAATGGCAAATTACTCCAAATACCTCCAAATGCTCCCAAATTGTACCATAAGGTGTATGATTGATTTAATTTTCATGTATATATTATATCCTTCCAATTAATTATGCAATCCTATATCAAATTCTGAATAAGATAGATGCTTTACCTAGCAATTTTGGGGCTCAAATCCCCCTGGGTAATTTCCAAAATGGCATTCAAATGTATAGAAAACCACTCAAATTATAAAATTGAGGTAGGTGATGTTAATAATACATAAAAATGGACTCATATATTGAACCAATCATATTCCCATGGTTATTATCACTTCCTTCAATCCGATATATAAAAACTAGTTTTGAACCCTTGGGGAAATGAGATGTAATTTAATCCAATGCTTATGAAATTGTACCAATGGCCAAAAAATATCATTTAATTAATATTATATCTCAAATATTATTCAATTAAATTTAATTCATGCATGAATAATCAATATTTTATATAGACATTCGAATCTACCAATACTATAAAATTTTGCAACAAGGAAGTGGGAAATGGCACTGTTTCTTTATTACTGATCAATAATACATAAAATATATTAGCCTTTTGACCTGATAAATTTATTAGCAGAGATATCATAGTATTTACATCATAATACAATATTCTGGAGCAAGAGGATCTCCCTCAAAAAGATAAATGGCTCACCAAGTGCTCCTCACTCCATCGGGTTGAAATATGGTGAAAGAATGTGAGATGGGAGGGCGAATGAGATGAATCCTGAAGTGTCCACAGGATTCTGTAGCTGAACCTATATATTATAAATCCATTAAATCTCCTTTAAATACCTTATTTTCCTCTCCAATCAGCAATGAGGACGGGAATCTTTCACCCTCGAAATTGGCTCAACCAGGAACTAGTCACTCACTAGCTCTCTCTCTTCACAAGAACAAATTTCACAACTGATAAAAAATCCCCTTCTCATGTATTCTCCCTGAATTTTATAAATATTATGGTCTCATCAAATTCCAAATACATCCATAAACCAAATACAAGCCGAATTGGTGTGGCTTCTCATGCTATGCAATGTGGCCTCTCTCTACACCTTCCATCTTCTCATAAATTGAGTAGGAACCCAATGGGATTCTCCAAATCACATGAGAGCTCTATTGTATTCTATATATAGAACTTATATGTTAGATATTTCTGATGTCAGCCTCATATCTGACTTGTGTCATAACTGTCATAGAATCTCCATCATTGGTGTCATAGATGTCATAACTGTAAGGGGAATCTAGCCAAGTGTCTAGAAAACACCTCATTTGGATCTCCTTGCTCATGTAAGTTACAATTCATCCCCAATTCGACCTATGAAGTATATTAACATAGTATATTGACCTTATAATCCATCCAAAACATTAGGCTCTCCATAGATTTGAGATTGCAAGAGGTGGATTCCATTTAACATAGGCATTCTAGCTAGTGTGGGTCCCACATCCTCCATGTGTCCTCATGATCACTTGCCACTTTTATTTTCCCTTTTATTTATTTATTTATCTCCTTTATTTAATATTTATGCTAGTATAATGTTAAAACATCATTTATTGTCCCCCTTATTCCAAATATCAAGGATTCTACCCCCAACCTAGGAAACTAGTGATTTTCATCCTTGGCAATTATTTGACCTTTAGCATCAATTTGACAACTTCCATGAATATGGAAAGTGTGATTTGGCCATTTTGACCCAATGCAAAATTTGGGGCATTAAAAATTCTCCCTTCCCAATATTTCTTGTCCTCAATCAATTTCAAACATGGTTGTTGAAGAACATGCTTTCTGTATGATTCTTTGAAGTTTCCAATGAGATTCCCACTTTAAGTCCTTGATATTCCATGAATATATTAGAGAGGAACCACCATGATTTATGCTTCACTACTCTGATTAAAATCACCTTATTATGTGGGGAATCGATCTCCCATACTACTTGTTTCCCAAATAATTTGAAATCAATGGGAATAAAAACTATCCCAGGGTACCATTGCTTGCATTGCACTCCAACAATTAAGAGTGATCTCCAACCCATACCATTATAAAAGAGAATTTATGGATCCCATTTTATTGAATTCATTCTTCCAAAAATCATTAGTACATAATATATATCATCAAAGTACATAACAACATAATAGGAATGTACATCAAGGAGGTGCCTCACCAAAAACTCATGAAAGTGCTTATACCTCCAAGTGAGTAGACTACCATTTCCCAAGTGCATACATGCTTCAAGTGACCAATCAAATCTGCTCCAATGACATAGGTGAGGATCCCATGTCCTATAATGCTTCTCCAAAAGGTTGTGATATGCATAAAAATATTCAGCCATGTATTCTTTCATCAAGGAAGTGGATGAAGAATCTCCACTCAAATCTGAACCAAATAATGAGCAAGAAAAACAAGGAGACTTCAAATGAATCCAAGAAGTCTCACCCATACATCCATGAATGAGTGAATAATAAATATATAACAATGTGTTTTGCTAGTAAGAAAACTTTTCTCCCATCATAAATCTATTCACCCTAGTTTTGTATGAATTTCCTCCAACATCAAATGAACCAAGTGTTGAGCAAGAAAAACCATGAGTCTTCAAGTGACTCAAATGCATATCATAGGGGCATCCATGTAGATGTGCATCATCAGAAAGTAACAAGGAATGATGCTGAAAATATGAATACTAATGTGCTCCAAATTATGTGTAATGTGCATCAATATAATCATCTATGTGTTCTTTCATCCTATAAGTGAATGGAGAACCTCCACCAAAATCTGAACAAAATAAGGAGCAAGAAAAACATGAAGACTTCAAGTGGCTCAAAGAAGTCTCATCAATACAATAATGAATATGTATATCATCATGTAACATCAGAGAATGTTGTTGCCAATAATAATTGTATTCAATCATATAACTCTTCACCCAATTGTGGGATGAAGTTCCTCCAACTTCAAGTAGACCAGGAAAGGAGCAAGGAAAGTCATGAGTCTCCAAGTGACTCAAGTGAACATCAGAGGTGCACCCATGGAGATGTGTATAATCATAATGTAAATAAGGATGCTTCTGCAAATGCAATTAATATGGCACCCTAATAATTCCATCATCAAAAGGAGAAATAGAATGTACATACTCTTCCTGTGCCACCATAAAAAAGAAACCTTTCACCCATACTTCATTAGGATGAATGCTGCAAAATATGGAATTGTAGGAAGTAGGAGAATGAAATAACTCACCCAAATGCTCAAAAAGTGCAGAAGTTTCATCATGGTAAGGATCCAGATGGGTAGTATCATGCAGCGCTTTCAAAAGTGTGAAACATTTGTCATATATTGGTTCCAATGTAGAGGAATCATGCTCTTCTTTAAAAGTTGCATAACCTTCATCAAGAGACAATTCAAGTTCCTCTTCCACCACATCAAGTGTTTGAATATATTAAAGTTCAAATTCAAACATATAAATCACATTCAAATTTCCACATCTCTCATGATCCTCCATGTCATGGGAATCCTCTAAACAATTTAATAGTAGAAAATCTTCGATGTTGCACATTGCTCTGTGAATCTTCTCCATGTCTTCAAGGAATGATGGCTCCTCCAAGGAAGTGGCCCTCCAATAAGAATTTGATACCAATGCTTGAGTGTCATGGAGTATGCTAAGGGATTCTTGGATATCCCTTTCACCCATATTCAAGGATCCTTCAATGAAGGATGGTTTATGGGACTTAACCTCCTCTTCTTCTTCCTTCTGGATTTGATCAACTTCTTGAAGCTCAAGTGGTGATGGGGAAGTTGATCTTGGTTCTTCCTTTGCTGCTACAAGGTATTCATATTTATTCTCATGATAAATTTGGATTGCAGAAACATTTTCAGATCTTATCTCTATGTCATGTACATAGAGTTGTGATCACCCATTATTCAGTACTCCTTCATAGTTCAAAACATCCATCAGTAGATGCCCTTTGGTCCATGTCCATAGTAGAATTTGTTTTAGAATGATATTAAATAGTTTAAAGGTAATATTATTCCTTTACATGTGATGTTTTATGATATTTTTCAAATTCATTTTGGAGTGAATTTTGATCCTCTTGATGTAATGCTTTTTATTCTTCACCACCCACAGAAATTTGTAGCTCCTTGGGCTCCTCCCTACTTGTGCATTGATGATTATTGATTAATGAGTTTTTATTTGAATTATTTTTCATAACTTCCTTCAACCAATCATTAATTTTTTCAAAATGGATGGTCTTATGTGTCTCTTCATGAAGGAAACTTCTACTACCTATAAATTGGCTAGCCATCAATTCGAATGCCTGCTTACCCTTCCTGGTCATCTCCTCACCACTTGACTTAATGACTTTATTAATTTAATATATACCATCCATAACTTCAATAGGTTCCAATACCATGATCTGATACCACTATAATGTCCCCTTTTTGGAAATTTTATCAAAAGACAAATTCTTCAATTATTTCACAATGTACTCAAATTCAACTTCTTACAACTCTAATTAAATGGATTCAATTGATCCCAAAATTCCTCCAATTTCTTTTAATATTGGCAAGGAATATTCTTAGGGGTTATGGAGCATATCATCACATCTATCATACATATAATAAGCTGATATACCCAACCATGGTCTGTAATTTTTAAGGGAAGAAGTTTTGGGGCAAGACTAGTCAATTTGGGAGGTGGAAATCCCCCTTGGGTCCTGGAACAAATCTCTTCCAAGAACTGTACAAAATTCATTAATGGTGTGTATGATACTTGTATCTGTTATTAGAAATTAATTAAATTATATTTTCAGCATCATATGTGGTTTTGGGGTTGAATAGGTATTCAAGAGAACTCCATGAATTTACTAGTAGTTTTGAGGTTCCAACCCCCAATGGTTGATGACTCCGAATAGTTTCAAACTCTACTAAATTGTACCAAACATTTTATGAGTTATATAATATTTAGGGATGCATTATTTACTTCCAATTAATTATCCAATTCTATATCAAATTCTGAATAAGATAGATGCTTTAACTAGCAATTTTGGGGCTCAAATCTCCCTCGGGCAATTGCCGGAATGGCCTACCAAATGTACAGAAACACACTAGAATTATAAAATTGAGGTAGGGGATGTGTATCGGTCATCAAAAGGGAATCATATTCTGAACCAATCTAGATCCCATGGTTATTATCACTTCCCTCAATTTGATATATAAAAACTAGTTTTGAACCCTTGGGGAATTGAGATGCAATTTAATCCAATGGTTATGGAATTTGACCCAGTGGCCAAGAAATATCTATTAATGAATATGAAACCTCAAATATTCTTCATTTATAGTCCATTCATTCATGAATAATCAATATTTTACACAACCATTCAAATCTACCAATATTATAAGAGTTTGCAACAAGGAAGTGGGAAATGGAACTATTTCTTTATTACTAATCAATAATACATAAAATATCTTGGCATTTAAACCTGATAAATTTATAAAAAGAGAGATAATATTATTTAAATCAGAATAAAATATGTTATAGCAAAAGGATTTCCCTCAAAAAAATAAATGGCTTGCCAAGTGCTCCTCACTCCACCGGGCTTAAATATGGTGAAAGAATGTGAGATGGGAGGGGGAATGAGCTGAATCCTGAAGTGTCCAAGAGATTCTGTATCTGCGCCTATATATTATAACTCCATTGAATATCCTTGAAAGACCTGAGTGTCCTCTCCAATAACCAATTAGGATGGGAATCTTTCACCCTCAAAATTTGCTCAAGCATGAACTAGTCACTCACTAGCTCTCTCTCTTCACAACAAAAAATTTCACAAATCATCAAAAAGGCACTTTTCATGGCTGATCCCTTCATTTTATAAACATTAATTCTCTCCTAAACTCCTGAATACATCTATAAACCAAATGTAAGTCGAATTGGTGTGGCTGCTCATGCTATGCCATGTGGCCTCTCTCTTCACCTTCCATCTTCCCCTAAATTGAGTAGGAACCCATTGGGATTCTACAAATAACATGAGATTTCTATTGGATGTTCTATTTCAACCTGATATGTCAGATATGCCATATTTCATCCTTCAACTCTGACTTGTTTCATAACTATCATAGAATCTCCATCATTGGTGTCATAGATGTCATAAGTGTAAGGGGAATCTAGCCAAGTGTCCATGAAACTCCCCATTTATCTCTCATTGCTCATGTAATACATTTCATCCCAAATTAGACCTATCAAGTATATGTACAAGTATAATGACCTTATAATCCATCCAAAACATTAGGCTTTCCATATATTTGAGATTAGAAGAGGTGGATGCCATTTAACATAGGCATTCTAGGTAGTCTAGGTCCCACATCCTCCATGTGTCCTCATGATCACTTGCCACTTTGATTTTAACTTTTTTATTTATTTATTAATCTCCTTTATTAAATATTTATGCTATTATAATGTTCAAACATCATTTATTTTCCCCCTTATTCCAAATCTCAAATCTTCCACCCCCAACCTAGGAAACTAGTGATTTTCCTCCTCGAACATTATTTGACCTTTAGCATCAATTTGACAACTTTCATGAATATGGAAAGTGTGATTTTTCCATTGTGAACCAATGAAAAATTTGGTACATTACAAATCCTTTCTTCCCAATATTGCTTGTCCTCAATAAATTTGAAACATGGTTGTTGAAGAACCTGCTTTCTGTATGATTCTTTGAAGTTTCCACTGAGCTTCCCACTTTCAGTCCTTGAGATTCCATGAATATTTTAGAGATGAACCACCATTCTTGTTGCTGCGCTACTATTATTAACATCACCTTATTAAGTGGGGAATCCATCTACCATACTACTTGTTTCCCAAATATTTTGAAATCAATGGGACTAAAAACTATCCAAGGGTCCCATTGCTAGCATTGCACTCCAACAATTAAGAGTGCTCTCCAACCCATACCATTAGGAAAGAGAATTTATGGATCCCATTTTATTTTATGCATTCTTCCAAACATCATGAGTACATAATATATATCATCAAAGTACATAACAACATAATAAAAATGTACATCAAGGAGGTGCCTCACAAAAAACTCATGAAAGTGCTTATACCTCCAAGATTTAGACTACCATTTTCCAAGACCATACAGGCTTCAAGTGACCAATAAAATCTGCTCCAATGACATAGGTGAGGATCCCATGTCCTATAATGCTTCTCCAAAAGGTTTTGATATACATCAAAATATTCAGCCATGTATTCTTTCATCCAAGAAGTCGATGAACAATCTCCACTCAAATATGAAACAAATAATGAGCAAGAAAAACAAGGAGACTTCAAATGACTCAAAGAAGTCTCACCCATACATCCATGTGTTAGCACTAGGATTGAACCAAAGTTTGCATAAGGCTCACTCCCATGTAACAGTAGTACCACTTTCGAAGAGAGAACTGACCTTCTACTCTTCTGAGAGGGATCTCTCACCAAATATTAACAATGCTAGACATAGAACCATTGGGTGATGGAGTCAAGATGTGTGGCAGAAATAAACAAAACTTATGCAGATGATTTTAACACGGAGGAGATATAGCCATTCAGCAAAGTCAAATTATAATTGTCTAGTGGAAAAGAAGAACATGAACAAACCATCAACATAGAGAATTTGATAATGAATTTTGTATTAAGTTTAGAAGAAATATTTAGTGGATATCGGAAACAACAGACGGAGCATAGCATGTATGAATTCCAAACTGTTATACACTTATTTCAGACATGAAAGAAAACATAATGGGAGATATAAACTGGAAAAAAATTCACACGAGAAAGAAAGTAACAGACTGTAACACAAACAACACATGAATCCCTGTGTAAAACATCTACTTCGACTCTGCAACTTTATTAAAAACTCTTGAAAGCACACACTGCAAAATTACATCGGTTCCAACCCTTCCTCCATATGTATGAGGTGAATTTATAATGTTTTTGGAACTTCTTAGACCGACATTTGAAAACAAAATTTGTTACAAACTGAAGAACATCTTCTAACAAACTTCGGATGTGGCCTACACACCACAATTCACATAAGACAAAAATAAAATGCAGACTAGTAGAAAAATATGCTAAAAACTCCCCTCCTGCATATCCCATATGGTGATAGTTTTTTGAAAATTGAAATATTTTTTTCTAATTGGCCATGTTTCCAAAAACACCCATGTCTTTCCTTCCTCTGATTCAGCTCTAGCTCCTCAGGATCTAATTTTGAAATTGATGACTCAGATAGTAAACTTGTAAATTTATGGAAAAATACCCTATGAATATCTTTTAAATTCTCCTAATACGTGATACTTGTGTAGAATCTCAAGGGGTTTTTTTAATGTATGCCTGTGATGAATAAAAACCTCTCTCAGTTTCCTGAAATTCAACTCCATTTGGCTGAAACAATTCTTTGAATTTGATGACTAAAACAGTCCTTTGGAAAACATGAAAAATGGCTTGTCGAACTCACTTTGTTTCTCCTAAAACGTAGGAACTGTGTAAAAAATGAAGGATTTTATTGAATATAATCATGTTCCTAAGATAAACCTCATTCAGTTTTGGAAAATTATTTCTAGTTTGCCAGAAACAATTGATTGAAATAACTGACTAAAACAGTCATTTAACAATCTGGAAATTTTCTCTCTAGATATGACTTCGGTTCTCACAATCCATAGTGCCTTTGTAAAAACTAAGAGAGGTTATTGTAGATAGTTTTTTTGTGAATAAAAACCTCTCAGGTTTGTAAAATACTTCTCTCTTTGGTGGAAACAATTGATTGAATATACTGACCCAAAACAGTCATTTTCATAAAAAACAACCATCCTCGGTTGCTTTAATTCTGAATTGAGATGATTTGATCCACAATCAGTACAATGTTTGTGAGTGTGTTTTTTCCAACTGCATATATGTCCATAATTTTTCACTTTTATGGTCATACTTCTTTAGATCATCCTCCCTTCACATTCTCCCAGCCGAATTAATTTGAGTCGTTGATCAATTTTCCAAACCATGGATATGGAAGCACGTGTCTCAAGTTGCTTGCTATATGAAATTTAGCTGATTGAAAAATTGACTCACCTCATGAAAGTTCGCAACTCAAAATTTCCCTCCTCCGTGGATTTGATTCTACATCAAATCATCATCATTGAAACATGTCATATTTTAAAAGATTTCGCAAATTGAAAAATTTAATTTTTTCCTTGCTTATTGACAACGTGAAATTTGTTTTATCCATTGATTTTACTCACCTGCCAATATGACCGTCAAAACCTATCTACCATTTAACATCATTTATCTGATTTGAAATTGTAATTAATCTGTGTAATTTAATACAATGAAATTGACGTGAGCGGTTGGATGATTTAGGTTTTGATTTGTGTCGTTGATTCATTTTTCTTCAGCAAGACTTTTAAGAGATTGCCATCATCTCTCACAATGTGGAAACCAAGAAAACTAATGGGCCTGTGCAATTATTTGCCAATGAAATTATTGCTAGATGATACATGGCTAAAAAAAGAGAATATAAGCCATCGATCCACCTTTGTTTTAGAATACCATAATCAACAATAAAATCTTAAATTTCTTAAGTGATTCTTTTGCAATAATTCATCATTACCATGCTTCCACTCAACAACCATAAAATCTCCACCAATAAATCGCCACGCTAAGATTGAGCAAGCAGATGATAAAATTCATGTCTGTGATATCTTATTTCTTCAAAATACCAAGTTGCAATTCCTACATATTTTCCATTCCATCTGTTGGATAATAACTCCTGATTCAATTTATTTCATAGCCAAAGCATTTATTTATACATTTGCAATGACTCTTGGGATTACACATCCGAGGGTCTCTTCAGATTCCTATTATTTACACTAACGTATAATCCTGACGGATTATATTCCAACAATCCCCCCCTTAATCCAAAGGGGTGTTAGTAAGTCTAACCATGTTTCTGAATCTTTCAAACTTTTCTCGTCCAAGCACTTTGGTGAAGATGTCTGCAACTTGATCATTCGTGGAACAATGTCGAAGATGGACTGTCTTGGCCTCTACATGATGTCGAATCAAATGATACTTTGTGTTGATGTGTTTGGTTTGATCATGGAATCTAGGATTCTTAGCCAGCTTGATTGCAGAAGTATTGTCGATCAATAATGGAGTGGAGTTCTCTTGTTTTTCTTCCAAATATTCATGTATCTTTCGGATCCATACTATTTCTTTCGTTGCTTCAGCTGCAGCCACATATTCTGCTTCTATTGTTGAATCTGTCGGAACTGACTGTTTGCGTGATCTCCATGAGACAACTGTTGATCCAAGACTCATAGTGTATCCAGAATTTGATACTCATGTCTCCTTATCTCCATCAAAATCTGAGTCTGATTACCCAATAAGTTTGAAGTCATCCACTTTAGAGTACTTGAGTCCAACGTCTTGAGTCCCCTTCAAGTATCTTAGAACTCTTTTTGCAGCTGACCAGTGTCCTTCACAAGGTTTATGCATGAACCTTGAAAGTATGCCAACAACATAAGAAATATCTGGTCTAGTTGTTGTAAGGTAGATAAGTCTTCCTACAAGTTGTCGATACTTGGTCATATCTTCAAATTCTTTTCCTTCGCTTGATGTGAGCTTCATTTTCTGTTCCATTGGAGTAGAGATAGGGTTGCATTCTTTCTTGCAAAATTTGTTTAGTAGTTCTCCAACATATTTTTTATGAGATAGGAATATGTACTTAGGATTTTGAGTGACCTCAATTCCTAAGTAATAGTGGAGATGTCCCATATCTGTCATTTCAAAGATATTTTTCAAATATTTCTTTATGGATTCTATATAGCTCTCATTGTTCCCTGTCATCAAAAGATCATCTACGTACACCACAAGATACACAACATATCTTCCAACTTTATTTATAAACAGTGTTGCATCATCAAGATCAAAATGTTCAAAATTTAACTTTAAAAGATGCTCGGTTAATTTTTCATACCATGCTCGAGGCACTTGTTTTAGGCCATATAAGGATATGACAAGCTTGCATACCTTTTGTTCTTTTCCTTTCACAACAAAGCCTTCTGGCTGAGACATGAAGACATTCTCTTTCAAGTCTCCATTCAAGAAAGCAGTCTTCACATCCATTTGATGAACTTTCCATCCTTTCTGAGCAGCTAAAGAGAGTAAGGTACGGATGGTATCCCATTTTTCTGTAGGAGAAAATGTTTCTTCATAGTCAATTCCTTCCTTCTTTGCATAGCCTTTTGCTACAAGCCTCGCTTTGTACTTGTCAAGTGATCCATCTGATCTGTATTTTTTCTTGTACACCCACTTGCAGCCAATTGGTTTGGTTCCAACTGGAGGGTCAACCAACTTCCAAGTTCCATTCTTCTTGAGTGCATCATACTCATTCTGCATAGCTTCTTTCCACCTAACTCGAGTAGAATCTTATTCAAAGGAAGTTGGTTCAAAGTTAGCAGATAAATTAAATTCACAATCAAATGATACATCCATGTCATCACCTGAATTATCTGCTGCTCCTCCATCTTCATGTCGTTTTGAACTTCTCATTCCCATCTTTCCAAGTTCATCCAGATGGACACTTTCAAGTGTCTTTGTGGCCCATTTAGGAATCTTCTGTGATGGTCCTGGTTGATCAGATGGTGGTGCTTCATCATTGATTGAGAGTCTTCCAATTCTCTCAATCACATCATCCAGTTGAATCTCTTGTTGAGGTAAAGTAGCAGGAACTTCTTCATGCGGGGGAGTTGGTGCTTCATATGGAAATTCAAAGGTTTATCCAGAATAGGAATCCCCCCTTCAAGGTTTGGAATTTTATATTCATTTTCAGAATAGTTCTTTGGATGAGGATATTTTTCCAAATGATCAAGCTGTCTCTCAATGGACTGGTCATTTTTATTAGTTTCAAGAAAAATGACATCTTTGGAAATAAAAAACTTCTTGTTTACCTCATCATACAGGTGGTATGCCTTGGAGTTTTCTTCGTACCCCAGGAAAATGCATTTTCTGCTTCGAGCACCAAGCTTGTTTCTTTGCTCCTTTGGAATCAAGGCATAACAGGTGGAACCAAAAACTTTGAGATGCCTGATTGAAGGGAGATGGCCAAAGCACATTTCATGTGGAGTCTTGTTATCAAGATCATTTGAGGGAATTCTGTTTCTCAAATAGGCTGCACATTTTACTGCATCACCCCAAAACATTAGTTTTACATTCTTAAAAAACATCATTGAGCGTACCATGTTCATTATGGTTCTGTTCATTCTTTCTGCTACACCGTTTTGTTCAGGATTGTAGGGAACTGTAGTCTGATGTGCAATTCCATGTTTGCGAAGATAATCTTCAAAATCATTTGAAGTGTATTCTTTCCCATTGTCAGTACGAAGTGTACCAATTTTAGATTATGCTTGTTTTTCTATCAATGCATGAAAGTCTTTGAATGTTTGAAATGCTTTTGATTTTGTCTTTAAATAGTAAATCCAGCACATTCTTGAGTAGTCATCAACAAAGGTCATAAAATACTTATTCCCATTAGCAGAAGGAGTTGGCATTGGGCCACATAAATCAGAATGCGCTAATTCTAATTTCCTACTTGCTCTGAAATTAGATTCATGGAATGGCAGCTTACTGTGTTTCCCTAATATACATGCATCACATTTTCTCTTCTCTTTGGGAATGGTGGGAAAACCAAATACACCATTATTTCTCAACAAACGAAGACTGTTATAATTTAGATGACCAAATCTTGCATGCCACAATAAACTTGATGACAAATTACCTTCTCCATGGTGAGAGAGGTAGGCATAGTTCTGAACCCTTGCAGATGAACCCTTTAGCTTCAGCAGCTTCCCATCTTCGTATCTGGTCATGATGACTTGGTTGTCAGAGCACTTTCTTATTTCTACGATTCCATCAAACATGTGGATGGAATGGCCTTGTTGTCGAATCTCCACCAAGGACAGCAGGTTTCTCTGCAACTCTGGAAGATAAAGAACATTCTTCAACAAGAAATCAAGGAATCCAGGCATCTTCAGCCGAATGGTGCCCATTCCCTTTGGTTTAATACTTGACTTATCTGCAAAGTAAACTATGCCATTTATTGTTTCATTAAGTTCTTCAAAACAGTCTTTTCTAAAAGTCATGTGTGATGTTGCCTTAGTATCAAGTAGCCAACATTCTGTGTAAGATGAAAGTGAAGCCATTTCATTAATACCAAGATTACAATGTGCAACAATACAATGAGCAGAATCTGAAGATTTACTAGCATCTTGGTTTTTATTGTCATCTTTCTTCTGGTTATGTCTATCTTTGATGGATCCCACGAAGCCCAACACTGATCTACTATGTGTCCAATCTTTCCACAATGCTTGCACTTCAAATCTGATCTTTTGCTACCTCCTCTACCTCTGAAGTTTCTTCTTCCTCTGCCTCTCTTGCTGCTTTCTCCTTTGGATTGGTCTTTGGTGTGGTTCTTTGCTTTTTGAGCAAAGCAAAGTGATTCTCCAGAATGCATCTTCTATGATTGAATCTTGCAACTAAAACAATAGGAGAAAAAAGAGTAAAGGTGCCGGTCTAAGTCTCTTCCACCTTATTTACAAAAATAGTACAAGAAAATGATAATCTCTTCTTCAATAAACTATGTGCACTATTCTACACAATGCAGGTCCGAGTCTCTGCAATAGCTTGTGGTGCTTACAAATAAAAAGTGGTAAACTCTGTCATCATTGAAAATATGACACCAAGATATAATCGTAGCCTCCTAATCTCTTGTTCAATCATATTGTATACTATAGATAGCACTTACAAAATCAAGGTTGAATTCACTGCAAAACTATATTATATTTCTCCTCATTAGAAATTGCTCAATATATATAGAAGCACACTTACAAATTTGAGAGACACCAACGAACACCAACATAGCTCCTTGAGAGAGGTCGTAGGCACAAAATAGTCTTCAACGCAGCATCAAAAGAGTGCTTTGACTTCAACGCACCATACATAACATGCACGAAACAGTCACAACATTCAAATAAATCGTAGCAGCATATCATGGATTCCTTCTTCACGCAAATGAAAAGTGTGAGTCTTTATCCTTGTATCATTTTTCTTCAACAAACATGTAGCAAAAAGGCATCTTCAATCTATACCAGTCGCAACAATATTCATTCACATAGTGAGTGGTCGGATCCACAGGCTTAGAAAACGCAACAACAATTCGCAAGACAAAGAATCACATCCAATTCAGAAGAATGAGTTATTTCTTCAAGCAATCACAGTGATCATATCTCATACAAAAAACAGATCATAGAGCAGCCGAATCATTCATGATTCATATATTTGCAAAAGTTACTCTCAAGCTCCACTCACAAAACTAGGGAAAACTTAGGTTTTCCAACGGTCACATTCACGCAGTTTAGGAATGGCGTGAATCTTCATAGTTATACAATATCTCTTGCCCAATGATATTTTGATCGGTGTTAAACAAGTTCGTAGGAGCAGAATATCTCTAAAATCATCACGGGTCCAATCTTCAACTCAGGCGTTCAACGCAGAGAGTAACCGCTGGGCTCTCTCCACAACAGCAAACTCCACGCAGACAGTTACCATGCATACAGAAAACATAGACAGTAATTCTTCCACATGCAGACAGAGAACGGAAGCTCCTTCAACGTAGGAAGCTAATCCACAACGTGAATCTTCATCTCTCAAAGCAGCAACCTGGGAGAGCAATATATGGAATCCATGGGCTTCACCAATATTTCACTGCTGTCACCAATATTTCACTGCTACAATCCCTTAGATCTCTATGAGAGAACGTATTCACAAAGAAAGTTTTAATGGGAGACTGTCATAAACTTTGAGAGTTACAGGAATAACAGAAGATGGAGGTCGCAATACATGAAGATGGAGGTCGCAATACATAAGATGGAGGTCGCAATACATAAGAAAACCACAATATATCTCACAACTTTTGCACAGAACTTTTATTGTTTGAACACGACCGTCTCAAGGAAGATTGCAGTTAAGTCACAACTTGAAAAAGTGAATTTGTAGGTGATGGGAATTTCAACATGGAGAAGGCACTCACAACAACAAAATGGTGATACAAAGAAAATGCTTCATATACCAAATTAGGGTTAGGTATCACAATGTCTTCTCAACACACATAACAACTCATTCTATGCCTATCAAACTACTAAAGATTCACATACATTCAAAATGCAGAATGCGGTGCATTACTCTCACACTCATGTGACTAATTGGAGGTCACGATTTAGGGTTTTCACTTGACAGTCACAAAGAACGCAGAGTTACAGGAGATGGAAATCGCATCATTCATGGAGGTTAGAGCAGCCATCGCATGCACCAATGCATGCAATTTGCATACTGAGGAAAGGGCAGATGAATGAGCAAACCGGCAACAGGAAGGTAGGTGTGCAGCAAGACTGAAATGTATCAAGGAGGAGTTATGGAGCTCTCAGATACCACTGTTGGATAATAACTCCCGATTCAAATTATTTCATATCCAAAGCATTTATTTATACATTTACAATGACTCTTGGGATTACACATCTGAGAGTCTCTTCAGATTCCTATTATTTACACTAACGTATAATCTTGACGGATTATATTCGAACACCATCTTTATAGAGTTTGTAAAATTCCGATGTGCAAAAATATAACCAAAGGACTTGAGAGTACCATTCTTGTTTGCATATAAAATCATACATACAACCATTCTTGGATAAATTTGTGGCTTGTGAGTTTTATACCTCGTGCATATAAAAAAATCATGTGGTAATATCCCACATGCATGGTGTAAGATATGTTTCCAATGTTTATATGCATTGCTAGTTTCACATAATATCAAGGAACAACTTGTGTATTACTTCTTGGGAGCTATGTGCTTGGACTTTGGTGGAAGGATTTGCTTGGTGTGTGGACCCCACGCAACTTGGTAATGACTGGCCTTGTGCCAACAACATAAACCGAGGTAATTTGGGCCATATTCATTACAAATAAAGCTGCTTTCCCAAGACGTAGACAAAATCTAAATAGAACTTATTATACGAAATACCTTTTTGGGCATATAGATATAATGGGTTTAAATGGAGTTCGATTTTCAGCATTGGGCATTACAATCCATATCTGATTAGGTGTGCCAACAACATTTTTTATAAAAACTTAATTCATCATTTTAATAATAAAAAATAAACTTCGATAAAATATAAAGCTTGAATTATAAATCCAAAATTTATATATCAAAACCAATGTTTATAATTTTTATTAAAAATGAATAAAATCCTTTTTTTAATTCATATGAATTAATTTCTTTTTGCTTGGACTTTGGTGGAAGGATTTGCTTGGTGTGTGGACCCCACGCAACTTGGTAATGATTGGCCTTGTGCGAACAACATTTTTTATAAAAACTTAATTCATCATTTTAATAATAAAAAATAAACTTGGATAAAATATAAAACTTGATTTATAAAGCCAAAATTTATATATCAAAACCAGTGTTTATAAATTTTATTAAAAATGAATAAAATCCTTTTTTTAATTCATAGGAATTAATTTCTTTTTGCTTAAAGCTTCTAACTTTTTTCTCGCACCACCTTGGAATTTTTATAAATTGTTTTAATGAGGAATGTTTGAAAACCATTTGATCATCAAGAGAAACTCATAATTTTTAGGCAATGAGGTTGACTGTGGAAAAACTAAAATAGTGCTAACAACTTCCTCCATTAGGGATGTTATCCTCCCTGCGAGGTAGCAAAGAACCCCGTAGACCAGGTGCCGAATCCAATCAGTGGCTCCCAAATTTTTATGAAATCCTCTACCTATTCTGAACTGAACCATCAACTAAAACCATTCTACAAACAAATCCCACTCTTTCAACCTGTAACTTGTCACCTGTCCATACCCTGAAGGCTGGAAACCAACTGTAACTACAAGCCTGAACTTTAAAACCGAAACTAAAATAAAAACTGAAATGAAAAACAAACTGAAAACTACTGAATGGAATGCTCTCCATGTCAAGTTTATTCATATTTACTTACCTACCCTACTTATTAAGCATCAATGCTCAATGAAGTAACTTCTGACTTCCAATGAAGCCACTCCAGCAAATGATCCGATAAACCAAATTTCTCTTCATGCTTGATAAAAAACAGAGATGATAGACTTAATCACAGAAATATATAATAAATAAATTGATCTTTATAGTAGAGATATAACTAGCCATTACCATTGCAAAATTCATCTATGTAATCAGCCATTGGATCATAAAAGGCATGACAACTTTCAAAAAATTCTGTCATTATCTTACCATGAGAGAGTTGTCCCAACTGTAAATTCCCTTGCACGCTGTCAAACTGATCTTCAAAATAACCATGCAAGGAAAACTCATGACAATTTATAGGCGAGACATCCACAACTTCATCTAAAATTTCTGATTTTAAACTTCATATTCTTTATATGCTTCAGCAGAAACATCATTCTTTTCTTCAATAGGATTGAGCAAATAGATTTCTTCTTGAAAAAAAAGTTCTGAATTTGAAAAACAAAAAGAAACATCCATTTGAGAACCCCCATATTCTTCTTCATTATTCAATTCTCCATTGCATACTGCTATTTTTTCTAAAGGCTCGGATTGATTGCATAACTATCCTTCTCACTCATCATCAATTCCATGAAAATTTATACATTCATATACAATATCAAATTTCTATTTTTGATCAGAAACTTTAAGTCTCTTTTTTAACCACTCAAATGAAGGAAAACACAATGGCAAACAATCACTTTCAACATGTTCAGTTTCCACTTTGTTTTCATACTTTTGATCTTGGATTTCCATGAAATTTTCTTCACTAACAGAAATTGTGAAAGGATGATTGCATTCTTCAGAAAACAAATCAGTACACCCATCTCCTTTCAAATCACTAGGTTGATCATCTTCTTCAAGCAATGAGAGCTTCATATAGTCATGTAAATATTTAGATGAAATTTGAATCTAATCAACATGCAGAGGTCAAAATCTGATTTCTCTTTACTAGCATTTTCAGAAAATGAACATGTGGAGGGACTACAAGATTGAGATTTTCCAGAATTATCATCTTCTATGTAATCAATCACACAAACATTGTAATTTTCAAGAGATTGTTGTTGTGAAAAGGAATTTTCTGATTGAGAAGGGGAGGACTCTTCTTGTAACAAAAATTTAGAAGTTGAATAATATGAGGAAGGATTTGATTGGCAGTCCCAACCTCTCTCTTGTTCACACAGAGAATGATAAGAAGGCTGCAAGTCATCATCAATTTCAGGAATATATATATAACTAGTTGAATCTGAGCTTTGGTCTATGTCAACTTTAGTCAACAAAGACAGTACTAACTGGTGAGAAATTTCTTCAATATCATGGCAATTGGTTTGTCTTTCAGTTTGAGCTGAATATTCATGTAATATCTCTAAAACCTCTTCATCCAAATACTGATCATCACCACACTCATCTTTCACATTTTCAATGAACTCTCTATCATGTGTGCAACAATGTTGAAGTAACAACACAGAAGGATAATTCCTTTTGAAATGTTCATGAAATATTGTATGAAAGTCTTTAAGGGAGGATAAAATACTTATTGGCAATCCCTCATACCAAGACCTTGCATATCCTTCCAAAATAAACATAAATAGTTTCATTAAAGAATATTCATGCCATCCCACTCCCAGCTTATGTATATGCTTATGAAATCTAAATAAATGGATGGCAGCATCATCACCTTTTTCATCATTGAATCTTGGAAGATATGTTTTCCAATTTACCAGAGGTATTTTATTGGGATAACCAGGAATGGAAGCAAGATTCATAGGAGCATACCTTGCAGCACGAGAAGTGATCTTGATGGTGGAGAAACTAAATCAGCTCCTCAAACTTCACAACCCTGTTTGATAGTGGATCTGCTATATAACATTATGAAGAATGGATCCTTTGCAGATGGAGTCGCCAGGTGAAAAGAGACATGACCTTCTTGATGTCTGAGCATTGTTCACCATCATTAGTTAGATCTAAAACCTTCATTCAAATTCAGTGAATATTTGATACCTCTCCCCGTATCTGTCTTTCTGACCATCGGTCTCCCTAGTGGATTAACCTTCCAGAATCTTTCAGTGGAGTCACCAGGGAAAATGATACAACCTTTTTAACATGTAAGAATCTATGTTTTCCCACAGAAACCCTTTATCCTTTGAATCTTTGTTGTTCTTCCCAAGGATGATCTTCAATCTCGTCCCCAGTAACAGTGCCAGTTTGTTAGCATTGGTATTGAACCAAAGCTTGCAGAAGGCTCGCTCCCAGGTAACAACAGAACCACTTTCGAAGAGAGGACTGGCATTCTACTCTTCCAAGAGGGATCTCTTACCAAATATTAACAATGCCAGATATGTACAAATGAAAATATAAATTATTTGTAAGATTGGTTGAAATAGGACATAGAACCATTGGGCGATGGAGTCAAGATGCATGGAAAAAATAAACAGAACTTATACACGCGATTCTAACACAGAGGCAAGATATCCATTCAGCCACATTCAAATTATAATTGTCTAGTGGAAAAGAAGAACATGAATAGACCATCAACATAGAGCATTTGATAATCAATTTTTTATTAACTTTAAAAGAACGCTTTAGTGGATATCTGAAACAACAGATGGAGCATGGCATGTTTGAATTTCAAACTATTATACACTTATTTCAGACATGAAAGAAAAAATAATGGGAGAGATAAACTGGAAAAACATTCACACGAGAAGAAGCAACAAACTGTACCACAAACAACACATGAATTCCTGTATAAAACACCGACTTCGGCTCTCCAACTTTATTAAAAACTTTTGAAAGCACACACTACAAAATTACATCGGTCCCAACTCTTTCTCCTTCTGTAGGAGGTGAATTTATAATTTTTTTTTACCTACTATACACACATTCAAAAACAAAATTTGTTACAAACCAAAGAACATCTTCTAACAAACTTCAGACGTGGCCTACACACCGCAATTCACTTAAGACAAAAATAAAATGTAGGCTACTAGAAAATAGGCTAAAAAATCCCCTCCTGCATATCCCAGATGGTGATAGTTGTGTGAAAAAAAAGAGGTTTTTGTAACTAGCCATGTTACCAAAAAAAACCCATGTCTTTGTTTCCTCTGATTCAGCTCCAGCTCCTCAGGATCTGATTTATAAATTGATGACTCAAATAGTAAACCTATAAATTTCTGGAAAAATACACTGTGAATATCTTTTAAATTGTCCCAATATGTGATACTTATGTAGAAACAGAAGGATTTTTTTGAAGGTATGCCTATGATGAAGAAAAACCTCTCTCAGTTTCCTGAAATTCAACTCCATTTGGCTGAAACAATTCTTTGAATTTGATGACTAAAATAGTCCTTTGGAAAACCTAAAAAATGGCCTGTAGAAGTCACTTTGTTTCTGCAAAACCATAGGACCTGTGTAAACAATGAAGGAGGTTATTGAATAGAATAATGTTCATAATATAAACCTCATTCAATTTTGGAAAATTATTTCTGGTTTGCCAGAAACAATTGATTGAAATAATTGACAAAAACAATCATTTAAAAATCTGTAAATTTGCTCTCCGAAGATGACTTCAGTTATCTCAATACACAGCACCTGTGTAAAAATTGAGAGAGGTTATTGTATATAGTTGTCCTATTAATAAAAAACTCTCTTATTTTTGGAAAATATATCTCATTTTGGTGGAAAACATTGATTGAATATACTGACCCAAAACAGTCATTTTCATAAAAACAAATCCATGCTCGACTGCTTTAATTCTGAATTGAAATGATTTGATCCACAATTAGTACAATGCTTGTGAATGTTGTTTTTCCAACTGCATATATTTCCATCATTCGTTCACTTTTATGGTCATACTACTTTATATCAACCTCCCTTGACATTCACCCAGCCAAATTAATTTGAGCTCTTGATCAATTTTCCAAACCATGGATACGGAAGCACGTGTCTCAAGCTTTTTGCTATATAAAATTTTGCTGATTGAAAAATTCACTCACCTTGTGCAAGTTCACGATGTGAAATTTCCCTCCTCCATGGATTTTATTCTACGTCAAATCATCACCATTGAAACATGTCATATTTTAAAACATTTTGCAAATTGAAAATTTTAATTTTTCCTTGCTTGTTGACAACACGATATTTGTTTTATCCGTGGATTTTCCTCACCTGTCAATATGACCGTCAAAACATATCTACCATTTAACATCATTTTTCTGATTTGAAATTTTAATTAATCCGTGCAAGTTAATACAACGAAATTGACGTGAGTGGTCGGATGATTTAGGTTTTGATTTGTGTCATTGATTCATTTTTCTTCAGCAATATTTTTAAGAGATTTCCATCAGCTCTGACAACGTGGAAACCAGGAAAACTAACGTACCTGTGCAATTATTTTCCAATGAAATTATTGCTAGATGATACATGGCTAAAAAAAAGAATATAAACCATCGATCCACCTTTGTTTTAGAATACTGTAATCTACAATAAACTCTTAAATTTATTCATTGATTTTTCTGCAATAATTCATCATTCCCATGTTTCCATTCAACAACCATAAAATCTCCACCAATAAATCACCACGCTGGGATTGAGCAAGAAGATGATAAAATTCAAGTCTGTGATATCTTATTTCTTCAAAATACCTAGGTGCAATTCCGACATATTTTCCATTCCATATTTACAGAGTTTGTACAATTACGATGTGTAAAATTATAACCAAAGGACTTGAGAGTGCCATTCTTGTTTGCATATGAAATCATACATACGACCATTCTTGGATAACTTCGTGGCTTGTGAGTTTTATACCTCGTCCATATAAAAATCTCTTCTGGTAATATCCCACGTGCACAGTGTAAGATATGTTTTCAATGTTTATATGCATTGCTAGTTTCACATAATATCAAGGAACAACTTGTGTATTACTTCTTGGGAGTTATGCACTTGGACTTTGGTGGAAGGATTTACTTGGTGTGTGGACCCCACGCAAATTGGTAATGAGTGGCCTTATGCCAACAACATTTTTTATAAAAACTTAATTTATCATTTTAATCATAAAAAATAAACTTGGATAAAATAAAAAACTTGACTTGTAAAGCCAAAATTTATATATAAAAACCATTGTTTATAAATTTTATTAAAAATGAATAAAATCCTTTTTTTCATTCATAGGAATTACTTTCTTTTTGCTCAAATCTGCTAACGTTTTTCTCTCTCCACCTTGGAATTTTTATAAATTGTTTTAATGAGGAATGTTTGAAAACCATTTGATCTTCAAGAGAAACTAATATTTTTAGGCAATGAGGTTCACTGCGAAAAAACTAAAATAGTGCTAACACCATGAATGAGTGAATCATAAAGATATAACAAGGTATGTGGCTGGTAACAAAAATGTTCTCCCATCATAAATCTATTCACCCTAGTGTTGGATGAAGTTCATCCAACATCAAATGAACCAAGTGTTGATCAAGAAAAACCATGAGTCTTCAGGTGACTCAAATGCATATCATAGGTGCATCCATGTAGATGTGAATCATCATAAAGTAACAAGGAATGCTACTGCAAATGTGAATAAGAATGTGCTCCAAATTATATGTAATGTGCATCAATATAATCATATATGTTTTCTTTCATCCCATAAGTGAATGGAGAACCTCCACCAAAATCTGAACAAAATAAGGAGCAAGGAAAATATGAAGACTTCAAGTGGCTCAAAGAATTCTCATCAATACACTCATGAATATGTGTATCATCATGAAACATCAGATGATGTTTCTTCCAATAATAATTGTATTCAACCATATAACTCTTCACCCAAGTGTGGAATAAAGTTCCTCCAACTTCCAGTAGACTAGGAAAGGAGCAAGGAAAGTCATGAGTCTCCAAGTGACTCAAGTGAAAATGTCATGTCCCCGGTTTCGACCCCGTTTGCATGATGTATATAATGTAATTAATCATGGTGAGGAGCTCAAGGCAAAAGCCCTACCATCGATTTGACTGTGTATGTTTCGGCAATGAGGATAATTTCCGATGGTATGTTTAGCTATTCGGCACATTTTAATTCGGCATCATGTAAACCCACACATCAATTAAAATAAACCACAACCAGCTACGGCAGTGCAACATTGAATGAAAATGACATGGTTCCAAAGGATAAGGGGTGGGGATGTCAAACCTTGGTTAAGGGGGAAAAACCCATGTTTTGTCACCTTGTTGATTTGCCACCTTTTTGTCTCATCCAACCTTGTCAACCTCTTTAATGCTCAGCTGGTGGTTGAGGAGTTATGGCTGAGGGCATTTATTGCTGAAGTGGTGGTGGTTGTGGGAGGCTGTCAGCCTTACCCAATTGCCCACTCCACCCATGTTGGCCATTATTCTCCCTCACGCACTCTTCCCTGGTCAGTTCACTCACTCACCACGATTTTGGGTCTGTTGTCTTCTCACACACAGGCTCTGGGCGATTTTAGTCTCACGCAGACATTTTCTGGGGCTCCACGAGTTGCTGAAGCACCCACGCACTGTAATTCGCATCCTTGCTATTTTTTTGTTCATCCACGGGAAAAATCAGAGTTGTTTTCTCCTCACGCAGGGCCTCTACTGCTGGAATCCTCACGCAGAAAATTGGGTATGTCTTTCCCGTGCATTTTTCTGTTGGGTGCGAGTTTTTCCTCACGCACAAGATGTTTGGGTCGTTTTTCCCATGTAGAGAGCCGTGCTTGTTGTCTGTGTTGGGGCTGTTGTCTTCCCCATGAGTTTTGTCGGCTGTGGGTTCCAATTTCGTTTTAGACCACTGTGGATTGCCAATTTGTGGGTTGAATTTCCCTTGTCTGTCCACGCTGGGAGTTGTTCTTCTCCTTTGTTGGGACTATGTGATGTTTCCCAACCATTCTATTGAGGAATTGTGTGTGCTGTTGGTTGAATTTCCCTGTTTTGGGACTGTGGACTGTTGATATCCTTCATGGTGTGTTGTGGCTGCTGATATACCCTGGTTTGGGTGCTGTTGTTGAGTTGTTTTGGCCACGTTAGGGCCAAAACCTACTCTGAGTTTCCTTATAGGCTGGAGCTGTGTCTTACCTTTCGCTTGGGACTGTCACCGGTCGTTTTGCTTCTTCACAGAGCTGTGAAGGGATTGTTTGGCTGCTGGTATGCAGTGGTTGAACCTTAGACTTTGCTGGCTTGGCTTGTCTGTGGAAAGCCTGTGAAACCCAGCAGTGTTGGTTTGGTTATTTTGTGTCCCCTTGGCTATGTAGAAGCCTGCAATTGACCCTTATTCCGGAGGAATCATGCCCAGCTCGGGGGTGGCAGCGCTGCTGAGAGACTGATGAGCACGCTGGCCTATGGTTGGGTGGAACGTTGCAGCGACGTAGCTGGTTGCGGGCGAGTTCTTCATTGACAGATGAGTGCTGCTAGTCTATCTCTGCAATTATATCAATTGTATATGGAATTATGATGAATATGTAATTGCTGGAATGTGTGTTTTCTTCCGCTATATGAATGTAGATAAATGCATCTGTGTATGCTTAAATCCAGCATTGATTTCATTTGATTTCTGTTTATGTTCATTGGGCATTTTGCCCGGTTGCGTGGATGTCTTGGTCGTGTCCTCTTCGCCGGTTGAGGGACGGGGACGTGACAACATCATAGGTGCACCCATGGAGATGTGTATAATCATAATTTAAATAAGGATTCTACTGCAAATGAAAATAAGCTAGCGCTCTAATAATTCCATCATCAAAATGGGAAATAGAATGTACATACTTTTCATGTTCCACCATAAAAAAGAACCTTTCACCCATACTTCATTAGGATGAATGCTGCAAAATATGGAATTGTAGGATGTAGGAGAATGAACTAACTCACCCAAATGCTCAAAAAATAGTAGAATTTTCATCTTGGTAAGGATCCAAATGGGTAGTATCATGCAGCTCTTTCAAAAGTGTGAAACCTTTGTCATAGATTGGTTCTAATGTAGAGGAATCATGCTCTTCTTTAAAACTTGCATAACCTTCGTCAAGAGACAATTCAAGTTCCTCTTCCACCACATAAAGTGTTTGAATATCTTCAAGATAAACTTCAAACACATCAAGCACATTCAAATTTCCACATCTCTCATGATCCTCCATGTCATGAGCATCCTCCAAACAATCTACCATTCAAAAATCTTCGATGTTGCACATTTCTCTTTGACTTTTCTCCATGTCTTGAAGGAATGATGGCTCCTCCAAGGAAGTGGCTCTCCATCAAGAATTTGACACCAATTATTGAATTTCATGGAGTATGCTAAGGGATTATTTGATATCCCTTTCACTCATATTCAAGGATCCTTCAATGAAGGATGCTTCATGGGAGTGAACCTCCTCTTCTTCTTCATTCTATATTTGATCAACTCCTTGGAGCTCAAGTGGTGATGCAGAATTTGATATTGGTTCTTCCTTTGATACTACAAGGTATTCATATTTATGATCATGATAAATTTTGATTGCAACAATATTTTCAGATATGATCTCTATGTCACCAACATATATTTGTGAGCACCCATCATTAGGTACTCCTTCATAGTTCAAAACATCCATCAATAGATTCCGTTTGGTTTATGTCCATAGTAGAATTTGTTTCAGAATGATATTCAATAGTTTCAAGGTACTCTTTTTCCTTCTCATGTAATGTTTCATCATCTTTTTCAAATTCATTTTTGAGTGACTTTCGATCCTTTTGGTGTAATTATTTTTCTTCTTCACCACCCACAAAAGTTTGTAGCTCCTTGGTCTCCTTCCTACTTGTGCATTGATGATTATTCCTTAATGAGTTCTTATTTGAATTATTTTTCATAACTTCCTTCAACCAATAATTTAGGTTTTCATAATGGATGGTATTATGTGTCTCTTCATGATGTAAACTTATACTACCCATAAATTGGCTAGCCATCAATTCGAATACTTGCTTAGCCTGCCTGGCCATCTCCTCGCCACTTGACTTAATGACTTTCTTCAATTCATCTATACCATCCATAACTTAAATAGGTTCAAATATCATGTTCTGATACCATTTTAATGTCCCATTTTTGGAAATTTTATCAAAATACCAATTCTTCAATTATTTCACAATGTACTCAAGTTCAACTTCTTACAACTTTAGTTAAATGGATTCAATTGATCCAAAAATTCCTCCAATTGGTATCAAACTTCGTGAGGAAGGTTCTGATGGTTGATGGGACATGTGATAACATCTATCAGACATATAACCAACTGATACACACAACCATGGTTTTCAATTTGCAAGGGAAGAAGTTTCAAGACAAGACTAGTCAAATTGGGAGGTGGAAATCCCCCGTGGGTCCTGGGAAAAATCTTTTAAATGCACTATACAAACTTCACTAATGGTGGGTATGATACTTGGATATATTATAATACATTAATTAAATTATATTTTCATCATAATATGTGGTTTTGGGGTCGAATGGGTATTCAAGAGAACTCCATGAATTTACTAGTAGTTTTCAGGTTCCAACCCCCAATGGTAGATGACTCCAAATAGCTCCAAATGCTCCCAAATTGTACCAGAACGTGTATGAGTGATATAATTTTCAGGGATTTATTATTTACTTCCAATTACTTATGCAATTCTATATCAAATTCTGAATAAGATAGATGCTTTAACTCATAATTGTGGGGCTCAAATCCCCCCCAGGTAATTGTCGGAATGGCCTCTCGAATGTACAGAAACCCACCTGAATTCTGAAATTGTTGGAGGGGATGTGTAGAGTACATAAACAAGGACTCATATTCTTAACCAATCTAACTCCCATGGTTATTATCACTTCCTTCAATCTGATATATAAAAACTAGTTTTGAACGCTTGGGGAAATGAGATGCAATTTAATCCAATGGTTATGGAATTCGACCCAATGGCCACAAAATATCATTTAATGAATATTAAACCTAAAATATTATTCATATACATTCCATTCATTCATTAATAATCAATATTTTATAAATCTCAAATCTACCAATATTATTAGATTTTGCAACAAGGAAGTGGGAAATGGCATTGTTTCTTTATTATGGATCAACAATACATAAAATATCTTGGCCTTTCGACCTGATAACTTTATGAATAAATATAAGAGTATTTAAATTATAATACAATATTCTAGAGAAAGAGGATCTCCCTCAAAAATATAAGTGGCTCACCATGTGCCCTTCAATCCACCAAGCTGAAATATAGTGAAAGAATGTCAGATTTGAGGCGAAATGAGCTAAATCTTGAAGTGTCCATGGGATTCTGTATCTACAAATGTATGTTATAACACCATTGAATCTCCTTTAAATACCTGAGTGGCCTCTCCAATCACCAATTAGGATGGGAATCTTTAACCCTCAAAATTGGCTCAAGCATGAAATAGTCACTCACTAGCTCTCTCTCTTCACAACAACAAATTTCACAACTGATCAAAAATCACCTTCTCATGGATGCTCCCTGAATTTTATAAAAAATAATGGTCTCATAAACTTCCAAATACATCCATAAACTAAATCCAATTCTAATTCGTGTGGCTACTCATTCTACTCCATGTGGCCTCTCTCTTCATCTTCCATCTTCTCCTAAATTGAGCAGGAACCCATTGGGATTCTCCAAATCACATGAGAGCTCTATTAGATTCTCTATTTCGACATTATATGTCAGATATGTCATATTTCATCCTTCAAATCTGACTTGTGTCATAATTTTCATAGATTCTCCATCATTGGTGTCATAGATGTCATAAATGTAAGGGTAATCTAGCCAAGTGTCCATGAAACTCCCCTTTTGGCTCTCCCTCCTCATGTAAGTTACACGTCATCCCAAATTATACCAATGAAGTATATGAACAATTATATTGACCTTATAATCCATCAAAAACATTATTCTTTCCATAGATTTGAGATTGCAAGAGGTGGATGCCATTTAACATAGGAATTCTATCTAGTGTGGGTCCCACATCCTCCATGTGTCCTCATGATCACTTTCCACTTTGATTTTCTCTTGTATTTATTTATTTATCTCCTTTATTAAATATTTATTCTATTATAATGTTCAAACAGTATTTATTCTCCCCCTTATTCCAAATCTCAAAGCTTCCACCACCAACCTAGGAAGCTAGTGATTTTCCTCCTTGGAAATTATTTGACCTTCAGCATAAATTTGAAAAATTTCATGAATATGGAAAGTGTGATTTGGCCATTGTGACCCAATGAAAAATTTAGGACATTACAAATCCTCCCTTCCCAATATTGCTTTTCCTCAAGAAATTTCAAGCATGGTTGTTGAAGAACCTACTTTCTGTATGATTCTTTGAAGTTACCACTGAGCTTCCCACTTTGAGTCCTTGAGATTCCATGAATATTTTAGAGAGGAACTACCATGCTTGCTGCTGCACTAATATGGTTAACATCACCTTATTAAGTGGGCAATCCATCTCCCATACTTATTTTTTCCCAAATAATTTGAAATCAATGGGACTAAAAACTATCCCACGGTCCCATTGCTTGCATTGCACTCCAACAATTAAGAGTGCTCTCCAACCCATACCATTAGGAAAGAGAATTTATGGATCCCATTTTCTTGTATGCATTCTTCCAAACATAATTAGTACATAATATATATCATCAAATTACATAATAACATAATAAAAATTTACATCAAGGAGGTGCCTCACCAAAAATTCATAAAAGGGCTTATACCTCCAAGTGAGTAGACTACCATTTTCAGAGTGCATACATCCTTCAAGTGACCAATCAAATCTGCTCCAATGACATAGGTGAGGATCCCATGTCCTATAATTCTCCTCCAAAAGGTTTTTATATGCATCAAAATATTCAGCCATCTATTCTTTCATCCAAGAAGTGGATGAAGACTCTCCACTCAAATCTGAACCAAATAATGAGCAAGAAAAATAAGGAGACTTCAAATGCTTAAATAAGTCTCACACATACATCCATGAATGAGTGAATCATAAATATATAACAATGTATGTGGCTGGTAACAAAATTTATCTCCCATAATAAATATATTCACCGTTGTGTGTGATGAAGTTCCTCCCACATCAAATGAACCAGTTGTTGAGCAAGAAAAACCATGAGTCTTCAAGTGATTGGAATGCATATCATAGGTGCATCCATGTAGATGTGCATCATCAGAAAGTAACAAGGAATTCTGCTAAAAATGTGAATAACAATGTGCTCTGAGTGATATGTAATGTGCATCAATATAATCATCTATGTGTTCTTTTATCCCATAAGTTAATGGAGAACCTCCACCAAAATCTGAAAAAATAAAGGAGCAAGAAAAACATGAATACTTCAACTGCCTCAAAAAAGTCGCATCAATACATTCATGAATATGTATATCATCATCTAACATCAGAGGATTTTTCTTCCAATGATAATGTTCTTCAATCATATAACTCTTCACCGAAGTGTGGAATGAAGTTCCTCCAAATTAAAGTAGGCTAGGAAAGGAGCAAGGAAAGTCACGAGTCTCCAAGTGACTCAAGTGAACATCATAGGTGAACCCATGGAGATGTGTATAATAATAATGTAAATAAGGATGCTGCTGCAAATGTAAATAAGATGGTGTCTAAGAATTCCATCATCAAAAGGAGAAATAGAATGCACATACTGTTCATGTGCCACCATTAAAGAGAAACCTTTCACCCATACTTCATTAGGATTACTGCTGCAAAATATGGAATTGTAGGATATAGGAGAATGAATTAACTCACCCAAATGCTCAAAAAGTGCAGAAGTTTCATCATGGTAAGGATCCTTATGGGTAGTATCATGCATCTCTCTCAAAAGTGTGAAACCTTTGTCATATATTGGTTCTAATGTAGAGGAATCATACTCTTCTTTAAAATTGTGCAACCTTCATCAAGAGACAATTCAAGTTCCACTTCCACCACATCAAGTGTTTGAATATCTTTAATTTCAACTTCATACACATCAAGCACATTCAAAGTTCCACATCTCTCATGATCCTACATGTCATGAGAATCCTTCAAACAATTTACCATTCAAAAATCTTCGATGTTGCACATTCCTCTTTGAATCTTCTCCATTGCTTCAAGGAATGATGGCTCCTCCAAGGAAGCGACTCACCAACAAGAATTTGACACCAATTCTTGAGTGTCATGGAGTATGCTAAGGGATTTTTGGATATCCCTTTCACTCATCTTCAAGGATCCTTCAATGAAGGAT
>LPNX011229904.1:41150-63888 GCA_001517045.1 Pseudotsuga menziesii
CGTGTTTTTACTCAAATTTTGATTGGGAGAGCTTGCTAGATGTAGAATTAAATTCCAAATCCAACGAGTACCCAGTCGGCATACTTTTGACGAGCCCCGCTATCCCAAAAATAAGAAATACCTGAAAAATGTGATGGTGATGTCATCATCACATTTTTTTAGGTATTTCTTGTTTTTGGGGTATAGGGGTCCATCAAAAGTATGCCAAGCATGTACTCGTTGGATGCAGAACTTAATTCTATATCCAATGAGCCCTCTCAATCAAAATTTGAGTAAAAACATGGGGATATATGTCAAAAATTCAAACAAAAAAATTAGTTTCTTTTATGATACCTATTCCCAAATTTATATTAAAAAATTGTTTAAGACCTATATGGTATTTCAAATTTAAATCAATTTCATTGGCTAACACATGATGACATGGAATTTGAATTAGAGTTAAAAGGCCCATTTTCAGTTGACATTTCCTCTAATGTGAAGCTCAAGTGTTGATGGGGAAGTTGATCTTGGTCATTCCTTTGTTGCTACAAGGTGTTCATATTTATGCTCATGAGAAATTTTTATTGCAGAAACATTTTCATATCTGATCTCTATGTAACCAACATAGATTTATGAGCACCCATCATTAGGTACTCCCTCATATTTCAAACATTCATCATTAGATGCCCTTTGGTCCACGTCCATAGTAGAATTTGTTTCAAAATGATATTCAATAGTTTCAAGGTACTCTTCTTCCTTATCATGTGATGTTTCATCATCTTTTTCAAAGTCATTTGGGAGTGACTTTCAATCCTCTTGATGTAATGCTTTTTCTTCTTCACCACCCACAGAAATTTGTACCTCCTTGGTCTCCTCCCTACTTGTGCATTGATGATTATTCCTTAATGAGTTCTTATTTGAATTATTTTTCATAACTTCCTTGAACCAATCATTAAGGTTTTAAAAATGGATGGTATTATGTGTCTCTTCATGATGGAAACTTATACTACCCATAAATGGGCTAGCTATCAATTCGAATGCTTGCTTAACCTACCTGGTCATCTCCTCACCACTTGACTTAATGACTTTCTTCAATTTATCTATACCATGCATAAATTCAATAGGTTCCAATAACATGATATGATACCACTGTAATGTCCCCTTTTTGAAAATTTTATCAAAATACCAATTCTTCAATTATTTCACAATGTACTCAAGTTCATCTTCTTACAACTCTAGTTAAATGGATTCAATTGATCCCAAAATTCTTCCAATTGCTTTAAAAATTGGTGAAGAGGGTTCTGAGTAGTGTTGGGAAATATGATCACATCTATCAGAAATATAATCAATTGATATACCAAACCATGGTCTGCAATTTTCAAGGGAAGAAGTTTCAGGACAAGACTAGTCAATTTGGGAGGTGGAAATCCCCCCTGGGTCCTGGATCAAATCTCTTCCAACCATTGTAAAAAATTCACTAATGGTGGGTATGATACTTGGATATTTTATCAGACATTAATTAAATTAAATTTGCAGCATTATACATGGTTTTTGGGTCGAATAGGTATTTAAGAGAACTCCTTGAATTTACTAATAGTTTTGAGGTTCCAACCCCCAATGGTAGATGACTCCAAATAGATCCAAATGATCCTGAATTGTACCAGAAGGTGTATGATTGATATAATTTTCAGGGATGAATTATGGCCTTCCAATTAATTCTAAAATTCTATATCAAATTCTGAATAAGATAGATGCTTTAACTAGCAATTTTGGGGCTCAAATCCCCCCTGGGTAATTATCGGAATGGCCTCCCAAATGTATAGAAACCCACTCGAATTCTCAAATTGAGTTAGAGAGTGTGTATATGATATCAACAGGGACTCATATTATGAACCAATAAAACTCCCATGTTTATTATCACTTCCTTCAATCTAGTATATAAAAACTAGATTTGAACCCTTAGGAAAATGAGATGCTATTTAATCCAATGGTTATGGAATTCAACCCAATGGCCACAAAATATTATTTAATTAATATTAAACCTCAAATATGCTTCATTGAAAATCCATTCATGCATGAATAACCAATATTTTCCAAAACAATTCAAATTTACCAATATTATAAGAGTTTGCAACAAGGAAGTGGGAAACGGCACTGTTTTTTTATTACTGATCAATAATACATAAATTCTCTTGGAATTTCAACCTGATAACTTTATGAACAGAGAGATAAGAGTATTTAAATCAGAATAAAATATTCTGGAGCAAGAGGAGCTCCCTCAAAAAGATAAATGGCTCACCAAGTGCGCCTCTCTCCACTGAGCTGAAATATGGTGAAAGAATGTGAGATGGGAAGGGGAATGAGCTGAATATTGAAGTGTCCGCGAGCTTCTGTAGATGAACCTGTATATTATAAATCCATTTAAGATCCTTGAAATAACTAATTTTTCTCTCCAATCACCAATTAGGAGGGGAATCTTTCACCCTCAAAATTGGCTCAAGCATGAACTAGTCACTCACTAGCTCTCTCTCTTCACAACAACAAATTTCACAACTAATCAAAAAGTCCCTTATCATGGCTGATCCCTGAATTTTATAAAAATTAATGGTCTCTTCAACTTCCAAATACATCCATAAACCAAATCCAAGTCCAATTGGTGTTGCTGCTCATGCTATGCCATGTGGCCTCTCTCTTCACCTTCCATCTTCTCCTAAATTGAGTAGGTACCCATTCATCTTCTCCAAATCACATGACAGCTTTATTGGATTCTCTATTTCAACCTGATATGTCAGTTATGTCAGATGTCAGAATTCATATCTGACTTGTTTCATAACTATCATAGAATCTCCATCATAGGTGTCATAGATGTCATAAGTGTAAGTGGAATCTAGCCAAGTGTCCATGAAACTCCTCATTTGGCTCTTCCTTGCTCATGTAAGTTACGCTTCATCCAAAATTAGACCTATGAAGTATATGGAGAAGTATATTGAGCTAATAATCCATCCAAAACATTGGGATTTCCATATATTTGAGATTGCAAGAGGTGGATTCCATTTAACATAGGCATTCTAGATAGTGTGGGTGCCACATCCTCCATGAGTCCTCATGATCACTTGCCACTTTGATTTTCCCTTGTATTTATTTATTTATCTCCTTTATTAAATATTTATTCTAGTATAATGTTCAAACATCATTTATTTTCCTCCTTATTCAAAATCTCAAAGCTTCCACCTGCAACCTAGGAAACTAATGATTTTCCTCCTTGGCAATTATTTGACCTTTAGCATCAATTTGACAACTTTCATGAATATGGAAAGTGTGATTTGGCCATTGTGACCCAATGAAAAATTTGGTACATTATATAAAGACCCTTACTAAGGTAATAAATCATGTGTTCCCAAGTTGAATCATCTTCTTGGACAAAAAAGATCCCTAGCATGGACTTAGTGGCGACTAAATATAGAAAAATATATCTACTATAGTCTAGGGAACTAAGTAGATGGGATAACACTAATGATTTATTTAATGCATCAAGTAAATGTTGAGCTTGTCCATGCCACTTGAAATGTATCTATTTATAGGCAGACACGTAAAACCTTTTAAAATTTCCACATTATTAAAAATAAATATCCGAAGAAAGTTTGCTTTCCTTTACAACGTTTTATCTAATTTTTTTCAACAGAGGAAGTTGAGTTATTTCCTCAACCTTGAAGGGATCAACCATGATATGATACTTAGATACAATGAAACCAGTTAATCTCCCCATGACCATACAAAATATGCACTTATGTGGGTTCACCCTAATTCTATAATGATGACAACAAATAAATACAACACAAGGGTGTGAAAAATAGTTAGTTCTTACTATCGAGTAGGTTTCTAAGTAATCTAGATAAACGTGATGATGTTTTTGGTATTATTTATTGCATAGGAGATATCCCTCTAAAAAATATCCCCAACATTTATAAACATAAAAGGCATATTTCCATATACAAAAGTACCCCAATGGAAAATGAAATTCGTTTTATGTTGGTTCTCCGTCTTTATCTATATTTGGTTACAACCACAAAATGCATCCATGAAGGCTAATATTTTGCTACCAGTACACTCATCAATTATCTAATCAATAAAGAGTATGGGATATTTTTCTTTTGGACAAGCCAACTTAGACCCCTAAATTTAGTATAGACAAAAATGGTTCCTTTCCTCTTACTAGCAAGAATGGCAATGGATACCCAATCTGCGAGAGGAAAGAGATAAATGGAACCAACATTCAATAGCTTTTCCACTTCATTTTTTATTGAATCAAATTTCTTGGGGTTAATCAGTCTTAGCTTTTGTCTAACAATTTTAACATTATCATATGTTTTTATTTCATGCTCTACAATACTAGGATTCATACCAAGCATTTCTTCATACAACCAATAAAAGACATCATGAAACACCTTAAAAAGAGCAATGTATAGCATGATTTCTTCTGGAAAACAATCCATGCCAATATTGATGTTTTCAAAAATGCCTTTCTTGATAGAGATATGAATAGAAATGGTTTTTAAAATATTCACCAAATTACCCTCTGCATATACATTATGTATTAAAGTAGCGCATTGTTACCATTCGATGTTATTAGGATGAATAAAGTCTTTTGGTTGATTCTCCAATTGTTTTAACTCAAGAATAAATGTTGGCCTATTATGCATTTATTCTCTATGTCATTAGTAGATATTTATGATTTTAAGGATTATCTAACAAAAAAAAATGTCAAAGATATCTATCGATGACTAAATCTACTGAAAAAAAAGAAGCAAAATATACCGATGACTAGATCTACCAAAAAGAGAGGCTATATCTACCAACAAAATAAGTTAGATATAGATAAAATATGTGTCAATGGTGGATTACAGTAGGCAAATTATCTATCTTCTAAGGTTTAAATGTGAATAGGAGAAAGCTTGTCAACTAAATATGTTTTTGACTCATGATGTGATGATGAATATTTATATTTAATTTGATAATTGTCTTCTCCTATAATATCATCTAGATCTGTAGATGTTTATTTTTTCTGATTCACTATGACTTGACTCTTATATGCATCTCCACGAAGTGGTGGGGGCAACGAATTATGGTGACTCACATTGTTTCTTCCTTGACTCATGAAGCGGTAGCTTAGGAACTTTGAAATACTATGTAAGGACTTGTTTATGATAATTTATGAACTAAAATAAAATAAGAAATATTGATTCTAGCTAGACTCATAATCACAAAAGAAAGCAACTATCAAATTTTCCTAAGAGACGCAACAAGTAAATTTCTTTTTCAAGATTGGAAGTTAGTGAAAATCCAATTTAATGAGCCTTCCAAAATAATATCTAATAATAGATGTTGAGTCTAAAAAACTATTATTTGAAGGCATGAAAGAAACAGTTATGTAATCATCATGCAATAGTATACATGTGCCTAAGTTCTTTCCTTTAGTGAATACTCTTCCAAAGAGCTAAAATGGAGATTCTTTGTATGCATCAAGTACCACAAGTATTTCCCACTTCCATTCACCCATGCAATGTCATGTGAAGAGAAACTAAGGTTACGATTCAAGTACCACAAGTATTTACGAGTCCATAGTCGATGACCGGGTGGACTTGTCAATAATCAAGATAAGTTGTATGGGTAGGGAATGCAAGACATAAATTCTTGACCTTAAGCTCTAGGAAAGTGATACCACATTGAGGACTTGTCACTTTCCCAAAAACCTCATGCATGCTCAAGTCCCACTAAACAAGTAGAGAGGCAATACAAACTTACTTTCCTAGCCTGACCTCGTGCTTCACACATGTGTAACACATGTTAGAATAATCAACCCATAGTTACCTACCTTAGACATTAATTTAATTATTTTTGTCTTATTACCTAGTTTCCTAGATTCCATTCTATGCTAGTTGCCTTCTACAAGTCCTAGAAGTCAACACATGCTAAAACTGAGTCATGGAGAGCTTGGGAATCATCTTGAAAACCCAATTTAGCGTGTTTGATTTATTCCAGATCTTCCAAAGCACATATCTGCTTTTTCTGAAAAGATGCCTTGTTTTGTTCTAATTTAAGGCAAAAGGAAAAGATAGACTAGGTGTAGTTGACTTGCTTTTTTACGACATCATCCTCCCTCCTTTTCTCCAAATAAAAGCATGTATGAATTGTCATTCCATACCTCTTTAGCTTTCCCACTTGACTTAGCAAATTCATGAGCATCTTCATAGATTTGGAAACTGCTTTATGCACCTATGGGGCATTTGACTAGATTTAGTAAGCCTACTTTTTGACTATTTCGAATGGCATATTTATGCATTCGATTATCTCATGTAATGATATATTGCACCAGCCTATTACTTTACAAGGTTGAATATTGTACACTTATTGAATACAGATTAGTGTTATCCTCCAATTTTAGTCTCCTTTGGTGTGAATTTTGCATGTTTGATTAGCAATTGTGTGAGTGTAATTGTTCTATCTCTTGGGTTAAATTTCCACACGGTATTAGAGCCTTTGTATATTGATTTCTCTCCTTCCTTATTTTTATTTCAGGTTTGACATCTTGACTGGCATTGTCGCCTTTGAAACACCTGGGTTACGTTGCAAAAATATTCAAGCCACTCGGTGTGTCCTTGGGGGCAAGTCTCGAGTCAAAGTTGTCACCTTATTCTTGACTCCTCCATTCAGGATAACTCCTAACGAAGCCAAGGGGGGTAAACCATATTAAATTACTAAGGCTAATTACTTCATGTGATGGTCTTATATTGATTAAGTTGTTTAGGATTTTTTTGAAATTAACCTGTGAAAACAAAAGATAATAAGAGGCCAGATTTAAAGCAGATAAGCACAGTAATGACACTCAATATATAAATAATCGAAATAATTGATCAAATAAATCACCAGTGCCTTAAATGGAGTCAACAGAGAAAATAATGTGCTTGCATGTGCTTGAAATAATGTTTTGCAAATGTCTCTTGGTATATTTTAAATTAATGTGGAATGTGAATCAATTAAATTAGGTGAAAAGGGGACTCCAGATATACCCGAGGGGTACTTGGAGTATGTCCAAAAGTGAACTTTCACGGCTACCCGCAAGGTGTTTGTGGGCTGGAACGGAGTCTCGGAGATTGTTTTTCATAACGCACACGTCGAGGTGTGATAGAGTTCGGCACCTTGAGGTTACTTTCCAATTGTTCCCACTCCTTTGGGTATTTTTCCATTGCTTATAGTTTTTTCCGAGGCGTTGGATTTTTGCCTAATGGTTTGTCAATTTGGGAGGTGAAGACTCGTTAATCTAGTCACTCAAGTTATTTTTATGCAGCTTGACTGATCGGATGAACCATAGAAAATTATAGAGCATACACATTGGAGTCTTTGTTATTTTTAGTAAATTTTAAAAGAGGTTTTCTTATTAAAAAGAAAACCCTCCAGTAACCTCTTTCGGTCCAAGTGGACCTCAATCGAGGAATAAAGGAGAGGATTATTTTATTATGATTAATTAAAACAATTAAAGATATCATATGAATCATAAACAAATAAGCAAACCAAAATTTTCTAATTATACTACCACGACCCTTTCTTCACCTTTCGGCTGAAAAGGAGGCTCATGGGGTAAGTATTAAAATTACTTTGAAACCACTAGATATGGAATATGACAATAATTATAAGTCAAATTATACTACCCATACATATAAGCACTACACTAGATTGAAAAAATATGACAAAAAAGTAAAAAATGACACGGACGTGAATCCCCCCACGGGGATGGTGAATAGGCTCGAAAGAGCCTATTCAAAAAGATTTTTTTTTATTAGTAGAAATTAAAATATCATAAAACTCCAATTAATCCACTTTTTCCTTATATGGAATGAGACCAAAGGTTTACAAATTGTGAAATTTTTAAATTTTGGGAAGACGGAGACCCCCTGGGGGGTTTCGAATGGTCCAAAAGTGATTTTTGGACATAAAATCCTCCTCTTTTATGTTATACCTGATTAAAAATATAAATCTTATCACATTTAAATATTCCCAAAATTACTTTGAAAGTATTTTTGGATGAACACACTTTTTACCCAAAAATTCTAAGTTAAAACTAGCTTTTGAAGAAGCGGAAAAAGAACCAAGGAAAGCAAGATTTCCTTGGGATCTTGGCCTGATTTTTGGGAAGAAAATATGAAGCAATTAAATTTATAAATATAACCTTTTATATTCTAAGGAAATAATTATGCATTCAACAAGCTTTAGATCTACTTTCACAGCCTTGAAAAATGACAATTTTTCCTAAAACTAGATCTAGAATGCTTGTAAAATTTATTTAGGAATTGATATATAGATTAGGGATTTAAGGTAGAAATATATGTGTAAAATTAATTTTGTAATTGATAGATCTAAAAATTTTAAAGCTTCAAAACAAGTAACCGGACTTATTTTAAAAAAAATGAAGGAGGAAGAGGAAAAGAAGAGCGCTTGTTGTTGGAAAGGATCTGCAAAAAAGACTAGTTAGTGGAATGTCAAGGGACAATGACTTCACAAAACAATCAGATGCCCATTGTATTCAATCAAGATCCACATTTCATCCAATCCCTGCTACCTGAAAATTAACAAACAATCTTGCACAAAAACCTTATGAGATCTAGATAGAGATATATGAAAAAAGAGAGGGATTACATGCAAATAAACTTATTTAAACATGTATAACCTGAATACTCAAACATATATGCTATGAGATATTGAGAAACAAGTAATATTACTTGCCCAACTATACTCCTATTGATTCAGCTGAATCCTTCAAGCCAGACAAGATTCAGATGCAAAAATTGAGAGAAAGACACCGGTAACAACAAAAGCTGCAGGACAATGTTAATTCCACACACATAAGAGAATTACACCGTTTTGGCCTCCAAAGCTTCACTTTATTCCAATAGAAAAAGATATTACACAGTATTACAATAGCAATAGCTCCTCAATCCAACTCTAACTAACTCGGAAAGGAGGCCGCCATGCTTTATTTATACAAAAAATTGAAACCCTGGCCTAGAGGGGGTGAAAATCCCAAGGAGATAGACAAATCTAGGTGAAGGAGAGTCCATAAATTCCTAATTTGAAGTTGAACTGAGCTTCTATTGAGTTTGAATGTCAATCGAGGGGCTGATTGAGCTGACACATCAACCTGTTGAGTGAATCAGCAACCACAGAGCTTCCAGAAGATCCCACACGTATGGAGGAGAGAGAGAGGGCACAATTCCCCATAAAGGAGGCTGATGTTCATCTCTGGATCTGCCATGATCACCTCCTTCAGTCAAGGATTTGTCAGATCCAGTCAATCTGGTGCCAATGAGACTGATTTCAATCAAATCGGTTGAGAATCCATTGATCTAGGATTTTGTATTTACTCCATTATTCATCAATTTATTAATTAAAATAATCAATAATTGATTTTTTGGGGCTTTCTGACCTGAGTGATGAAAAATCACTCAAAACTTGGAAATAGTGGGTCTATAGGTTTACTGGGTGCTCTTAGCTTGAAAATGAGCACCTACATGACTGAACCTTATTATTGTGCCCACTTTTATTACAAAACCAATTTTCCAATTAAACTATTAAAAAATAGCCTAAGTTTTGGAAAATTAAATTTTAATAAAAAACACTGAAAAAATAAAAATAAAATAAAAACCTAGGGGGACTTAGACATGTTCATATGACTCAACCATGATGCCTAGCATGTTTATACATTGACACATAAACTCTAATAACCTCAATAGGTCTAAATGCTAAGCTGGCCACCCCAACTTTGGAGGTATTAAGTGAAAAACTCAGAAATTATCAGTTGTTTATTCAACAACCAATAATAACCAAGGGAAAAATCACCCTGGGTTGATCGGATTGACAAATAAAGTCTAAGAGACCGATTCTTTTACAGACACTATCATTCTAGAACATTTATTACAACTCCCCCAAGGGGATATGAACATGTGATATAGCATAACAAGCACTTCCTAGAAGAAATTTGGAAGGTCTTCTGAAGTCCGAACAAATCATGTTTGTCTGGCTCACCAGGCTCACTTGATAAAACAAAACCACTAAGTACAACTTAGGTGGTAACCTTCTGGCTCCAATTGTGGGACATGTGCTTGATTTGGTCATAAGACAAGGAGAGGATACAAGAACACCAAAATATCTAATTTATACACCCTATAAAAACATCTCAACTTGACAAGAAAACCTCAGTAGCACAAGCTTTATATAAAAACCAAATGAACCATTAAGCTGATTTATTTAAACAAAATAAATGTAACTAACTAATGGAAAAAAAGTTTTATTATGGCTAAGCACAAAACAGAACTGCAGAAAGTAAATGCTCTCTTTTAGGAGCTTATTTTACTACTCTAAGCATGATATAAAAAGGGTTAAGTGTAATCATAAATCCAATGTAACCACCTAAGTATTTTATTAACATAAAAAAATAATTTCCTTGTCTTTGGTTACCATCCAAAGTAAGGATACCTTATTTAGAGAATGCAAACCTACGTGATGATCCGGAATGGGCAAGATGGATGGGAGATCATAGGCATGAATAATGTCATAAAAATTCTTCCCAAACTGGTATGTGCTCATGCAGCCTCCTTCTATCCAATACTGGATAGGACTGATATACCAATCAGTACAATGAGGTAGACTAACTACATCATCATATTGATCATCAGGGCTTGTCAAATGATAACTCGTTGCATGAGCCCCAAGTAGCTCCAAATCATAAGGAACCTCTATATGTGAAGAAGATGGCTGAGACTGATATTCTATTGACTGCATCACATCTAACTTTTCACAACACTGCTTCTGAATGTCTTCATTACTGTTGACTTTGTGTGGCTCTGCATGATATGAATCTGAATGATCATGTGAAAATTTTGAGTGCTCCTCTTACATACTAATATTTCCCAGGTATCCACACTCCCCTTATTGGACATATCATGGATGGGATTCTCAATAAGATTTTCACAAGTTGGATTATCTATGAAATTCCAATAGTCATCATTCTCATCCATGTCATATGTGAGAGACTTTTCCTTTCTTGTATCACATCCTAAGATATAACTACCCTCCTCCTATTCATAATAATCATCCTTCAAAGTTTTGGTTTCAAAGATATTATGAGAATTTAAACATTCCAAAACTTCATCCTTAAGTGATGAACATAGAGGAGTGTCATCACACACATTATAAATTTCTTCATAAGTGTCAATCTCTGTAATGGTTTCCTCATGAGGGCTTTCCAGACAAATATTAGCATTGCAACAATATTGAGAAAATCTCAAATATTCAATGTTTTCAGCTATGGTGACATGAGGAGAGTCTTCAAAAATGTGTTCAATCATGGGCTCCTCTTCACTTAAATGTTCAAGAAGTGATTCCAAGTATTCAATACTTTGTATCATGAAAAAAGGTCCATCATATGTTTCCATGTGATCTTCTATCCCAGATAGGTAGAAGGTAGAGATATTTTCAAGGAACTTTTTCAAACCATTCATACTACCCCTACCATCATGCCACTACTCTAAAAAAATACAAAGGAAACTTGGAAAAGAAGTTATACATTTATTAGAAAGTCCCTGATAGAACCAACAACAGGCCTCACCCCAACAAGTACCAGCAAACATTTCCATCATATTGTCTTCATGAAGCACATTGGACTCAGCCATCAACTGAAGGAAATATTTAACATGCCAGATGGCCGAATTACCATAATTTCCATGAAATACTGGAAGCCATTTATATGCATCCCCCACACCATCACAACAGTTAGGAAAACTCGGGATGTTTGAGAAATCGATAGGCTAAAAAAGTCTGGTTATCTGGGCACCATATTGCTCCTTTAATTCATCCATATCAAAAATTAATAGTATGCATTTGATATAACCATTAAACCTTGTAATGAATAGTTGGAGCTATCAACTAATGATATTTAAAGGTTTTCATATGTTTCATGGGCTCATCTACACACAACAAAACATCACAAGTTTATGAGATAACACGGTTTTATCCCTTCAATGAAGTTGCCATGTGAAAATAAAAATATACATTTAAGAACTCTCACAAGAATATTTTTTTCTTTTCTTTGTAAAAATAAAAATTGAAAGAAGTCAGTGGAGTCGCCAGATGAAAATTAAAGATCTACTCTAAGCATTCATTAAACAAAGTAAAAACAAAAAGGAAGAAAACAAAAGTCGTAATACAGGGAATAAAACAATTTATCCCCGAAAACTGTGCCAAAAAGTGTTGCCACCTTTCACACACCTGGGTTACGTGATACAAATATTCAAGACACTCGGTGTGTCCTTGGGGGAAAGTCTCAATTCAAGGTTGTCACCTTGTTCTTGATTCCTCCATTCAGGCTAACTCCTAACGAAGCCAAGGGGAGTAGACCCTATTAAATTACTAAGGTTAATTACTTAGTGTGATGGTGTTATATTAATTAAGTTGTTTAGGAGTTTTTTGAAATTAACTAGTGGAAACAAAAGATAACAAGATGCAATATTTAAAGTAGATAAGCACAGTAATGACACTCAATATATATATATAATCGAAAGAATTGATCAAATAAATCACCAGTGCCTTAAATGGAGTCAACAGAGAAAATAATGTGCTTGCATTAGCTTGAAAGAATGTTTTGCAAATGTCTCTTGGTAGATTTTAAATTAATGTGGAATGTGAATGAATTAAATTAGGAAAAAAGGGGACTCCAGATATACCCGAGGGGTACTTGGAGTATGTCCAAAAATGAACTTTCACAGCTACCCGCAAGGTGTTTGTGGGCTGGAACGGAGTCTCAGATACTGTTGTTCATAACGCACCCATCAGGGTGTGACAGAGATCGGCACCTCGAGGTCACTTTCTAGTTTTTCCCACTCCTTTGGGTATTTTTCCACCTCTTACAGTTTGTTCGAGGCGTTGGATTTTCGCCTGATGCTTTGTCAACTTAGGAGGTGAAGACAAATTAATCTAGTCACTCAAGTGATTTTGATGCAGCTTGACCGATCAGACGAACTGCATCCAAGTACATATCATACCCACTGGAGTCTTTCTTATTTTTAGTAAATTTTAAAAGAGGTATTCTTACTAAAAAGAAAACCCACCAGGAACCTCTTTCGGTCCAAGTGGACCTCAATCAGGGAATCAAGGAGGGGTTGTTTTTATTATGATTACTTAAAACAATTAAATATAGCAGATGAAGCATAAACAAATAAGCAAACCAGAATTTTCTAATTAGACTACCACGACCCTTTCTTCACCTTTCGACTGAAAAGGGGGCTTGTGGGGTAAGTATTAAACTTACTTTGAAACCACCAGATATGGAATATGACAATAATTATAAGTCAAATTATACTACCCCTATATATTAGCACTACACTAGATTGAAAAAATATGAAAAAAAAGTAAAAAAATGACACGGATGCGAATACCCCCAGGGGGGATGGTGAATAGGATCGAAAGAGCCTATTCAAAAAGATTTTTATTTTTATTAGCAGCAATTGCAATATCAGAAAATTGAAATTAATACACTTGGTCCTTATAAGGAATGATACCAAAGGTTTACAAATTTTGAAATTTTGAAATTTTGGGAAGACGGAGACCCCCTTGAGGGTTTCGAATGGTCCAAAAATGATTTCCAGACAGCACCTCCTCCTCTTTTATGTTATACCTGCTAAAAAAAAACAACCATATCACAGTTAAATATGCCCAAAAGTACTTTGAAACTAATTTTGGATGATGAGCATACTTTTTACCCAAAAATTCTAAGTTAAAACTAGTTTTTAAAGAAGCGGAAAAAGAACCAAGGAAAACAAGCTCTCCTTGGGATCTTGGCCTGATTTTTGGGCAGAAAATATAAAGCACTCAAATTGATGAATATAAATTTTTAGATTCTAAGGAAAAAACCATGCATTCAACAAGCTTTAGATCTACTTTCACAGCCTTGAAAAATGACAATTTTCCATAAAACTAGATCTAGAATGCTTGTAAAATCTATTTAGGAATTGAGATCTAGTTTAGGGATTTAAGGAAGCAAGATCTATGTAAAATGAATTCTTAAATTGATAGGTCTAAACAATTTTAAAGCTGCAAAACAAATAACTGGACTGATTTTAAAAAATTTGAATGAGCAAGAGGAAAAGAAGAGAGCTTGTTGCTGGAGAGGATCTGGGAAAAAGACTAGTTAGTGGAATGCCGAGGGACAATGCCTTCACAAAACAGTTGGATTCCCATTGGAGTCAAGATAGATCCACAGTTCGTCCAACCCCTGCTACCTAAAAACTAATAAACAATCCTACATAAAAAACCTTATCAGATCTGGATAGAGATATATGAAAAAAGAGAGGGATTACATGCAAATAAACTTATTTAAACATGTATAACCTGAATACTCAAACATATATGCTACGAGATATTGAGAAACAAGTAATATTACTTTCCCAACTATACTCCTATTGATTCATCCGAATCCTTCAAGCCAACAAATAGACAACTGCAGCTGAAGGAGAGTCCATCAATGCCTGATCTGAACCTGAATTAAGATTCTACTGAGTCTAAATGTGAATCGGGGGGCTGACTGATCTGACACATCAACCTGCTGAGTGAGTCATCAACCACGGAGCTTCCAAAAGAGCCCACACGTGTGGAGGAGAGAGAGAGGGCATAATTCCCCATAAAGGAGGCTGAATTTAAACTCTGGATATTCCCTGATCACCTCCTTCAGTCAAGGATTTGTTAGACCCAGTCAATCTGGTGCCGATGAGACTGATTTCAATCAAATTGGTTCAGAATCCATTGATCTAGGATTCTGGATTTTCTCCATTATTCATCAATTTATTAATTAAAATAATCAATAATTGATTTTTTGGGCCATTCTGACCTCAGTGATGGAAAATCACTCAAAACTTGGAAATAGTGGTTCTATAGGTTTATTGGGTGCTCTTAGATTGAAAGTGAGCACCTACATGACTGAAACTGATTATTGAGCCCACTTTTATTACACAACCAATTTTTCTAATTAAACTATTAAAAATAGCCTAAGTTTTGGAAAAATTAAATTTTAATAAAAAACACTGAGATTTTTTTTAAAAATTAAAAACCTAGGGGGACTTGGACATGTTCATATGACTCGACCATGATTCCTAGCATGTTTATACATTGACACATATACTCTAATAACCTCAGTAGGCCTAAATGCCAAGCCGACCACCCCAACTTTGGATGTGTTAAGTGAAAAACTCAGAAATTATCAGTCGTTTAGTCAACAACCAATAATAACCAAGGGAAAAAGAACTCTGGGCTGACCGGATTGACAAATAAATTCTAAGAGACTAATTCTTTTACAGACACTATCATGCTAGAACATTTATTACAACTCCCCCAAAGGGGAATTAACATGTGATATAGTACACCAAGCACTTCCTAGAAGCAATTCGGAAGGTCTTCTGAAGTCCAAACAAATCATATTTGTCCGGTTCACCAAGCTCACTTGATAAAAAAAACCACTAAGTACAACTTAGGTGGTAAAAACTAGGAGCGCATTCTGCTAACTGGAGGGCACAATTTCTGAGCTATGGACCAATCTCAGAAGATCATCTTGACTCCATTCAATTTCTTTGAGTGGAAAACTGAGATGGAGATATTGTTGAGAGTGAAAGGTATCTACAGGGTGACTATGGAAACTGCAGCAGATTCCAATAAAGCTGCAGAGAAAGTTAAATGGTGCAATAGGAGGGATGAGGCCTATGGTCTTTTGTGTATGACAATTTCAAGAGACCTCCTCTTCCATCTTGATGGATTGACATCACCAAATGAAGTGTGGGAGAAGCTAGAAGAGCTTTTTGGAAATATAGATGAGATGAGAGGACATCGAATCGAGAATGAGCTGATATTTTTGAGTCCCAGTAGCTTTGAATCATTGCAACTCTACTTTTCCAAGTTTAAGGCCCTTGTTTTGCAGTTGAAACAATGTGGAATCGAAAAGAAGGAAGAGAAACTAGTTTTGGCCATACTCTCTAAGCTTGGTCCTAACTATTTAGTGTTTGTTTCGACCGTCCATGCCACCAAGTTGAAATCTCAATCCTGGAAGATGCCTAAGCTTACAGAGATCATCGAATCCCTCACACATGAGCAAGATAAGTTGGTGATGATGGGCACCATCAAAAATTCCAAAGACTAAGCTTTGGTTGTTGGAGATTCAAGGGTGGATTCAAAAAGAAAGAAAAAATATACAAATCCACCTGAGCAAAAGAGAGAGAAGAACAAGTCTAAAGAGGAGCCACAAGGTTCCAAGAAGAACTCCCAGAAGAAGAAGAACAAAGGATAAATGAGCAAGTGCGCATACTGCAGTAAGGGTTGTCATCCTAAGAGCTCTTGTATGAAGAAGCAAATTGACATGTTAACCCAACTCCTAGAGAAGAATAACATCTCCCTTCCTGATTGCTCAAAGAAGAGGGAAGGAGGATCAAATTCAGAGGATAGAGAGAGAGTACATGCCTTGGTTGCTAGCACATCAAACTCACCTAGCTTCATTATAGACTCTGGAGCTTCTAGACACATGGTTTCGACAAAAGAGTCATTATCCTCTCTTGACATGTCGAAAGGTCCACCAATAGTTTTGGGAGACGACTCTCTCACTGACATTTTGGGGAAGGGAAGGATTGATCTTGACCATGGTAAGTTCAATAATGTGTTGTATGTTCCAGGTCTTGCCTCTAATCTCTTGTCAGTGTATCAGATGACTCATACTAGGTCTCCAAAGAAGGTCACCTTCTCCCCTGATGATGTTGAAATCACTGATATTTCAAATGGTAAATTCATAGCAAAAGGTGTTGTAGATCACACTTTGAAGGTATACAAGTTTTCCCATTTTCTACCCTACTCAAACCCCTCTGCTCTTCTGATCCATGCTAATGAAGCAAGCAATCTTTGGCATGAAATATTTGGCCATCTTAAATACAAGTATCTTTCTAATTGAGTGAAAAATATATGGTCATAGGGTTACCAAAGATCAAGTTTTCTAAGGGAGTCTGTCAAGGTTGTATACTAGAAAAACACCCAAAGCACAAGTATGAGAAAGCTAGTCATGAGAGAACCTCTGCACCTCTTGAGCTGATCCACAGTGACATTTCTGGTCCATTCCCTCATATGTCCATGAGTCAAGCCAAATTTGCACTAACCTTCATAGATGACTTTTCCAGGTATTGTTGGGTTCACTTCCTAAAGGATAAGTATGAAGTTTTTGACCTCTTCAAAGTATTTAGAGCCTTGGTTGAAAATTAGTCTGGGAGGAAAATCAAGATCCTCATATCTGAAAATGGTGGTGAGTATGTCAAGTCTGAGTTCATTCAGTATTGTAAATATGCAGGTATTCAGATGCAGCATTCAATCCCTTACAGACCACAACAAAATGGTGTTGCTGAGAGAAAGAACAGATCACTAAAGGAGATGGCAACCTGCATGATGTGGGCTAAGACTTTGCCACCAAATTTTTGAGTAGAGGCTATAAACTATGCATCCTACATCTAGAATAGGGTGCCTCATAAGCATCTTGATGGTATGACTCATTTCGAAGCTTGGAGTGGGAATAAGCCAGATGTGACCCATTTCAGGATTTTTGGCTCTAAGGCTTGGGCTAGAATTCCAACTAAACAGAGGAAGGATTTGCAGCCCCAAAGCCAAGAGTGCCTATTTCTTGGGTATTCTAAAGATTCAAAAGGGTACAAGCTGATCAAATTGAGCACTAACAAAGCTCACTACTACATTTTGACCAAAAATCTGACGGTCGTCATGTCGGATTTTCGATACTTCCCTGTCGCATGTACGACATTTTGGTTTTTTTATAAGCGTCGGAAACTTGTCGTCAGGTATCCGACACCTAGGTAACCGTAGGTTGAATGTACATCGTCGGTTATCCGACACTTATTAAGTGATGGTGACGAAATTTTTTAACAACATTGACACCTACCGACGTCGCTTAACCGACACCTCCAGGACATATGCGTCGCATAACTGACAGATCTAGGCATCGCATAACCGACGGAAATGTATTTTTAAAATACATAGGCGTCGCTTAACCGACACTTATAGGCGTCGGTTAAGCGACGCCTGTGTATTTTTATTTTTTTTAATATTGTGAAAATTACCTTCTTTCCCCTAATGTTTTGTGCTAGTAAGAGTCTACCTTGTCACTTCATGAAATAAAACTTTACTCTTATATACTCTCTCATGTATCTTTTTGATATAATAATATACGAACGTATATATGCATATAAATACATGTCATGCAACCCATACCAGATTTCGAATACATCATCCCTGTACCTGCACATGCTCTCGTAGCCACAAACCCTGGAAACCTTGAATACTATTTATAATAAGAAACTAGCATCCATGCTAAGTTCTAACCTTAATCAGCAGGTATCAAATTATCAACATACAAAAGACCTCTGCAAGTACTTTGTCATTCAAGCATACAATGAGGCTGAAATGTTTATATGCTTCATAAAGAATAACGCTTGAGACACAAATTTGATAAACATCAGGAATATGTTTAGTGGAATGTGATTCATACATTGTAAAATTTAAATAACCTTCAACTATTTCACCCTTCTAATATCCCAGTACTTTTTCAGTCTCATAAGAATAAAATGCAGAATAGAACTTAGAAGTCTCACCTTGACTACAGCATGAACACCAAAAAGACCTATATCCTTGTAATTTGTGTTGAAAGCCATTATATGGTCTGCTAGATCATCTGTTGCAACCTTTTGTGCAAGTTTCGACCTATTATCAAAGTATTGAAAATTTATTTGTATACAAACTTCAAAAGCAAGAATACACGGTTCAATCATACATTGTAATTAGCACTCATAATAGCATAGCAAATATCAAGCTCACCCCATGTTTGCACCTGCCCCAGCATTCTTGTTCCACGTACCCAGCAATGTTTGCAAAACCATCAATGCAATAGAATCTGGATCTGTCCATGAAGCTCCCTTAAAAGCTACAATGATTTGTGCCAATGGCATATCATCGTTTACAGTGCGAACCTGAGTGGCAATCAAATTCAGGATGCATTAGAGGATTGACTTTCTAAGAAAAATCTAGATCCACTACAAAACCATGCTCTTGAGCCGGTAATAACAAACAATTTTCAATTGAAATTTTCTGACCTCTGATCCAGTGAAGACAGTCGGTTATCTCTCCACAAGGTCTGCTGCAGTTATAGGATCAGTAGACAGGTTTGTGAACAATCTTTTCACTTGTTCTACAATTTGTTCATGTTCAACAGCACCAGTTGCAGAGACAACCTGCACAATTGTTAAGTAATTAATTTTTTCACATTTGAAGCAACTGCCACCTCTATGCAAATCTGCATTTCTAGAAATCGAAACTTTCTAGTCTTTCATGATAGGGTTTTGTAAGCAACTGGTGTAGACCTCCTAAGCCACAGCGGAGCATAGACCTACACTGAAACTAATTCAAACCACTAACCACTGAGAAGCAAAGCATAAGCATCTGGAGTACCAATCTACGCTATCCTTTCCACGGACAGTAATATCTGTGATATACAGAGGTTTCCCTCACTAGATCTATCAAGAAAGGGTAGTTCAAGTGTGGCAATTTTCTCCTCGTTGATGGTATTTTTGATACCATGCTTTGTATAAAAGAAACCTTATAACAAAAGAAAAAAATAGATAGATGGAATATTCACAGCTGGGAAGAAAGATATGAAGTCACAAGTTCCAAATATTAGCAGATCTATAAACAAGTCATGAGTCACAAGAAGCCGATACACAAACAGGGTGGGGAGACCAAAATGTCCCATCGACATATCAGAAATAAAAAAACTGAAGCTAAATGAAAAACCAGTCAAGCATTAAACCAACAACCCTAATTGAAGATCATATCAAAAACCTGGGCCACAATAAGATTAGTCCCTGACATGTTATAAAACCAGAATATTGCAAAACCATGAAATCAAAATAATTTAACTATGCAATCAACTTTTAACTAGCTGATTGAGCAGAGTGACGAAATAAATGCATAAGTTCCGGTATAAATTGAAAAGTAGAGGATAGATCTGCACTGAAGCTGGACAAGTGAGGCACTATGATAAATCATAATCCAAATATTTCCAGGATGAATGCTTTCTCCTCTATCCTTTTGGGTGTTAGAAGATACAACACAGCAGAATAATGAAACTTTATTTATTCCTTTTATCTCATCATCTGTTATATTCTCATTATACAATTCATAAAAAGGGAAAGTTACACAGTAGGTATTTGATCAACTCAAAACTAACCAGCACTCAATTGGCAAAATCAAAGAGTTCAACAAATCCACACTCAATCAATACATCAGGGAGTTCAATGAATTAATCAAATAGAAGATTTATTTGTTTCTTTCTTATGTATACAGCGATATATTTGTACTCACATTCTCACTTGGTGAGATCTCACGAAGTGCACAATTTCAGTACAAAAAATTGCACATACTTAAATCAGTTATACCAGAATCACAATTTCGAGCCTTACACAGCTGTCTAACTATATGCCAGAATCTAGTTCTTTGACTAATAACAATTGACAATCTTGCCAAAGAAACATTTGTAATCATTTATTGATCATAAAGTATATTATCATATTAAAAAGTAAAATTTAAAATTTCTTTCCATGCTCAATTATGACCATCATTCTCCTAAATCACATTGAAAAAAATGATGATCATAATTTGTCATTGTTTGGCATTAACCATACCAGGGTTAGAAAAGAAATATACCAAAACACACCTTCTGCACACCCAGTTCAAGGGGAAACATCTATAGAGCAATTGTTTTCACTAGCAACCCCAAGTCAAAGGGAAAACAGTGAACTGACCTGTTGCAAACCAGGTAAAGTGGAACAAGTTATTAGGGTAGATAGCCAGAACATGGGTGTGTACACTGTATATAGATTGGGAAATGGATCAGATTGTCCATGCACCGAAACTACAAAAGAAAGGAAAGCGATATTAGTCATCACAATCCAAAATTTTGAGGTAAATAGTGCAGTTGAATATTTACAATATTGTTGTCAGTATTTTCCTTCTTGTGGGAAGTGAAGTTCACAGCTAGTTTGCACAAGTTTCTGCAAAAAAAGTTTGCAGAGTACACAACAGAGAGTGTTTTGAATTCTGCATCATAAGGTTTTGAGGGTTCCACAGACAACACAAACTTAAGTTTACAGGTGCTACAATCAAATCTTGCGGATTGCAGACAATCCACGAGACAAGCTTGCACATCTGCTACAGTGTCAAAACACTAGAAGCTCTTAAGTCTATGGTTGCAGAAACTTGTGGTTGCATGTACATGGACAAATGCATATTGTCAAGAGGCCATATGAACTTCTATACTATAGTCAGTCCATTAAGAAGCTTCTAAAACTGTCATGTAAACGTATAAACAGACTGTAAAGTTTGGATGATGGATCCTAAGGTTAATGCAATAAAAAATGAAAATTAAAAGTTAATTTTGATGCCCATTTTATTGAAAAACAAGTATTCACATACTACATATCAAATTTAATGATTTTCAAATCTTCATTTTATCTTTAGTCACCATAAAAAAGTCAAAATTCATGAAATCTCATGCATTGAAGACTAAATTTGCCAAAAGCAGCAAATTTTATCACTACAAACCTGAACCATTCTGAAAATTAATATAAGAGAATGTTAATCTAATATTTAAAACAATTGTAGTTAAATATAATCCTCATATCTTGACTCATAAGTCAAGAGGTGGAGGGGAAGATGGAGGAAGATCTAATCAATTATTCGGAGGATAGAGAGATTGCATTACTGACTTCTATCTTTAGCTCTGGATAAAGTATGGAAGGCATCTAGGCATATGAGGGATAAATTTCTACAAAACAAGGGGAAATTCCTAAGGTGAACTAGGAATCCTAAGTTCCAAAGGAAATTATAAAAGCTTCGCAGAGGCAAACGTTGTACTAGTCATAAATTCCGTACAGGACAACAGGAGAGATAAGGATGTCAGAAGCAGTAACTCTTGGTACAAATCTGAGCTTACAGGTCATTTTGAAGGGGGAGACCCAAGGGAGAGCCTAGTTTATTTGGCATTCAAAGGACGAGTGATTGTTTGAGAAGAAATGTAACAGGCAGTTGCAGTTGAAGAATGTAGACAGAAAAGCATCAAAAGAAGAAGGGGTAGGCTCCAGACAAGGTTTTGGCACATTATCCATGGCTGAATTGTCAAACACTATTTCTAACAATGATTCTGCTAGCTGTAAGTTGAAGCCTAGTGTTCCTAGAAAGAACTCGGAGGCTTTGGTTAATCCAGTCAATCGGGGAGTCCATTCTAGTGTGATTGAGTGTGATGCCACATCAGCAGATGATGATGAGGATGATGGCACATCTGATGGAGAACTTGCTATTATGGATAAAGAAGATGATGATGAGAGTAATAGTGAATGGTCACTTGCATCAAAAGTTTGTACATTCACCACTAGTGGAAGCTGAACCCTAAGTCCCTATTTGGAGGATTTAACCAGAAGTTAAAGTTGAGGAGGCTGAAACCTAAGTCCCTATTTGGGGATTTAACAGGCCTAAAACAAAATCTGAGTAGTCTGAGCCCTACAGCTCCAGTTTTGGATTTGCTTCCTTGTTTACCATGGGAGACCAAAAAGAGGAGGGACAGAGATGGTCT
>LPNX011229904.1:68509-123173 GCA_001517045.1 Pseudotsuga menziesii
CGTTGCAACATTGGATGCCTCACACCTTGGTCTCTGCAAGGGTCAAGTTAAGACAAGGTGAAGGGGTAAATTAACCTGAGAGCTTGCACATGTGGACAGTTGAATACGAAATGGGCAATCGAGCAGAGTTATATGGGTGTCAAATCCATTATGCTCTATTAAACAAGAAGTGAGCAGCAGAATGGGAATAATAGGGCCATACATGAATGCATTTGCAAAGGATCATATTTCAACCCCAGCTGCAGGAAGGAATTATTATCAGAGGGCAGAGCTCCCAAGGATCCAAAAGACTGTCCCACGCCAAATGATGGAGTATTGCTTGAACCATAGAATGAAGTGCTTCCAGAACCATACGAGGCACTGCTTCCACCAAATGCTGGAGTATTGGCAGTAGCAAATGACACACTGCTTCCCCCAAATGATGGAGCACTAGCTGAACCAAATAAGGAGCTACTTGCACCAAATGAGGGAGAACTGCTAGATCCAAATGTACTCCCAGAAACAAATGAAGGAGTGCTACCAGAAAAAAATGGAGAAATGCTTCCAAAAGCGAATGCAGGAGTGCTGCCAGAACCAAATGAAGGGGTACTCCCGGTGGCAAATGAAGATGTAGTATTTGAAAAATGAACAGGGCACTTTAACATCTGACCAAAATTGGTGAGTGCAAGCATTTGGGAAATGGCATCATGCGTGAATTCTTCTCCAAAAAAATATTGATTTACATCACTGTGTATACAAAATGCTGTCATCATTCCATAAGGGTAACATGCACACACATGATAGTATCAGTCCTTAAACTAGTACAAAAACATTGAGATTATATATTCACACATGAGACAATCAAAAGATGCCAATAAAATCACATAATATATGTGAAATCCTCAACCAGGGATATGCTACTTTGCTTCTTAATATGCTTGCAAGTTGCAACTGGGTAGGCATCAAAGACAATCATTGCAATAAAAAGGACCATAAAGCACAATCACTTCTAAGAGATATTAGAGTCCATTAGAGTCCATTAGGAAAAATGCTATCAGATCAACCTGGGGGCCAGGGACCACACCAATAAGAGCAACAAGAAAATGTCATTGACTATCCTAACAAATGGAAACTAACCTTGTAAAAAGCACCAAAACCCTCATCCATGAGCATGTTCTTTTCCACATCATAGCCTGAACCTTGACCCAACTGAATGCGCACCTGCAACAATTGGCCCAACTCAGGTCAGCCTTTATATCCCAAAAAAAAATGACGTTGCAACTTAGTGATTCATCAGATTATGTCCCATTTCAATTATTTGGGCCTTAAACAAGCCTGAGGATGTATTAATACAAAACAAGAAGATCATTTTTTTCAATGGACACGCATAAAATTATGTATCCATATTATATTGAGCTGGATCACAGAACTTCCAAAAATACAAAAGTGAAGCTTGGGGTGAAGGTTCGATCTCCTCCCCCAACGGATTTGAAAATAAGCGAGAAAAAAAAATACCAAAAATCTGAGCATAACAGGAAGACATAAAGCAAACACCTTGATCATGTCCACGGGCTGAATGACACACGTCGCGAGCATACCAGAGGCTCCTCCATTGACAAATGGCTTCACTGTATTCCACACGTTGCCTATATTGGGCTTCTCCCCTGCCATCTCTCTGAAGGACTCGGAAACCCGACCGATCTGATATTGCTCTCCTTCCTCTTCTTGAGACCTAATGGTGAGAAAAAACCCATGAGAGGTGTCTGTCTGCACCCTCCTCAGCAAGAACCCTCCTCAGCAAGAAAGAAGAATAATAGGCAGAGCTCTAACCCGCGGTGTGCTGCAAAGCCCCTCTTCAATCTAAATCATGTCGAAGTATAGGGCTTCATACTTTTATATTTATTATATTACAATATATTACAAGAGGGAGAGGGCATAATTACCCAACCAACAGGTAACGCAGCACGTGGTCATGTAAACAAAAGCTCTGAGAAATAGTTATAACAGCCTGTTGTGTGTTAAAATTAGAGATTTTCTTTAAAGAAAAAATGATTTTTAACCGAAGCGTCGGATATGCGACGGTTAGTTAAAATCAGAGCTTTTTTTTTAAAAAACGCTATGCTTTGATATAAAGGATTGTGCTTTGATGTAAAGTATTTAGCATAAGCGTCGAATATGCGACGGTTATGGGAATATCCATTGGTTAAGCGACGTATATTCCCATAACCGTCAGTTAAGCGACGCGGGTGGTTACATTTACAAAAAAACAATTTAACTTTGTGATTTTTGGTAGGTTTAAAAAGCGAAATCCACGCACCGTCGGAAGTAACCGTCGGATTTTGGATCGAAATGTAGTAGTGGCTTTCATTGAAAGAAGTGTTCAGTTCCAAGAAGAGCCTTTAGTAGCATTTGAAGTTGGAGAGTCTTCTTCACCAATAGATCCATTGATTGTAAGTGAAGAGACTAATGAGTTTTCTGATTCTCATATGTGTAATAATTATGATTTGATTGCATATCCTGACAGTCCTACGAGACGAAAATGGGCAGTAAATACCATTCATGTAGCTAGGGAAGTAGCTGGAAATCCTAGTGACACTAGGAGCACTAGCTCTCAATTTGAGAGTGCTCTTTGTGTGGAAGATCCTCTATTTGATGAGAAGTTCTATTTGATGGTTGAATCATATCCATAGACATATGAAGATGCAGCACATGATTCAATATGGAAAACATCCATGAAATAAGAATTTAGCTTGCTCCTGAAGAATAACACTTGGGAACTGGTTGATCTTCCCCCAGGGAGGAAGCTAGTTCAATGTAAGTGGGTTTTCAAGACTAAGTTTGCTGCTGATGGTTCACCTTTGAAATATAAGGCAATATTGGTAGCCAATGGATACTCACAAGTACATTGTATTGACTACAATGAAACCTTTGCACCAATGGAAAAGATGGACTCCATAAGGCTAGCTCTAGCCATTGCAGCTTCGAAGCAGTGGGAGGTACATCAAATGGATGTGAAGTGTGCTTTCCTAAATGGAGATCTCACTGAAGAGATTTACATGCAGCAACTTGAAGGGTTTGTTACTAATCCATCTTTAGTGTGCAGGTTGAAGAAATCATTGTATGGGCTCAAACAAGCCCTCAAAGCTTGGTATGCCAAGATTGATGGATTTTTCCTATCATTGAGTTTTGTTCGATGCAAGCTTGAACCTAATGTCTATTTGAAGTTGTTTGGTGATTCTTTGATGATTATTTTCTTGTATGTGGATGACCTTCTCATTACAAGAAGTTCAAATAAAGAGATTGCCTCCTTGAAGGATGCAATGAACCATGCATTTTCTATGATAGATTTGGGATTGTTGAGCCAATTCTTGGGTCTCGAAATTTCTCAATCCCAACATGGAATCAAAGTACATCCATCCAAGTATGCTTTGGATTTGTTGAAAAATTTCAAAATGAAATATTGCAAGCCAAGAAAGACTCCCTTCCTTTCAAGAGTTAAGCTTGAAGAAGGAGGTTCTTCGCCTATGTTAAATAATACATTAGATAGGTAGTTGATTGGGTGTTTGATTTCTCTTACACACACTTGACCTGATCTATCTTATGCAGTTAGTGTGGCTTCGATATTCATGGATCGGCCTCATGAGATCCACTAGAGAGAAGCCAAAAGGATCCTAAACTTTGTTCAAGGAACAAGAAATCATGGGATCTTCTACAAAGCAAAATATGATCTTGATATTATTGGGTTTACTGACAGTGATTGGGAAGGTGACAACACATATCGAAATTCTACATCAGGATATGTCTTGATGCTTGAAGAAGGACCAATCAGCTGGTCAAGCAAGAAACAGAGTGCCATAGCACTCTCATCTACAAAAGCCGAGTATAGAGGAGTTGTAAATATAGCATCTCAATGTTTGTGGTTGCAGGGGATACTTGGAGAATGTGGTTTTGAATCAAAATTTTCAACTATTATCTACTGTGATAGTTAGAGCACCATTCGAATATACAATGATCCATTTTAGAGACAACAAACCGAGCACATTGAGATCCATATGCACTACATCGGACAACTTGTGCATGATTGCACCATTGATATTCTCTTCCGTGCATATTCAGAACAAGCAACATACATCTTCACCAAAGTTTTTTGTGAGAAGACCTTCAACAACCTCAAATCATTGCTGGGGATTGTTGATCATTCTATGAAGCATGATTGATGACAGGATTTCCAAAATTTTGTTTTTCTTGTCCATGTTTAAGGGAGGATTTTCCCACTGGGTTTTTGCCTCTTTCCTTGGTTGTATGGACAAGTAGTATGTAAAGGGTGACTAATCCTTGTTGCTAGGCCTTATAGTTTTTTGATATTTACTCATAAAGTCAGGCTTAAGGGGGGGTTTTATAATAATCAACCCATAGTTACCTACCTTAGACATTAATTTAATTATTTTTGTCTTATTACCTAGTTTCCTATATTCCATTCTATGTTAATTGCCTTCTACAAGTCCTAGAAGTCAACACATGCTAAAACTGAGTCATGGAGTGCTTGGGAAACATCTTGGAAACCCAATTTAGCATGTCTTCTTTATTCCAGATCCTCCAAAGCGCATATCTACTTTTTCTAAAAAGTTGCCTTGTTTGATTATGTTTTAAGGCAAAAGGAAAAGCTAGACTAGGTGTAGTTGACTTTTTTTTTTCCCACATCATCCTCCCTCCTTTTGTACAAATAAAAGCATGTATGCATTGAATTTCCATCCCTCTTTATCTTTCCCACTTGACTTAGCAAATTCATGACCATCTTCATAGATTTGGAAACTACTTTATGCACCTATGGGGGATTTGCCTAGATTTAGTACACCTACTTTTTGACTATTTCAAATGGCATCTTTATGCATTCAATTCTCTCATGTAATGATATATTGCAACATCTTATTACTTCACAAGGTTGGATATTGTACACTTATTGAATACAAATTAGTGTTATGCTCCAATTTCAGTCTCCTTTGGTGTGAATTTTGCATGTTTGATTAGCAATTTTGTGAGTGTAAATGTTCTATCTCTTGGGTTCAATTTCCACAACATGAGCATTCCCTAAAATCTCTCCTTGTTATTGATGAATTTTTTACTCTTTATTTAGATCATAGTTTCAAAATTTAGTGTCCTTAGACTTGTTTACTGTCCAATCCTAAAACATTTCCCTATCTTGTACTTATTCTTTTGCTATAAATTGAAAGCTTCAATCAATTTTAGTTATGTCTTTCATTTTATGTTGTGCTTCTTAATCTCAAAAAGTGTGAAGTGAAATTGATGTGATATGATCAGACTAATTAGATTGAACTAAAACAATGCAATGATGTTGACCCAAATACAATTTCCCTTTCAATTAATCCTCTAATCTATGAGAAGGTAAGAGGTTTCTTTGTACTTTTAATACACATGTAACATGTGTCACTTCAATACATATAATTGTTATCTTAATTGATAAAGATATTTATAAAGCATGTAAATGGAAAAAAACTTCATACCTTCTCTTTTAATGCAAAAACAATCGATAGGAAAGGTTCAAGGAAGGCCATACCTAACTAAATTTTGAAAAAATCAAGGATTCAACAAGGATCTTCTCAAAAATAAAATCTAGAAAAAGAAAATGATCCTTGCAAACTCCAAAAATCATGCAATCACTACACAATTTCAAATGGTTTTCAGAAATGGATTGTAAGAAGATTTTAAGACGAGAAAAAATGACCTTTCTAATTTGTGCAATAACACTACTACTTAAAAATGGATGAAAATTCCTCAAACAAAGTTCTTTACTCAAAAATATGCAATTGATCTTATGGAAAAGAACAACACATGCAAATGTCATAAGGAAAAAACTAGGTTCAAGTATTAAGATGTCACCTAAATTTTGAAGAGACCGATTAAGAAAACAATAGGAAAGGGTTCTCAATATCTATAGGTGATAAATAACTGATTCCAATCAAACACATAGCAAAAATTGTCAAAACTTTAGATTTGGAATAAAAATAAAAACCCCTTTCACCCATGGTTTCTTCTGCCATACCTATAAGGGAAATCATAAACCCTTGGAGACTACTATGATTCCCAAACTAGAAAACATATAGGCTTGGTCACTTCTATTTCCCTAACAAGTGGAACCAAGAAGGAAACAAGATAATTTTTAATCCAAAACTCAAACAAGAGTTCTCATATTCCTCTCAAATTTGTCCTACTTGAGCCCGAGAGGATGAATGAACAAAAAGGAATCTTAAAAAGACTAAAAAACAAAGAAAATTCAGTCAATTTGTAAGATGAAATTCAAAGAAATCCTTCCCCAATATGGTCGCCAATTATGTTGTAATAAATCTTTTCAAGTGCTAATGTTCAAGTTTTGTCATTTGTAATGACTCGGTGATGGTCACCGACAAATACAGAAATCAAATATTACGCTTATTCCCTAAAATTATTATGAATAATTTCACAAGAGAGATATTGGGGGAGGATAAAGGAGAACACGTGTAACTGAAGCTCGACAATTGAGTTCCTTGAGTCATGATCCATGGATATTTTCTTACTTCTCCTGAAGTTCCTTATATGTACTTGCACACATAAAATAAAAAACCGTTTCTCTTTCTAAAAAAATAATAATATAATGTGGAAATTAAATTCAATAACAAATTCCAATGATAAATTCTAAGAATATATGTTTCTACAAGAATTTCTGCAATAGTAATTTCTTATGGCACTTTCCTCCAATATATAGGTTCTCTCTCCTTTACCCGTAGCTTTTATGAACAAAGTCTAAAATGAGTGAAGACTCCGACTCTCTCGTTATGCACTTCAATCAAAATATCCTCTCAAAGGGTCTATTTCATAGCCTCGAAGTTAGGTGAAAATGATGATAATCCCAAGATGTGTGACATGTCCATGAATGGTGATAAGCCCAATGTTGCATGTGCCTAATTCACAATTAGAATTATTCTTACTTATAATTTCAGTGTTCATATATATTAGTTTGCTTTACACTCATGGTCGTACTTATTAGATCCAAACTATCAACCATATGACCTTGGTCACCCTTTAACCAATTGGACCTTTCTTCAAGGAAAGCAATGATCATGGAAAAGTGTTTCACTTTAGTGTTTAACTCAATTTAAATGTTGAGGACAAACTTCTCATCCACTTTGGACCTTCACCACTAAGAATGTTAAATATTGTTATAACACTTCATATAATTTTGAAATGGTGAATTGTTCACTTCTCATCCACTTTGGACCTTCACCACTAAGAATATTAAATATTGTTATAACACTTCATATAATTTTGAAATGGTGAATTGCTCACTAAGTGAATAGAAATTGGAATTCCACAATGAAAAGTGCTCTTACCCTCCATCATCTTTAATTCATCCATCAAAATCTCTAGCTATATTTCTTTTTTATTGGCTTAGTTGTTGTTACATGTTCTGCTTCAATGGTTAATGAAGCCATGGTAACTTCAACTTCGATGTTTTACTTAAACAAATCCATTTGAAAGTGTGAAAGTATATCTTACAATAGACTTTCATCAATTTCTATCTCTACTAAAATTAGAATCTAAAAAACCTTTCATTATAAATCTTTCAATCTATAACAAATAGCAGCATCGTGCACATCTAATATCTACTTCATAACATTCCAATTCACATTACCAATATATGAATAGAATAACAACTCCCATTGGGCAAATATCCAATCTGATACTCATTAACATTAGGCTCCTTATTCTTGATGAATATGGTACATGAAAGATGCTTGTCTTCTCTTCTTTTGTGCTAGTGTGTAAAAAGTGGTGGTGTTAACAGGTACTAAAATATTCTACCTAGAATCTATTATCCAACCCAAATGTGCTAAACATGTTTCTTTAATGTTCCATGATTATGCAATTTATTAGTTAAGGCTAGCCATTTTGAAATGGAGTATATCAACCAGTGTGCTAAGCATTTTTCTTTAATGTTCCATGATTGTGCAATTCATTAGTTAAGGCTGGCCATTTTGAAATGGAGTATATCAACCAGATTTCTAATGCTTAATTTCTTCTTAGATATAAAAAATTTCAAATTCTTGTGAGTAATTTTTTCCTCCATTATCAGATCCAAAACATAAATCACTAGGAACTGGTACCCAACCTGGGCCACTAAGTATCTCCAAGCTACCTTTGACCATACAGGTAATGAGAACCAACCATGGCAACCAGATTTGAGACCATAAATCCAAATGTCATTTTTTTAAAATATTTCTCATTCAATTGAGAAGCTCAAAACATAAAAATAAAATAAAAAAAATTAACGGCCTCAAAAGATAACGAAAATAAATCGTCTTCCCTGGAATTCAACACATAACACTTCAAATAAACAATTGACAACCTCGAAAGGTTAGGGAAATAAACGGTGTTCCTTTGTGTTCCAATGGAATCAACACTCAAAAACAAAACACTGCCATATACAACTTTGTGATCTGCAACAAACAAATGTACATATCTGTTTTTTGGAACGAACAAATTTGTGTAAGTGATATCAAGCCATGTAATTTTCTAAGAAAAACCCTTCAAATATCTGCAAATACTCAGGCAACTCCCTTGACTCTAAAAATATCGTAAGTGTTTACCTACTTTCATGCCCATCTAACTCTTTTTCAAAATCCTTCACTGGTTCAGTAATTCTATACAGAATTGCGATGAACGACTGTTATGATATCTGCTCTGCAAGTGGGGCTCCTCGATTCAAAGTTTTTCTTCTGTTTGCGTTATGATATTTGTTCTACAAGTGGAGCACCTCGATATTTTCTGTGCAAAGGAGGGAGGCGTTGGGGAATAACAAGCTCTGCTCTGTAGCTACTATTCTTTCCACAATAACATAGCTTAAAATATGTAGGTTTTCACAACTTGGCTAATTTTTTATATACACTCCAAGAGAATTTTGAAACCCAGCTACACTTGGTATACATAGCTACTGTTTCCTTTGATTACTTCTCATTCAACCAATTAATTGACAAACTCAAAACATAAAAATATTACTTTCATTCAATCAATTAATTGACATACTCAAAACATAAAAAAAAAAGAAACACTGCAATATACAACTTTCTGTTCAGCAGCTAACAAATATACAGCTGTCTTTGAGATCTCACAAATTTGTGCTACAATGAAATCCTCAGTATTATTGGCCAAGGTGCATGATATCAGGCCATGCAATATCTAAAAAAGCTCAGGCAACTAACTGCAATCTAAATCATAAGTGTTGACCTAATTTAACTCCCATCTAGCCCTTTTCAGAACCTTTCACTTATTCATTCATTCTACACAGAATTGCGATGAACTACAGTTACAATATCCCTTCTGCAAGTAGGGCACGTCGATTGAAATTTTTTCTTGCGTTTCCACTCTTTTATACAGTCTCCGTGGAAGGAATGAAGGCATTCCAGAATAACATAGCTCTGCTGATCTGCGGCTACTATTCTTTCATTGCATATGGCACAAACTGCCTCTGGACCCAGAAGCGGTTCGGAATTAGCACGAGCAACGTTAAGAATGTTAGCCCAGGGATTGATCAAGCTTCTTCTAGGAAAAGACCCATTGGCGGCAGGCGGCGCCATGTATCTATAGTTCATCCACCGAAGGCTCTCTTCGGTTAGGCAGGTTATGTGCGCCTGCGTGAAATATTTTGCACCGACAGCCACGTGATTAAAAATCACATTAAACTCCTTGAGCACCAAGTAAGGAACACAGGCAGGGACGGCCTGACACTTTACCCGCAGATAATCATAACCATCGTTGTAAACATAAGGATTTAAGACCATTTGTAGAGAACCTTGTCGGTTTATGACAGATGAGGTTCCGTGGGCTCTTACCATATCAAGAATCGACCTCGCGTCCTCAGGGATATCAGTGTCCTCCAGTTTGGCCATGTTCATCCACCCGACCTTCTTCATTCTCCTGTAGGTTGGATGGCAGATGCGTAAAATGCTTGGCCGGCTCCCCGTCCTCTTGCAGATGTCAGCCATAACATCCCAGAAGGCCTTCACTTTGTTGTAGGGTTGGTCCACAAGCCAGCAGAGTCGAAGCTCTGAGTTCAGCTGAGTATCATCCATAATTTTGACAATGGAAGTCCTCAAGGATCAAAATGAGAATTGCGATATCTAGTTCGTCATATTTATATGATGATGGAATGGAGGGTTGTAAGTAGGGTTCCCATGGACAGCAAACCAACCGTTGAAATACCTTTAATTAACGCATCAAGCTACATTATTTTGTTTGTTCTGGCTAGGTCTTTTCCATAAATGGCGTGGCGAGGTTACCCAGGCGAAAGTATGACACATTCCCTTTTTCACATGACGTCCATGAATAGCTACAAAGCATGTTCCCGCGTATTTTTTGTTAACTGGAGATCCCCGGGTCTAAGCCCGGGTCCATAACATATTCACTTGTTTCCGTAATGATTAACCTCTTGTTCGTGGTCTCGTTCTCATGAGATGATGAAATTTGATGGGCAATTTGTTCATTACACGGTGATATTAGAGTCAAATAGGGTTAGAAATCCCTTTTAACCGTTAAATTTGATGGGTGGAGAACAAAGTGATATACACATGAGGTGAATTTGATCGGCAAATTATTTATTACACGGTGCTTAGTTAGAGGTGAATTTGATGGGCAAATTATTTATATACACATGGCTAGTTAGAGGTGAATTTGATGGGCAAATTATTTATTACACGGTGATTATCTAGTAAGGAAAAAAGTTATTTTATACATTTGTGTGTTAAAAGTTTTGTATTGGAAGTGACAATGATTATCATTTTTGGTGTAGTTTAAAAATTAAACAATTTTAAATTGAAATAGGTAAATTTTTCTATTGAAAAAATTTGTTAGAGGTTTTTCAAAATCTAGGTTACAAGTGTTAAGTTATGAAAATTTTTAAACAACTTCATCATTTTCCACATTTTTTTGATGGTCAACAATCCCTAAACCTTACCATTCAAATTTTGAAGAGCAACAATGGGGAAAAGGCTAACTTTATTTATTTATTAATGCTTTTGTAAATATTATCAAATATATCAAACTTGAGGGAATTCAAATTAGAATTTAAAAATTGTACTATTGATTATGGATTTTTGTAAGAGTAATTAGATAAGTTTAGTTTAGAATTTTTTAAATAATTTTTTCTTAGAGTTTTTTTTTTAAATGTACAGTTTCACTTAGTTAATGAGAACTTGCACCATGAAGTCTTATGCGAAAGTGTATTGGTTCATTCCAAAACACCCATATACTATAAGTTAACTACAACTTGCACCATGAAGTCTTATTTGAAAGGGTATTGGTTTATTCCAAAAAATCCATATACTATAAATTTTGAAAAACGGAGTACATCTAAATGAAACTTAACCTCCCAAAGAATAAAATTAGGAATAAAATTAATTTTCTCCACTTATCAAGATTATGTCATGTATTTATTATTTTAAGGTTTCAATATTTTTAATATTCAAGTATGGTTCACATTCCCTATAGCAAAAAATTATCCATCCAACATGTTATTTGACCATCCTTCATTATGAGTTGATCTCCAAACAGAACATGTAGCGTAATAATTGTTTCATTTCGCTTGGAAGTCGTGTGGACAAGAGAACCTCAACTGATATTGCTGATTTAGATCATACATTGGTAATTACAATGTATTAATGCATTATGACATGGGAAGTTGCAGAGACGATGATAAATGGTAATAAAGCATTTTGACTTTGAGGGTAGTGAAAGCATTGAACAAAAATTTACCCTTGTACATTTGGATATCAATGCCAAAGCTAGGCATTGTTCACAACTAGGAAAACATTTTCGTCCTTCCTTAATGCTAGACTTGTTTATAGTATATGGGGATTCTCGAAAATTGATCTTTGGTCTACCTTTGAATGTATACCTGTCAAGTTTGGGTAATGTTGCACTGATTAAAGAATTATTGTTTTTAATTAATGTTGGGACAGTAGCATTTATCAATGTTGAGTATATGTCTTTCGTTATTGGAGGATAAACAGGCGTTTGATGAATGATATTGCTCAAAGGAAATTTAAATGCAACTTTTCAATTTTTTTAATGACCAATATATTGCCTGGCATATTTTGAATACCAATAGATATCATTGCTAGGTTAGCATCGTGCACTTCTCCACTTTATTCTTGCTTATGTTGGAGTATTTCAGTCATTTTCGTTAGTGGATATCTCTATTTCTTGTTGTTGGATTATCGATATTATTGGAAATTTTGTTTTCTCTATATAAACAATTGAGGCAATTGAGTCATAATTAGTTTTCAACCAATGGAGGCAAGAATATATATAGAGAGAGGGAGAGCTAGTTTTAGTAATTGGGAAAATCACATATCAAAATAAGCAAGTTACCCATTTCAAAGAGACAATTTTGTTTTCTAATTTCACTTTGATGAATAAAGTTATTATCTCTATTGGGTAATGAGCATAGAATGTGCCAAAGAGAAGATCGTAGAATTGGTAGAGCCTCAATAGGAGTAAATTGGCATCTCCCTAATCAACTATTTTCAAATAAGTAACAAAGTATTTATAGTGTAGATCGCAGGTTTGTATTTTTTCGGCAACTACCATTTTAATTGGCATTATAGTCCTAATAAAAATAACCATCCTTTCATATGGCAAGAGGAGACAATAATAGAGGATTTTTCATTAGGTTGATTTGGTACTAAAAAGAGGGTGTTATAATTAAGCTTGAGAAAAAACTATAGAAGACAATTTGTTTTGGTGGGATGGGATACAAGTCCCATATTTACAAATCAGATAAGCATGTCCACAAAACAACTAATGTAAAAAAATACGATACAAAAAATACAGCATGATACAACAACTATTATCATCGATCCGTCCCTACACAAACTATTTCTTCCGATAGAGCCCAGTATGAGTCTCCAAGAGTAGTTCTCCATCATCATTAGCTAACTTATAAGAGCCAAGTTTTATCAAGTTTTTAACGATGAGCAAGCCATACCACATAGATTCAAAATTTCTCTTCCCTAATTTTGCATGGTCATAGTCGTAAATTGAAACCAAGTCTCTTTCGAAAAATATCTAGGAATAGACATTATTATCATATGGGGCTTTGAGTTGTTTCATTTGCGTCTTGTTTGTAAAAGCAACCTACCATTCAGTTTCATCAAGACATTACAAATAAACAAACATCTCTTCTTCAAAACAAGTGTTTTGTAGGATCTCAATGGTGAGTTGTAACGATGGAATCTTGCATCCAATTGGAAATACTTCTTCAACTTGCAGTCAAGCTTTGATATGCCCAAAGATAAAAAAACCACATGAGATGCCAATCCATCTTGCTTTTGTTAATTGTATAATGCATTATAGTCTTCAAAACCTTATCGTTGGCTTCTACTTGACCATTACAGTATGGGTAGTATGACAAAGACAATTATTTCCAAAGTCCTAATCTAGTGATAAGTTCTTGCATGAGCTAATTTTACAAATGAGATCCATCATTAGTAACAATCTCTCTAGGCACACCAAACTTGGCAATAACGTGATTGAATAGAAAATAAAATGTAGTTTTAGTTGTGTTGTTAAATGTTGGCATCATTTGTCCCACTTAGTAACTAAATGGACATCCACAATAATGTAATGGTGACCATGAGTTGAAGGAGGATTATAGGCCATAAAATTGATATCCCATTTTTCAAATGAACCCATGGAAACTACAAAATCAAGTGGAGCAAGGTGAGTACACATTTTCTTCCTGTGTAATTGATATGGATGACAATTTTTTATTGCATTAATAAAAATTTTAAAGGGAGTAGGCCAAAGTATGATACACACAAGACTTTTTAGGTTGTAGTACACCCAAAAAGATGAGTGCCACATGCTCCAACATGGCAATCATTTAGTACGTGTTCATTTTCTTCATGAATTAAACGTTGTTGGAAGATTAAATTGATTCCTTAACAAATATAGAGTATCCTTAATGATGAAGTATCTTTGGGATTGATGTTGGATTCAACATCGTTGATCATGACATAAGTGAGCATCATAAATAAATTGAGACTAGAGATAAACGAAAATACCTCCATACTAGGCAGAGAAAAACAAGTGTTCATCTTGCAAGGATTAAAAAACAATAGTTTCTTCACTATGTTGGTTCTCGAGTGTGACCTTATAGATTTACAGATGTTATTGTTCAGCTATGTTTGTACCCGAGTTTTATTGTACACTCATCCCAGCACAGGGGTGTGTGGGTCAACTGTCTCGTAACGGGGGTTCAGGGGTGTTCCCCCAACAAAGGGGGTGCAAGGGAAAAGCCCTTAAAGGATTTTTTTGGGATTTTTGTTGGCCAACATATTGTGGGCCCATGGTATTGGGTAACCCGTAGTATTTTCCCATGGTTTTTCCCTTATGAAAGGAAACCATTATAATCTGGTTGTGTATTGTATTGTAGCATTGTAAAACAATCTCTATGATTGTGTAAGAGAGACTATGAGAGAGTTAAGAGGAAGTGTAGCGGGGTTGCTCCAAGTTGTATCCCTTGATTTTTTGTTTGATGGTATAAAACAAAGGTCTAGCAATTTCTGTGTGGATGTATCCCATCTTGGGTGAACCACGTTATATATGTGTCTCTCTGCTAATTTTTTTAATATTTGCATAATGTTTAATTGTTATTGCTTTGCAATCCTTTTTCTTCTAATAATTGGTATCATATCCAAAACGTCTATTTGGTTGGTAAACTCAAAGCAAACAAGAGTTCATGGTTCGAGTGGGAGAAATGGAAGAATAAGGAAATTTTATGGTCGATAAATTTAACAGCCAAAACTATGAGTTATGGAAGATGCAAATGGAAGACTATCTCTACCAGAAGGATTGTAACGTCCCCGACCCTCCGATCAGTGAAGAGGATGCTACCATAATGTTAAACATCCAGGCTAAAATCCCCATGAACATGAACATACCTAAAAATTGAATAAAATGCATTGAACTAGAACATGCACAGATACATAATTATTTATCATACACAGTGGAAGCAAACATACATTCATTCATTCAACATGTTGATCATAATTTATGAACAGTAAGTATGATTGCATATGTAAAATAGATAAGATTACTTATCTTATAAAGAACTTGTCCCGCAACCAGCTACGTCGCTGCAACATTCCACCCAACCATAGGCTAGCATGCTCCTTAATCTCTCAGCAATGTTGCCACCACCGAGCTGGGCATGATTCCCCAAGGAATAAGGAACAAGCAGGCTTACACATAGCCAAGGATATACAACACACAACCAAGCCAACACAGTTGGGTTTATCAGGCCATCAAAGAGATGGGAAAGGATAAGTGCTAAGCTGGTGAGCTCATTGAAGAGATAAGGACACCTACACCAGAACTAGCCTGACTTCTAGGACACCCACACACACCCAACAAAAGGAAATCAGTCCCTTATCTGCTACACAGTCCCTCAGGCCCTGACCTCCCTTTCAGTGCTATTTAGGGGTTGTGGATAAGAAATCCATCCCTCTAGCTCTGTCCGTATGGTTCCCAAACAAACCGGGTTTTTCAAGCAACCCAAGCCTTCATTCCCATTCCAACACATTCTGAAGACCAACCACTACATACATGCAGCCAACCAAGCGATTCACAGCTTGGACAAGGAAATCAATTTCTGGGTCATTCTTGTCCCTATTGTGGCCAAAACGACTCCATAACAAGCTACAATAGCTCCGAAACATAATGGAACCACATCCATGAACAATGTGTGGAAAACCACCGCCTAGGCTCAACAATGAAGTGACGGGAAAAATTACACAGTTTGAAAGTCGATATGGAAACACATATACACAGCAAAAAAATCATGAATGGCTTTTCACAGGGAAATCATGGTGACAGAAAATGGCTCTCCTGCTTGCTTCATGAGAAAAACAATGGGGAATCCCAATCAGTGCGTGAGGAGAATAATCACTGCCCCCTGCATGAGGTTGGGAAAAGCAGTGGAGAGTATGGGAGAGTGGAGAATCTGCATGGAGTGATGGTGGTGGTGGTAAACCTACTACTCGAGTGTGCATGTGGGAAAGGACTGATAGTCTTGCCACACTCCACTCCCTAGCCATAACTGCCCAAACTAACAATAGAACGTTTTTAAAGGTGGTAGTTGGATAAGACAAGGGAAGGTGAGCAAGTCAAAAGGGTTTAACAGTTGACACATGGATTTTCCCCATAGATTCAAAGTTTAATAATACCCCCTCCTTATCGTTAGGAAAATCATGCCCTTTTCATCATGGTTGCATTGACATAGCTAATTGGGGTTCATTTTAATTAAATTGCATATTTACATGGTGTCGAAACTAATATGTGTCATATATCATGATATACCATCGGCAACAATTTCAATCCCCGAACATAACACAACCAAATCGATGGTGGGGCTTTTGGCCTTTAGCTCCACACCACAGTTAATTACAATATATACATCATATACATTTAATGCAAACGGGGTCAAAAACGGGGTGTTACAAGGTTCTATACCTACTATTGGGCACACAAAAAAAAATGACGACTATGAAGGATGAAGAATGGGAGGTTCTTGACATAAAATAATTGAGAATAATACGACTATTCCTGGCTTCGTCGATGGTACTAAATATCTCAAAAGAAAAGAAAACAGAGGGTGTGATGAGAACATTAGCTAATCTCTATGAAAAAACCTCGACTTTAAACAAGGTATTTATAATAAAGTGTTTATTTAATATAAAGATGGTAGAAGGTGGATCTGTTGTTTACCATTTAAATGAATTTAATATGTTTACCAATTAGCAAAGTTCTGTAAAATTGAACTTTGATGATGAGGTTAGGGCTCTTCTAATCTTATACTCATTTCCATAAATATGGAACAACTTGGTCATGGTTGTAAGTAACTATGTCCCTATTTCAAACACTCTTAAATTTGATGATATTGTTGGTGTTATTCTTAGCGAGGAAATGTGAAGAAAAAGCACAGGTGAGAAATCAGGTATTGCCTTGAACATGGAGAGCAAGGGAAGACAAAACGAGAGAGGAAGGAGCCCATGTAATCACACCAAGTCTAGAAAGGGAAGATCCAAGGCTAGATTTTTAAAGATAGAGTGCTAGAACTGTGGTAGGAAAGGACATATGAAGAAAGAAGAAAGGAGACGAGAAACAAGAGACTAATCATGAAGAAAATGTAGCAAGTGATGTGTTACAAGATGCTTTGATTCTTGCATTAGATAATATGTGTGATTACTGGGAACTAGATTCAAGGGCTTCATGCCATGCTACACCCCATAGGAATTTTTTTCATGATTATGTTTGAGGTGATTTTTGACATGTTTTATTGGTGGATGATGAACCATGTAAAATGTTTGGAATGGGTAAGGTACAAATTAAGTTAAATTATGGAAATGAATGGCTTCTAAAAGATGTAATACATACTCCTTCTATGAAAAGAAATATGATCTGTTGTTCAAGATTAATCACCCTTGTAACCTAGGGTCTGGGGTTACCAACTTATTACTATCCTTACAGACAATCAGCTTTACCAGAGAATAGAAAGGGAATAGGAATAAAGTCTTGACTTACCCGATTAATGACAGTTGATCCAAGATTGATATTCTCCCACTCCTCTTCTCTCCAAAGCTTACAGGGATGCACCTCTTTCACCTGTAAAGAGAAAATTCTCCAAGTACTATCTCATGCATGTATATATAAGACGTTAGATAAACGATATGTCAAATACATAATCAAATATATTCATTAACCATGATACATGAAAGAGACTCAACACAATGTTGGAAGAAGAATTCTCTTTATTAACAATCAGTGAATGAGATAAGAATACAACCCAACTTCTGAGACAAGGACTCCTCTGCAACCAAAGGACTCTGAGTTCTGCTGCTCCAAGGCTTTTGAAGATATACCACTAGCATAACTTTGCTCTCCAATATTGATTGATTCATGCTTTCCCCAAGGCCTCTATTTATACTTTGGGAAATAGAGTGATTTTGAAGGTTGGGGTGGTTGAAACTATTGGAATAGTTAATGATTGGGGCCCAACTAATCTCTATTAATCGTGTTTTGTATTTTTTAATGTCGAACTGAGGTGTACATGACTATGAATGTAGGAAAACCGTGTATGCTGATGTATGCGGGTTGGAATGCAGATAGTCGCGTATAGTACCTGAGTTACAATGGAGATAGTCGCGTACAGTACGCGGGTTGGAATGCAAATAGTCGCATATAGTACCTGAGTTACAATGGAGATTGTCGCGTATAGTAGGCGGGTTGCAATGGATATAGTCGCTACGCAACTCAACACTTCGAAAAATTATGTAGCAAGCTGGTTTAAAGGTAAATGCATCCCAAGTCATGCCCATCTATACTGTTTTGGCAAACTTCGATCCTAATATGTCCTTTTGTGTACCAACATAAGGAATTTCAGCACTCGGATGGAGAAGTGCCATTTGGGTTGATAACAGATAATGATGGTGAAATACATTATAATCATTATCTTGGAGATCTTAGAAGTCCAATAGAGAAGAGGAAGTACCTGAAACAAATACATGGTAATGTCATATACAAAGTCACATCTGAGGATGCCATGTGCAATATACTAGAACACTAGCTCCTTTACAATATTTGAGTACATCATATGATACGGGTACAAGACCATGTATATTACAAAGGTAGATCGAAACCACAATATACAATAATGATGAGTCTTCAAATATCTGGAAGCTATGTAAGTGATCACAACATAATCTTGCACAACTTAGGCCATATATATGAACCTAAGGTCTTCATCAAAAACCAAAAGAACCAGTACAATCCAGGCGATGTGAATAGATTTTATTGAAGTTTAACATGGATAGGATTCAACAGATTGTCAACCAAGAGGTGATAATTGACAACTGAAGAAAAGGATTTCACCTATAATGAAACTGAATCCTGAGGTACTATCGTCAAAAACTTTAGGTCTTCGTCGTCAGGAAGTGCTGATGAGAAACCATACTGTGATGAGGAAGGCAATAAATCCTCCAACAAATAACAAGAGTGACTAGGAACTGGTTAAAGGAAGGGATATGCAAGTAATAACAGATAGGACAATTATGGAATCAGGATATAGATCAAATGCAAGGCTAAATCCTTGAATAGTGAGAATGACACAAAGATGACCCAAGGTAGTTTTTTAACTTTGCAGATAGTACAACTAGACTTATCTGTCATGTAGGAGACATGCTTAGATTCCCTAGGTATAACTAACAAGAGGAGTATGAAACTCGAAGTAATAGTTGAACTAAAAGTGAACACTGAAACATGAGTATCGGAAAAATTAGAGAGTTCTATGTTCAAGGAAGACATGCTTCCACCAACTGAGAACCAAAATAAAACTTCTTCCTTATCTTTCCTGTTAAATTTTAACGAGTCCAAGAAAGTCAACTCAAGTCTCTCTTCATTTTTTACAATCTTGAAGAGAAGATGGAGTAATTCTTGATAGTGTCACTGATTCATGGATTTTGAGAGCTCGAACTAGTACATGCTCTCTTGGTGTTTTCATGTTTAGAGAGTCTTAAAACTTTGAAGAAGACTCCAGGGGGGTCCTTTTTCATCCAATTTAGTCTCCTAAGGCCGAAAAAGTATAAAACATAACACAAAAGAACTCTCTTAACTTCCATAGAAGAAAAGGTGAACCTTTTTCATACTTAGTCAGGGAGGACCGAAAAAGGTTAAATCACCACCTACCCAACGCTCCTTCAAGAGAAGCATATAGCTTGAGTTTTACAAGTGTGAAGGAGAGCAAGATCACTTGGAAAGATCCATTTGAGTATGAGAAATGGGGCTTACAACAATAAACTCGATGTTTTGTTCTTGGTATTTAACAAGCATGACAAAGACATGGAGTACACTCGGAATCTTTTTCATGTTTAGGTCCAGAGCACAAAAAAGAGAAAAATGAGCTCATACCGGGTGTTCCTTTTCTGTAAATTTAGTCCCTCGGGTCCAGAAAAGTGATAAACCTATACTTGAGAATACTCTTCTCAATTCTGAAGAAACAAGAGTGATCCTTTCTCGTATTATTCCACATGGTCCAAGAAAGAGATAACCTACCACCAATGCAGATACCCATTCACGTATTCTTAATGAGCTTGAATGGACAAGTTTAATTGGAAGTCAAGTCTATTTTGAGGAGTTAGACCTGGGCCTAAAGAAAATCCATAAAGGTGGGGAGTCTTATAAAGGGATAGCTTGTAAAAAGAGACCAAAATGAGGCTCAATTTGGCATGAAAAATAGCTAAGAAGACTCCCCTAAACCCATGACAACTGCAGCATGAGTATCAAAAGACAATAAGTGGGTTCTAAACAAGGATACTCATGTGACGGAAGTCCTATCCATGGAAGAACAATGGCATAAACGAGGTACTAATGGTTAAAAATACCATAGTTTGTGGTCAAAGTGAATGCTAGGATTAAAATGGATTAGGTATAAATGAAAAATGCATGTGAAATGACCAAAAACTATCCTATCTGAGCAAAAAAACAACTTTAAATGACCATAGACCTATCACATTGAATAGAAAAGATATGGTATTAGTTTGATTTTTATATAAAAAGTATGAACTATAGGAAAAAACCACTTTTAAAATAATATTTCTATAAATAGTTCAAAATAGAAATCAAAACTCACGATTTGATTTTTTACCCAAAAATAGACAAGTTTTACCTCTACCTTTGATTGCTTGTTGTGGACAACTTGGTGGACAATTTTCGAAACCGCAAGTGCCAGGTAAAACTACACTTCATGCTCTTTCATTTGATCCAAGCAAAATTTAATTTTTGGTTAAATTTTCATGTTTTTCAACGTCCTCAAAGAAAGAAGGATGTGTACGTGGGTATGGTATATCAATAGTCACGTCCACGCATTCTGTATGTGGGTTGCTGGAAGTCAAGTCGCGTGTAATACACGACTTGTTTAATGGAAAGTCGCGTACACTGGACAAGGTAGAAAAAATCTATGTAGGGCCAAAAACTGAACTTTTATATGAATTGAATAGTTGATAAATGGCTTGTTATCAGATTGAAATATGGTGCTTGAGTGGAGGGAGAGGGAACATGAAAACATGGACCTAGAAGCTCTACAATATGCCCCCACGGTAAATGATTTGCAGCAAAGTGGGTTATTAAAATTATTCTGTACCTCACCTATACGATCAAATGTCCTCATACTAGAGTTCTTAATAAACTATTGGGATCATGATCTTGGTATGTTTGACCTTCAAGGTGATTTTCTATAGGTTACTTCGGAATATGTCTACTTTATCTCCGGTTTATCACGACGGGGAGCTGCGGTTAACTTGAAAGGTACCGGCAGAGGTGGTGACCTTCTAAGTGTACAAAACTACATAGATATATACTGTGAGTCTAGATCTCAAAAGAGGGGTACCTACCCCTATTGTTCATATTCACAACTTGCCATTACAGGTGTTGGCGAGTACTATAATGAGGGTTGCAGGGTCATCATCACTTCACCTTGCAACACAGAACCAAATGAGACTTGTAGTGGACTGTCTACAGGGAGCTATATATGACTAGTGTTCGAAAGTAATCTCGATAATGAGCAAGTAGCTCTCTAACTGTAAAAGATGCCAGCAGAAAATTTTTGGTTATTCTAGCATATTGGTGGCCTTTTTCTTTGAGAGGGTGCTTGGTCTGAGTCCTGCAATACCACTACGAGTTCGTTCTCCTCATCAGCCTAGAATGAGAAGGTGGAGAGAAATATTCCTCCGCTAAGGAGGTGGTGGATCGGTCCAGAGCATATACGACGATGAATTCTACTTTTGGTGGGAGTGACAGTTACCGGCACTGGAGTAGTTTCCATATGCTGGACTAGTTTTCTGAGGTGACACCGACCTTGTCCTCCCTCCTGGAGGAGCATGGGGAGAGTCAGATAATTTTGTTTTCAAGTTTTAAAATTTTTATGAATTTTAATTATAAATATATATACACATGTATAAGAGTTTTTAATCCGTTTAAAATGTTAAAATGCAGATATTGGACCAGTCTGCCCTACTGGGCATCCACGCATGTATGTGCGTCCTGTGGTGGGAGAGGAACAGGGTTTGATTAGGGTTCTTGGTGGAATGTTGGCTAGGCTTACCCAGATAGTACCTACATTACGCATTGAGCATATCCCTGCGGCTATGCAGGAGCTAGTGGTTGGTATACCACCTGTCTGGATAGGCCTTATGAGGCGGGTAGCTAGAGCAATACTTGTATATATTGATGCCGTTGAGGTTGCTACAGCCGAGGAGGCTGTAGAAGCCCGAGAGTAGGGTGATCAGGATGATCAAGGGGACCAGGGTGGTCAATCTTAGACCTAGGAGCATTTTATGGACTTTGATCCATTTTTGTATATTTTGTGTATATTATACAATTATGACTAGATCTGAGGATCAGAAACTCGACCTATCTATATGGACATATATTCACACACACACAAATATCTATATCTATATATATATATATATATATATATATATATTGCCGGTTTTATTTACATGTGTTTTGTAATGTGTGTGCTGTATATTTTTATGCAAAATGTGTTGTGTCAATCCAAGATATAACTAGCATACACATCAGTTAATGAATTTTGATTTCTTGGAATATTATTGAATGTAATAAACTCAAAATTTCTTTCCAATAACCTAACTTGCATAAATTGACGTAGTAAAATAGGTTTATGCACCTGATAAGCTCGATTGAGCTGGGAAACTACCAGTTGAGAGTCAAGTTGGACTTCTAGATGAGTGATACCACATGACAAAGCATCCCATAAAAGCTCAATGACAGCCCTTTATTTGGCCACATTATTGGTAGCATGACCTAAGCAAGTGCCTCCAGAGGCAAGTAGCTGTCCTAAGGGTGAGTAAATGACCCATACAGCTGAAGCCAGGTTACAAGTGTGGTGACTGGCGCCATCAACGAAACCTACAAACCACTCGGAAGACATTTGTAACAACCAACAGATGGTAAAAAAACACAAACTGGCAAACCATTGTACATAAAATACATACAATAAAATACAGGAAAATTGCTAATCCTAAGCATAGTACTTTTTCAAGTAGAGCCCATTTATAGGCTTAGGCATATTATTCCCTTCGAAATATATTAATTCGTATGCACCTTTATTCAACACCTTTGACACGACATAAGGCCCTAACCACATAGACCTGAATTTTCCTGGCCCTAGGGGTTCTTTGTCCTGATCCGAGAGCAAGACAAGCTCCCCTTTAGAAAAAATATGAGGCTTGACCAATTTATCGTATTGGTTTTTTACCCTATTTTTATGATATTTTTTACTATCAACGCATCTCTAAGCTACTCATCTAGATGTTTGAAATGTAATAAACGTTCTTCCACCTGAGTCGTATCAGGTAACACATGAATAGAAATCATTAAGGACGGGATTTCACATTCGACTGAGGTGACCACTTCCACTCCGTGAACGAGTTGGAAAGGAGAAAACCCTATAACAGTTTTCACATTAGTCAGATATGCCCAAAGTGCAGGATACAACATGATGTGCCAATTGGAACGGGCTGCATTAATAGTACGTTTGAGAATAGTCTTCAATGTTTTATTTATAGCCTTGAATTGACCATTTGCTTCAAGATAGAAAGAAGATGAATGTTCTTGTCTAAACCCTAGCATAGTGGTCAGTTCATTCATCATACTATTCTGGAAGTGACTGCCATGGTCAGTGACAATCTCTTTAGGGATACCGAATCGTGCGATAATTTGGTTGAAAATGGAAAAAACTGTAGTTTCCCCGTCATATTCATAGGTGGAAATTTCCTCTGCCCACTTCGTGAAATAATCTACAGCGACAATGATATGTGTGTGCCCCCCAGTCGAGACTGGGTTGCACATCATGTAATCTATCCCCCACTTCATGAAGGGTCCCACTAAGATGAAGGGAAATAGTGGAGCAGGATGCAACCACATATTTCTGGTGTAAAGCTGACAAGGATGACAACATTTTATGACTTCCACACAATATTTAAAGATCATGGGCCAGAAATAACCGGCACGTAAGATCTTCTGGGCCATTGCTAACCCAAATAAATGAACCCCACACACTCCACTATGGGCATCATTTAGGACAGTATATGCTTCTTCTTCAGTAAGACATCAATGCAAAATAGAATCTACCCTCCTACAATATAAAGTATCTCCAATAATGAGGTAGTTCTTGGCATGTACGCGTAGTTTACGTAGTTCTTCCCGCGAGAAGGCTGCAGGGTACTTCAAATTCTGGAGATAGACAAGTATATCTCCGTACCATGTGTCAAAGGTGGAAATAAAAAAGATATGCTCATTTGGGAATGAGTCTTCTTCAATGGCTACATCTTCCTCAACCAGAAATTCTGCAATGAGCTCAGCAAAAACTAAGGATTTCTTGGATTTGGCGGATTGGAAATCTAAGTCAAACTCCTAAAGAATGACTATCCATTTATTGCATTTGGCTCCAACTATTCATCGAGACAAAACATATTGGAAAGGATTAACATCCGCCACTACCGTCATGGTCCTCAATAAGATGTAGTGATGCAACCTCTGAATAGAATACACAGCTTCCAAGGCCAACTTCTCGACATGGGAATACCTAAGTTTAGGGTCGGCTAAAGCAAGGCTGAGATAGTAGACAACATGCTCTTGGAGCTTATCGTCCTCCTGGAACAGTACTACCCCTATGGTCGACTCAGATGCAGCCAGATACAATATAAAATCATGAGAGTAATCTGGCGGGCGCAATAATGGTGCCGACAACAAAGATTTCTTTAATTCCTTGAATGCAAGTTGTGTGATTTCATCCCATACAAATGGGGTGTCTTGTTTCAACAGGCGCATGAAACCTTTATTAATCTTAGCATAATTTACAATAAAACGTCGAAGGAAGTCGGAATTCCCTTGCAAGCTTTGAAGCTTCCTGATAGAATGAGGAGGAGGCAGATTTATGATGACCTTAACTTTAAAAGGATCCACCTGAATGCCTTTGTTAGAAACAACGAATCCAGGCAGTCTCCCAGACTCGACACAGAAAACGCACTTGTGGGGATTCAAGCAAATTTTGTAGTATCTGCATCGTTCAAAAATCAAACACAATTGATCTGGGTGATCAATCCTCTTACAAGAATGTCCTAGTAGATCATCAAGGTAGGGTTTGACAATAGCTTTAATGTTGTGAAACGAAAAATTCATTGCCCGCTAAAAGGTTGCCCTTGCATTTTTAAATATAAAGGGCATTTTCTTGTATGCGAAGGTACCCCAAGGACAAATAAAAGCTATTTTATGTTGGTCTTCTGGTTTAATTTGGATTTGATTATACTCGGAGAAACCATCCATAAATGAAAAGACTTCACTTCCCACACAGGCATCAATAATTTGATCTATAAATGGCGTGGGGTAGTTTTCCTTGGGATAGGATTTATTTAGATCTCGAATGTCAGTACAAACGCGTATAGTCCCTTTCTTTTTGTCAACATGAACAGGGTTGGATACCCATTCTGTCAAAGCTATGGGGTAAATGAAACCGGCTTTTAGCAATTTCTCAACTTTAAACTTAACCACTGCCGCTTTACATGGGTTGACAGGTCTCAACTTTTCTTGAATGGTTCTAACATCAGGGTAATTTTGAAATGTGTGCTCAACTATTGATGGATCGATGCCTGGCATCTCCTCATATGACCAGGAAAATACTCCGCAAAATTCCTTAAACAAGGCTGTATAGATTGCAATCTCCTCCGGAGAGAATTTTGCGTCGATGTGTACATTTTCCACAATGTTTGGGTTTGCAAAGATGTTGATAGGAATCATGGAGGAAATTTTTGTCATATTCCCCTCAGCAAATATTCCTTCCCTTGGTAAGGGATTAATAGGTGTATCAACATCACCTACCAATATCATATGGAACTCCTGGTTCTCGATCCTGCTTAACTCTGGAAGAAAATAGGATCGATGGTGAAGATATTCATAGATCTTATCTCATCTGCACATGGCTTCCAGAATGGCTTCATCCAAAGGTAAAACCATATCTAAACAATCTCTAAAATGCAAAGAGTTATCTGCCCAAGTAGGCAAATAGGCTTCTTTCGGCTCCTCTGAGACTGTGAGAGGGACCAGAATGGGATCAACAACAGTATGAACAATAGATTGATAAGCTACTTCTGCTACCGATAATGGCATTTCAGGTTCATGGTGGGAAGGAAGAACCCAGGGATATGTTCTATCAACAACCGTTGCTATAGACTTCCCTCCACTAGTAGAACCTAGATAATTAATCAGAGCTGGAATATCAAATGTGCCCATCATTGATGCGTACATTCCAACCCCTAAGCTCTCTGAAGCAGGTTTGACTTGATCAACCAATGGTACGGTGGACTCGTTAGTATCCATGCAGCCTTTTGGAGTAAAACTGAGCTGGTATACAGTAGCCAACTTCCCTTCATGTGGAAACAATACCACCCGAAATACGGCCGATGCAATAACTGACATGGCATAAGTCCAACTTATCCTCAAGAGAAACTTATAATCCAAAGGTGCATCAATCACCTCTACCTCAACAGACACTACTTTCCCTGCTAACTTAATTTCGAAATCCCATAGGATACCATGCAAACGAAATGACCTTCCATCGAAAGTAGTAAGTAGGTTGTTCGATGGAACCAACTCTCAAGATCCAAGATATTTCCAACAAGACAGGGACATGAAACATGTAGAAACACCCTCATCAACAACTTCCCTTCCAATGGTCTTTCTGCCATGGATGACATCTATCGATAAGGCTACATGGTATGGCAGGTGAATTTTGACATCAGTCGCCAAGAGGCTCGATGAGTCCATATTTCCTATGNTGGGACAACTCTATAACACCTCTAAAGCCAACATCGCACAAGGAGTATGGAATAAATATTCAACTACGAAGTATTTTTCTGCAGCCCTAGCATTAGGACTGTGTAAGGTTTTGTTGAAGACACCTTTCAATATCTTGGGCATAGGTTAAGCAGGCTTCTCAATCGTGAGAGGGTTGGAAGTTTCACCTATTGACTTACCCTTCTCCGAGGCCTCTGTTCCATAGTTTTTGTTCCTAGTCTGAAGTAAAGTATGGGATCAAACCATGTTGATATAATTGGGGTCAGGAGCATTTGGGGTGCCTCCTGGTGCATTTGAAGCTGAAGCAGAATTTTGTCCTTGGGGAAAAGGATCCTTCAGGAAAACCGGTTGTTGGCCTTTTAACAACTTCTGAGCTTGTTCCATAAGGGGAAATGGACGGGTCAAGTGATATTCATGGCACAACTTACATGGAAATTTCACCTTCTTCTTTTCTTTTTTACCCCCATCAGCATTGTTTGTGGGTTTTTGCTTGTTTTGGTTTCCCTCGCCCTTTTTTCCTTTCTTCTTTTTCCCACTGGGCTGCTGATTTTCCTTCTGAGAGGATTGTACAAAAACATTTTCATTCTGGGGTGAGGGGGAAGCCTTTTCTGCCTCCACCGTAGAATGTTTGACAGACAAATCATGGAGTTGTTTCGCCAAAGACTCTACAGTGGGAGATTTCACAGAACCAACCACACCATTGGCATGGGGTCTAGGCTTAGGTTTCTCTACATTGTGCCATCATGCGTTGGCCTCGGTGCTTCAGGGATAATTTCATATAGAATCCCAAACTGAGAATATATCAAATCTAGTTGCTGGACCCTGAGGATAGATTCTTCTTCATTGGTCACTCCCTAAGTAGATACATCCTTAGATATATATGGCAATAGGGATTTAAGGAACCATTATAATAAGAACTCAGGATGAATAGTGGCTTTGATACGGCTCTTCCATCTTCTCCACTCTTGGATGTGATCTGAAATATGAGTGGACTTGTCCCGCCGAAAGGTAGACAACAAGTCTGTCCCGAAATCATATCGGACAGGAAGTTGGAAGTGACTAAGGAATACATTAGCCAAGTCCCAAAAGTTGTTAAATGCAGCAAAAGGAAATTCAATATACTATTTTGCTGCAGTACTCATTAAAGTTATTTGGAACAGCCTCAACCAAACTAAATCCTCGTCTAGTGAGTTAGAAGAGCACCACAAATGGAAAGTGGTGACATGAGCTATTGGATCATCACCAACTTTTCCTTTGAATTTTGGGGTATCCGAGGGCAGCTTGGTAGGGACGGGTGGCCACGAGGAGTTAAGTCTCATCGGGCCATTCATTAGTTTTGATAAATATGGAAAATTTAGTGTTTCCATGAAAGGGAGCTTGGGTCTAATTGAAGCACTAAAAGTATCAATATGGGGATTAGAGGGACTTGCCCCTGTATTCCCATATGTAAAGGTGGGGTTGCCCCTTGCTGCTGGTTGCGAAGTTGTTGGGATGATTTGGAAAGGATTCCATTCATAAGCTAGTGGATTGTTTATGTGTGGTGCAATGTATGAGCACTACTACATTTTGATCCAAAATCCGACGACGCATGGATTTCTTTTCTTAAACCTACCAAAAATCACAAAGATAATTTTTTTTTTGAAAATGTGGCCATAAGCGTCGCTTAAGCGACGGATATTCTCATAACCGTCGGATAAGCGACAGCGCATTAGTAGTAAGCGTCGCTTAAGCGACGGAGCCTTTAGATAAAAATAAATAAATAAATAAAATGGTACACCCTCACACAACAAACTTTGTTGAAATCCTCTAACAAATAGTAGGCGTCGCTTAAGCGACGACGCCTTTAGATTAAAAAAATAAATAAAAATGGTACAGCGGCCTTTCTATCCCGTGATTTTTCTCAGGTATTTCTTACCTTTGCAAACTTGAAACCCCGACTTTTCCTCGAAAGGGGGCGCCGGATCGATCCACATCGGCTTCTCATTCATCCACAATCGCTGCACCAGAGCGAGATTCAGGTCTTCAGAGACCATCGGCCGTGGATATCAGACCATATTTAAGGTAATCATCTTTTATTTCACTGCCCTATGTTTGTATTACCCTTGTGCATTGCAAGCTAGCTAGGTCGTTAATGTCGTTTTGGGTCTGGTGGGTTTTACTACAAAAATAACAAATAGTCGTGGTCAGGTACAAATGGTGGTAGAATTTGGCTGAAATGGTTGAAATTAGAGAGGGATATTTGAATTGTAGGGATTTTTGATGTTATTGCTTGTCAATTCCCTTCTATTTTCTTTTTGTTTTTACCAGGAAATAGCATTTCATCACATTTTAGAGTATTTATCTTTATGATAAAATAATCCTCCAACTGGCTACAAACCAAATGCGCTCCTCCCAACCATGGAATATTTGTTACACATATTCTCTCTATGACAAATTCCACCCAAAATATGAGACTATCAACACACAAGGGTGAATTCCTCAAGGTCGAGCTCTATTTCCTCATGCTCATCCCATAACGCATAAACTCAGTAATGCTAAAAATTCTCTTTTCAACTATACCAATTTAACTATCACTCTTCCCCCTCATCTAGCACAATAATATGAAGGGTATTCCCTTCTTTACAAGAAGTCCCTCATGTTATCCCAATTCCATTTTATTGATCTAACATAGGTTGGCCAGGAATATCACTACTTGGATTCCAAGGATTCTCAATCATAAGCCAGATTCTTCTCATGGTTGTGCCATAATCACTACTCTTCTCCACGGTTCCTGCAATACTCTTCTCCGTGGTTCCTACATTCTAGCCTCTTGAGGGAATGAATGAATGGATCCCTAGTTACTCCAAATTCAAACATTATATTTGTGTCATCCTAACTCTTCATGTTGATCTCATGAGGAGCCCACATGTCCCCGTCTAACCCCAAGCTTAGGACAATAATATATTAAGGTTAATTAATCACATTAATAATCATGGGTTTATGTAACTTAGAATATATCACTAGCTAATATTTATATTGAAGTTCCAAGGGATTAGGTTAACAACTCTATAAGGTTTACTTCTCTTAGCCCCCTTTCACTACCCCTCTTTTAGAATCATCGCCCCCCATCTATTTTTTTTATCGTTAGGGTTTCTATATTATATATAAATGTACATCCTTTACAATATTTTTGGTCATCTTGGACCATATAGGTTCGGCTTCTAGCCACTTCGTAATTACATACACAGTGAAAAGGGGTGTCACATTCCCCTCCCACTTGATTTATGCATTATCCTCGATGCAACATAAACAATATATATAAAGGGATGAAACTTAACATTGTATTTAAACATGAACAATATTCCTACACATGGAATCCTCTAGCTCCCAGGTTGCTTCTTCAGTTGCATTTTACACACCCTTATTTTTCCTTGCAATATTGCACATGGTTGTTGGTTATCCTACATACAATGCATCAACATCAACCATTCACTACCTTGGTTGCCTCCAAGACTTGGTGTATTAGCATGCAGCTATATCAATCATTAAGGAGACATATGCATGTTATAACCATTATCATGCAATAATTATTATGTCCATAGTAATTTTCAGTATCATAACTATGCATGTATATTTATATCACAAAATAAGTATGAATTTTTTGTGCAATAAGTACTTATCTATAAGAATATTTATTTGATTTCATATGGCTACCATAGGCAATGGTTAAGCTCATTGCTCTTTTTTACATACCCTCCTTGATTCCACTAGAGTTCCCCCATGAATATCTCATTATATTAATTTAAGTTTCCTCTTCCTTACCATGCTTTTCCTTCTAGGATCGGAAATCCCCTTCCCTCCTAAATAGTTTCTCGGGAAATCCATCTTTCTAAAGCTTTCATGTGCAAGAAGAGTATCAACTCATTGAGTCTTACTGCCAAGAATCCCATTGGAATCCTCCAACTGACTAGTAACCTGTGGCAATCATAGGATTCTAGTGTCATCATAACAACCTTATTCATTGGCTTTCCAGCTCACAATAGTCATCCATTTCCCCTTACCATGTATATTCATTATTCACCTATCTCATAAATATTAATATAAAATATCATGAGTCATATTTCTATCTTTTAGCCAATCTTGGAAATAATTATTACAAGAATTAAATTCCAGATAATACAACAAGTTTCGCATCATACTTAGTTTCAATTGTCTAGGCATCAATCCCTATCTTCATTATGGCTTTCTTTCACTACCATATCCAAGACAAATTTTTATACAACTTTGTTCTCCCGACATGGATGTGATTTGTATATCTGACAGTACAGAGACAATTTTGAAGATATTAAGCTATTGAAGCCTGACAGTAATGTTCATGTGCACCTTCCACCTCCAAGATTTCCTGACAGATTGAAAGCTGTCATAGAGACAAACGCTTCTCGAGACTATGTTGTTGTTCATATTTTAGATGCAAGGGTATAAGAGATTCATTCTGTTCTTATCCTTTGTTTTCCTATGGTGACTAATTGTTAATATTTGTTTTTGATGGTATTGTGCAAATCTGGGTTTTCTTCTTGCTTTGTTTCACAGGAGTTAATGTTGACTGAAGATGGCAATGGACAAAACTTTTTTTGTGCTCTCCATTTAGTAACCACAACACAAGCATCAGAGGATCAAAAGCCTTTTCCTCAGAGTGCAAGGTCTAGATGTCTTAGGCCATTGATGATAGAAACAAACAATCATGTAGTTGGTGCAGTAAACTGGAATGAAGTGTTTATATTTGAAGTTCCTCATTAGGTACTTTTCGCTACAATAAATTTCTCTGCATGCAACTTAATCATGCCAAATAGTATATCAGGGCAATTTTTTGTACTCTATTTTTTATTAGTTCAGTATTCCTGCCCTGTACATTCTCTTGTCACACTTGTCATTCTCTCTTGTTTTGTTTTTGGAAGTATATCTCTCTATTTTGCTTCAGATTATGAAATGGTTTTAGTATAGAATAAGGACAAAAAAACAAATTTCCTTAACATTTTGGATTGTATGTGCTTTCTACATAGGGCTTAACAAGCTTGGAGGTTGTGGTAACAAATCTTTCAGCAAAAGCAGGAAAAGGTAAGCATCAACTGTTTTTTGTCATTGAAAATTTAGTTTTACTCTCCATTTGTCTTAATATGTCATTGCAACCTGTTTGAATGTGTTAAAACACATCCTTCTATCTATTATGTTTGTTACTGAACTTTTCTAGGCTCATTGCCCTACTCTTTTGGTTACCTGCCGACATTAATAAAATTATCATATCTGAAACTTATTGCATTTTCTATAACTCGAGGAGTGATTCTATGTCATATGTTTGATCATTTCCAACACCAACTGATGTAGCAAAAGTACAGAATATTTAGGTTTGCATTGCAGCCATCTGCTCGTATTGTCATTCGTCAGCTATTAGCTGACTCAGAGACAATTTTAATGACAACATCTGTATTATGCCATGGTTGTATTCATAAGACTGTTGATGTACAAATATTTGGCAACATTATATATGCCATCATGTGGGCAGTGCATATTATCACTCAGCATTTGTTGCAATCACTTGGAGGTTATTAAGTACAATATCTTCTTAACAGTAGCAGTCAAAGTCAGTATTTATTCAGTTTTCCATGTTTGAAAGACAGATCAAAGTTTGAAAATTGATAATTAAGCAATATTTGGAAGGGGATATTGAGAAGACTTGTGCTGCACCATGTCACATATTTGTGCTCATACCATCTGTCTTTGGGATCAATAAATGTGTTATTCTCAAATAGGACTAATTATAAACCATGCCATATTAAGAGTTTGAGTGCATTCTCTGTCATAGATATAATATTGTTTTGGTAAATGCAGGGGAAGCTGTGGGAATGGTTTATTTTCCTATGAAAAATGATACAAATTAATGGGCATCACAAACATCGATTTCAAGATTCATGCAAAAATCTTCTGCTAGAAGTGCCCATACATTTGGCTTAACATTTAGATGTTGAGGTTATGGGTCGTTGTTTAAAGTTTAAACCATGGTAACCTCCCAGGGGTGCTATAAATTGTAATGAAGCATGAGATAAAGATGTGAGAGATGTATGCTACGACATTTTAAACAAAGTTTCCACCATTGTCTTTATGAATATGCACAAGACCTACTTTCGTACAACTGTTACTGTTAAAAATTGATCAATTTATGTTAGATTGACTCTACACATAGAAAACAACAATATAACAAATAATATATTGTTGCTTGCAGAATCCTGGTGACTATGTCATCCATTTTAGAAGGCTTTAGTATTTAGATTGTCATGTTGCTGTAATAGGTATCATTTAATCTTCTTTGGAGTTTGTGAGTCTGTGACACATTAATAGTAGAACAAAAAATAAGTACAAATACCATCTTGTAAATAAACTGTGTTGAGCTCAAAATAAATGAAAAAATACCAAGAATAAATGCAATATAAGCTACACAACTACTAGTGTATACTGTGTTGCTCTTTTTACAATTTATTAATCTCCTAAAACAGAGGGTAACTATAGATGCAGAACTTTAGCATTTGTACCATGAGAAAATCTCAATTAAGTTTATTTTCTGTAGATGGGTTTACCTGTACTGCTTGTAGTGGATTCGATGTCTTGAAATGGAGTCACTGCTTACAATTAATACAGAAAACAACAATATAACAAACATTATCTTGTTGCTTCCAGAAACCTAGATGACTCTGTCATCCATTTTAGAAGGCTTTAGTCTTTAGATTGTCCTGTTGCTGGAATAGATATCATTTAAGCTTCTTTGGAGTTTGTGTCACACTGATAGCAGATAAAAAATTAATATCGAATTATAAATATAATCTTGTAAATAAACTGTGGTGAGCTCAAAATAAATGAAAAAAATACAAAGAATAAATGCAAAATAAGCTACACAACTACTAGTGTGCACTGTATACTGTGTTGCTATTTATTACAATTAATTAATCTCCTGAAACAGAGAGTAACTATATATGCAGAATTTTAGCATTTGTGCCATCATTCAAACCAATGGTTGTGAATCTTGCTCGCATGGTAGTATTACCTTGGATGAGTTACAAAGTTCACAAAACAAAAGGAAACATTAACCACTATAACAATATGCATATTACACAGAAATCAAAGAGCTGCCATGGATTAGTATTCCTTGTTAAGATGGGCATTAGAGTCTTACTTGAAAGGCCAAACTGCCAGAGCTCTGCGATTGTACTCAAGAGTTGCTGAACTTGGATATGAGGTTGCACAGAGTAATGTTGAATGGATACTTGACAAGTTTGGGGAATATGATATATGCATAGGAAAGTCAGGTTTCTGCAGTGATGTTGAACGACATAAATGCACACACACCCTTTGGAGGCATGCATCTTGCAAATTACAGTAAAAGTATTTAGGTCACTGACATGCTTGTCACATCTACTATACATGAACCAGATATTTAAAAATATTTGAGCTCACTATGAAAGTTCATATCACTTGAGTATACCTTGTACATGTGTAACATTTTGTATGCAATTGTAGACAAGTATCTATCCCGTCCAATTTCTGCTTATGGCTCTGATGACCTATTTTGCTACTAACACAATCCCTCAAATAGTAATATCTGTCAGCCCAGTCCTTCCATCCTTTCTGGACAATTAGAGGTCCCAGGAAACTGACTATCCCTTTTTTCCACCCTGCCGCTTTCCCCCAGAGAAAGGGTCAAAGAAGAATCTTCTACTGCTAGTATCCTACACTAGGAAATAAACAAGAAGATTTAAAACATGACTTGTAGCCAGGTTTCTAACCATGATGATGATTTGGCTTGCAAAGTGAACATCTTTGCATGCCCATTGTTGAAGTTTTTTTTCCATTTTGTGCAAAACTTGATCCCAAATAATGTTTACAGGTACATCAAATTTCAAAAGGGAATTATGGTTGGATTTGTTTTTGTTTGATGTTAAGCCACACTTGAAATCCTTCTTGCTCTATGATGAATTCCCATACTTTCCTCTCTCACAATAGCTCTAGCAGCTTTTGCAAAAATGTCAAGGCAACAAATTGCTTTGTACCTTTAACAGAGTTACAAGATATGTTTGGAGTGAGAGCTGAGTCATCAGCAAAATGGATGTTAAGTAACTGCTCATCAGCAAGAAGTGAGTTCCCCAAATTTGTTCCAGAACTCAGCAACTCCAAGAAGATATCCTAGAGCATTGACTGTAATAACATATAAACAAGGGGCCAGAGGCAACTCCCATCTGATGGGAATGATGAAGCAGAGATGTTGCTGATAGTTGTCCATTGACACAAACTAGTAGAGGCATTTGAAGAAATGGTTGTGACTGCTTCAGTAAAGAAACCTTCAAGAATCCAGCCATTAGAGCATATTGATGATGGAATCCCACTAAATTTTGTTTTATGCCTTGTGAAAATCAACCTTAGATAACGACCTTTTGACTAGGCTTCCTTTGCCCAGTCAAGACTTTCCTAGGAGTAATAAAATTATCGAGGATGAAATGGCCTTTGAGAAACCATGTTTGCTCAGGTCGAACACTTTGGGCAGCTGTATGTTTGATTCAAGTAGCCACATTAAGCAAAGTTATAGGCTGATGACCACTCAATTTCCTTTCATGTTCCTTTAGATATCAACATAATAAGATATGCATTTACTTGCTCCCCAGTGTGGCCTTGTGTCCAAAGCCTCTTGGCACATCTAGGAAATATCATTGCCACTGATGGTCATTTCAGCCATGCATTTTGAGTAGGGGTGGCATGTTATATACCCAATAAAGGGGTAATTATACAATATTTGAAAACTACCTCTTCAGAGTTTGTTCCACATAGAGATTCAAACATAGATGAGTGCTAGGACCTGTATGCTGATATCAGTTTTACTTTTCTTAATGATGAGGTCCTATGCTTTAGTGAAAATGAGGATAGACCCATTTGAGATTTCAACAAATGAATATGATACACCACCAGATGCATCTCTTGCTCTGAAAAATTGCTCAATTGTATACAAAAATCCCTCAACAAAGAGGGTAGAAGAGACCATAGCTACACTCCTTGGATGTCAAAAGGGATGTCAATATTTTCAGCAAAACGCTTGATTGCCCATCCTTCAATACACAAAAAACTAACTGCTCACAAAGTGTGAGTAATGAAGTATCTTTAGATGTCTACTCTATCCAAAATGTGTCCTCTCTTGAAACTGGGATCTTTCTCAGAGACACTTTCCACAGACCTGCCTGGAGCAATGATAAAATTAAAGACAGCCATGCACTATGCCTTAAGAATAACCAACCCCTTTCCTTCACACTATGCTCTTTGTATAATGTTTGAAGCTGAGAGAGTATATCTAGAATGATATTTGCTAGCTGTGATAGCTCCCCTGTATGGCCAAAATGAACATTATGGCGCAGAATTCTGCTAAAACTTATGAAGTATTCAATTTCAAGCAACTTGTCTCTGCCCAATTCAGGACTCCATGGAAAAGCACCAGCTTCCTTAACATCAATATCTGATAGAGTTATCCAGCCAAGTACAAAACAATATCTTTCAAGTATAAGCTCATGACTAATATGGTGGACATTATTTAATAACATAGTGGGTCTTTTGTAATGATTAGGCCAACTTACATTAATTAGAATCTTAATTTAATGACTAATATGGGGGGACTTATTTAGTAGCATAGTGGGTCTTTCTAAATGATTAGGCCACCTTACATTAATCAGTCACCATACATGTACCAACCTTACCACTAATGGACCCTTAGGCCTTTATTACAATACTAGGGAGGGTCATAAGTTATGATACCTTCCATAAGATTGGGTAGATGCTCTAAATTGTTTACTAAGTTGCCAGTCCCACTACTGATGTTTCTGGTGATTGGTCACCACATCATGTTCAAATGAGTTAAACGTTTCCATTTTTTTGATTAAAAAATAGAGTGGATGGTTTTTGTCAGTGTTATTTTGCTATGGAAGATTTCTACGTGCTAAAACATGGATTGATATATCATTGTATTATTCTTTTGAATTTACAAGGTTCTTAGCAATGCTTATTCTGCTATAATTTGCAATATCACTAATATTGTTTTTTAGTACATACTTATAATATGCCAGAGTGTAAACATTGCAAAGATGTCTAAATCTTCCAAGCCACGAGCTGCTTGAATTCTTGAAAAACATTACAAAACTAGCTGCCAGCCTTCTAGGATACCTGCATTTTAATCGCATATATTGAAGGGAAGAGATAAAACGATTGACTAAAATTATTGTAATATTTCAACTTCCAGGAAGTTGCCTTCAGTAATTTGCAAGAACTGAGTTGATATCCTCTGATTTAGACTGCAGTTGGGATGTAGAATTAGCTGTGATTGACTTTATCTATTATGTATGGCTCTGGTTGTGACTTTGTCTCTGAGAAAGGAAGCTGAGACATTTTAGGAAGCGGTTGTCGTAGAATGTATCCAAAGGCAAGTGAGTTTATGCTTTAGTGGCATTTTCTGTCTTTAGGGATTCACCGGTGGAGAAATTGAAGGAGGTAAAAGTTGTTGATGCTCTAAAGCACCCTAATTGGAATATGGGGAAAAAAATCACCGTTGACTCTGCCACCTTGTTTAATAAGGTATGGCATCATTGCTTCGTAATTTTTCATTGTTTTATTTCTCTTTATTAACCTTAATGCTTTATTGAGTTGTTTTCCTTTCCAAATCTGAATATCTGGTATCGGAAATGTTATTTGTTCTCAGGGTCTTGAGGTAATAGAAGCACACTACCTTTATGGAGTTGACTATGACAATATTGATATTATGATCCACCCGCAATCAATAATTAATTCAATGGTTGAGACACAGGTAGGATATGTTGTCTAGCAAATGTACTTGTGTTCAGGATCTGCTTCTTGTTTTTGTCAACACCAAATGCTTTTCTGATGGAGTTTTGGATGCTTTTATTTACCAAGATTCCTCTATTTTGGATCAACTGGATTTTCCAGATATGCGATTGCCAATACTGTATACAATGTCATGGCCTGAAAGAATATCATCCTCGGAGATAACCTGGGCATGGCTTGATCTTTGCAAGTATGTATTCTTACTAATAAGCTGGTTTGCTTGTATTTATGATTAGAATGGAAAGGACTGGTTATGAGAAACTATTTTTTCTGGAAATTTGAATTGTTAATGATTTAACATAGTTACAATTGTCTTCTATTGTCTGTTTTGCTGAGTGGCATGTAAATCTGTACACACATACTGGTTCGATGTGTCATGGATTAGTGAAGCATTATATGTTTTTATGCAGGTTGGGCTCATTAACCTTCAAAGCTCTAGATTGTGTGAAATATCCTTCAATGGATCTTGCTTATTCTGCTAGTAGAGAAGGAGGAACCATGACTGGAGTCCTTAGTGCAGCAAATGAGAAGGCTGTCGAGTTATTTATTGATGAAAGGTGTGTTTCCTTGTTAATATATTTTGCGAGTCTTATATTGGGATTAGAAAGTATGCATGTTGACCATAAAACCAACTCTTTTGAGAAGTTCATATGCAAGGATTTTTAGTTTGTTAATATGTATAGTTTCCCTGGAAAATGATCCATGTTTAAAATTTCAATATACTTAGTACACCAGCCTATCTTTCCAGCCAACCATCATTAATTGATTCCAAATGGTAATCCATCATTCCTGTTGATTTAGTAGTCAATTTTCTATTACATGGAAGACAGGCATGGAAAGTTGCAAATTTTTGTGTAACAAGTTGATAACATACTTTATACATGTAAATGGACATTGAAATGAAGTTACAGAAGAGGTGAGCTAACGTTGCCTTTTCTGTCTAAAATTTCTGTTTGTTTCTTTTTGCAGAATTTCCTATCTGGATATTTTCAAGATTAATGAAATGACATGTGAAAAACACAAAAATGAGCTACTGCACCAACCGTCATTGGAAGAGATAATACACTATGACCAATGGGCCAAAAATTATGCTGCTTCCTTGGAAAAATCCAGCTTGGATCCTGTCATAGTCTGAGGAATTAGCACACCAAAGCTTTCATGTTTGGCTTATAAATAATTTTGCAATGAAAGATATTTGTAGCAGGATTTCATCTTCTTTCTTATCTTGTATTATTTCATATGTTTGTATTGAACTCTTTAATTGAACTTACACTTTAATATTGAACACTCGTTTCACTTGAGTTCAGTTTCTTTCAAATGTTTCATAATTAATCTGTTTTATATAACAGCAGATGGTTGATTTTGATTGTTGTGTTTGTTACGGAGTAAAAGCTTCTTTTGAGGAGAGGTTCAAGGCAGGAAAGAATCGATGGTTCTTTACAAAACTTAGGTTTTGAGATCCTTACTACCAAGAAGTTTTGGTACCATGTTGGAAGCTTCAGTTTTTATATTTGATCAATTTCCAGTAGTTTTGGACCATTGTAGTGTTTGTAATTCCTGGACATTTTTGAGCTGGTAAGGAGTGTTGATAGGCAGCTTAATGCTAGTCTATCTTATATTTATCATGTGTATTTGACAGTTTTAGATTTGATTTATCCTTTCATTGGGATAAGTTCAAGGCAAAATTATATATTGGAGTTTAATTAGTAAGGCGGCTGGAATTTTTTTACTCGTAATCACACAACTATCAATGATTAATTTATCTTTAAACCATGCTTTTCACTTATTTAAGATATGAATTTTCATGTTTTTTTATTGGAAATGGAATGTGTCCTTTTTGAAATATTGATAACAACCTGAGATTTACAATTGTAGAATGTTTAGTTGGTTTGCTAAATTGGCTGGCATTCTATGGTGATGCTTGAGCTTGTTTGTTTTAATGCACATTTTCATAGGTTTTGTACAATCAGACATTCTGCAGATGAAATTGAGAATGCCATTTTATCCTTGATCATTACTAGTGAAGGAGCAGTCAAATAAATTATGCTTTTGTAATTTAAGTGGTTATAGTGTTAGACATGGAGGTACCCATATACTTTACTGTTAGTTGCATATATTGTCTAGTCAATTAGTTTAGAGGATGCATTTCTTACGAACCTATCATTTCCAACCACGTAGCTCTCAGCCTGCCTTCATGCATGAGTTTATAATGTCCTCTTGATGGGTGCAACCAATGAAATATCCAAGTAGTGTGTACTGATTGTACTTATTGCAAGTAATTCCTTTATTTAGAAACATAAATAGTAACACGGATAAAAGGGTCTGGCTCATTACCTGGTGGAAGACCTCCAGGATGAATCTCTGGGTTCTTCTGGCAGCACCATTGCTGGATGCCTCTGTGATAGACGAAATTACATGCTGGCAGATGCATTGCCAGAAGCATTAACATTTACCTTACCATGCACTTTTTAGTCAGCACCATTGTTGAATACCTCTGCAATAGACGAATTTACAGAGTGAGCAGATGCATTGCCTCCCCTCAAATAAAAAATCAAGGCCTGTAAGAGAGATAGTATCCCAATAACCTCAGCCATGAACATCCTTCCCATTATAGTATACCCATAAAATGCATTGAATGTTCTGCTACAATCCAATCCCTAAAATCTTAAGCTATATTGCAAGTCCAAAAAAGAGCTTTCATTTGTGTCCTCTCTTACAAACAATACTTAAACATATATAACAATACCGTTGAGTGTAGCTTTGCTTTGACTGCCAGGTTTTGGTGGATGGCAGTCAACTCAATACTTGGAATTTAAAGCAACTCCAGTTTTCTTAAATGCATTTCTATTTTTTTTTTAAACACTTCTATCCATTGCTTAAGCGACGACAATTTTTAAAAAAAACATTCCAAACCATCGCTTAAGTGACACCTGATAGCAGATTTTTTTATAAATTTTTTTTTATCCCGTCGGTTAAGCGACGTTTAGGTTTCATAATCCGTCACTTAAGCAACACCTGCTAGGAGATTTTTTTATAAAAAAAAAATTCCCGTCGTTTAACCGACGTTTAGGTTTCATAATATGTCGGTTAAGTGACGACCTGCTGTAGAAGCGACGGCTTGTAAGTGAAGGATAACCGACGCGTTAAATTTAACCGACGGTAAACTAAGTTGTCGCTTAACCGACGTATTAAAAAGTTGTTGGATAACCGACGCAAAGCCACCGACGCTTAAAAAAAATCATAGTGTCATACATGCGACAGGGAAGTGTCGAAAATCCAACAATAAGGCCGTCGAATTTTTGGTCGAAATGTAGTAGTGGAGGTTCTAGCTGCCCCAGTCGAAGCTGGGGTTTTGAACATAGGAATAGGTATCCCTCCACTGAAAAGAGAAAAAGGAGATCTTGTGAAAGGAATTGAAACCAGAGTTTGAAAACCTTGACCATAAGGATTAGGTTTTTCAAACTACACCCCTACATATGCGGGTGTTGGGCCTACATATGGAGTGGATGGGGGAATGTGACCCCCATTCCAAGGAAAATCCTGGACAAAAGCTGAGGACCCTATATGACTACTCTGAGAAATGTGTGCGAAGGAAGTAGGGACTATAGGTACACTAGGAATCCCAGTGACCATACCACCAGAAGTATCTGCTAAACTTTTGGGATTCGATGGTTGAACCACCTGACTAGCTGGAGTTAACGGTGTAGTAGGTATACTTATTCTAGGGGCACCTACTAGGGTAGGTGGCACCCCTTCAGCTGGAGATAATGAGGTGGAAGTAGAAGAACTTTCTCCTGTAGTAGACATTATTCTTCCCAAAGAGACACCAATCATGGGTGGATTAAAAGGACGAACCTGAATGATCATAGGATCGTTTAAGTTAGTTAGAGTTGAATTAAAGTTCCTTGCAAACTCGTCAGCCTGCAAGTCTTCTATCTCAACTGTGTTTAAATTAAAACGGTTTTCCCTAAGTTCTGGTTCACCCAGAACTTCACTAACTCCTATCAGTTCCAAAGAACTGTCCATGTTCAATCTCTACCTTTGAGGGGGAGGTGGAGGTTCCAATGTGATAAGCGGATGAAGGTTTTGCAGCCTTTGTGACCTTTTGATAGATTGTTCCTCCACGATTGTAAATTTGACTCTTCACACCCTAAGGTCAGCTAAAAAACAAATAAACCATAGAGCAATCAATACAAAATTTCCTAAAGTCTCAACAATCACAAGGGGTATAAGATATGCTTTCTTGAAGAAATCTGAGAGATGGTTTCTTGGCATCCTTGAAGAGGTTCTTAGGCATAAGCGGAGGAATCACCCACCACCCTCCTACACTTTCAACAAGGGTTACCTTCCAAGACAGTCTAAGGTGAACCAGAAATAGCCTTCCCATTTACCTATGTATAAACCCTAAATGTCCAAGAGACTAGAAGCTACCTTAACTATATCAATAGTTTGGGGGGATAGTCGCAAGCCTAATTCATATGCATGGGAAGGGTAGCAAAGCCCAAAACTCTATCTAGGATAGAATCCCCAGATGCGTAAAAACCTTGGTCTACTTTTTGACAAGGAATCAGAGGGTTATCTCCTCAGTCCAAGCCTCCACGCAACCTCATGGTTAACTCCTATTTGAGAGGAGCTTCCCAGATACTATCAACACAGAGAAGGAATTACCTATCAATTGGCCAACTACGTTTGAATTTAAGTACTTGTGGGGAGTTTGCACTTCCTATCCCACAAGTATAGCCTAATCTAGTAGGTGTATGACCCTATAAAACAAAACTTACTAATAAATTTTAAATTATAGCGTTGATTTTAAGGGTTTTTCTTAGTCAAAGGGTAAGTGGTGTGAATGACTATGATATATAGACTCGATAAGAAAAGTTAAAAAGGTGTATAAAATGAATTCCAAAGCAAATTATAACTACTTAGAGCAAGCTTCTTTTTTCTTTTTGTAAATATGAACTAATGAAATTACAACTAAGTAAGAGAAAGCTAAGACTTATTTTTTGTAATTTTTGAGATTTTATTCAAAAACTGAAAATAGAACTACAATATGCAATTCAAATGCAAATGTTTCCAATGTTTTTTTTTCACTTTTCAAACTCTTCAAAAATTACTATGCACCTAAATGCAAAAATTCTTGAGTATGCTTGAATAATTATACTATAAAGCAAGCAAAATGAAGTATATCAGACTTATAAGAACCGAAAATCAACCACCTAAGGAAGAGACTTGGCAAACACCTAGCTTGGGAAGAAACAATGAATGAAATCCACTAAAATCATTAAAAGGAAAGTGACAAAACTGAAACTACTTGGAAATATTACAGGGTACAAGGTATCTAAAATCCTAATCACTGATTCAGATACACAGCACTGAACCTATCGCCCAAATAGGATTATCCACTTCAAATTGCTAAAAGAAAGAAGATTCAAACAACAACAACTCAAGGGATTATTGAAGAGCACAAAGTATGGTGCATAGGGCTTTCAAACCTACAGTAAAATGCCAGCACTAGAAGACCCCAAAGCAAAGAAAAATCCAAATAAGATAGGGACAAGCAACCCTACCTAAAAATATTCTACTAAGAGATGTACGTGACTGTCTAATAGAACAACCCGCTTATTGTATGGGACTGTTCAGTATAGAAACCCGTGTATACAGGTTTCTGTACACTACTATGTAGCACAGCAACCCGCGTACCTGACAAATTTTTTTCAAAAAAATAAAAAATAATGAAGGTCTCTAAAACACTATTGCAAGTCAAAACCGGGATATAAAACCATACACTGAATCAGAGCAAAGACTGGGAAAGTATCTACAGGACTAACCCACAGCAAGCTGGACTCCCCAGTGGAGTTGCCAATTCTGTTGTTCAGGATTTAGCACCCTTGTAACCTAGGGTCTCGGGTTACCAGCTTACTACTAACCTTGCAGACAATCATCTTTACTAGAGAATAGAAAGGGAATAGGAATAAAGTCTTGACTTACCCGATTACTGACGGTTGATCCAAGCTTGATCTTCTCCCTCTCCTCTTCTCTCCAAAGCTTCTAGGGATGCACCTCTTTCACCTGTAAAGAGCGAATTCTCCAAGTACTATCTCATGCATGTATATATAAGAGGTTAGATAAACGATATGTGAAATACATAATCAAATATATTCATTAACCACGATACATGAAAGAGACTCAACACAATGTTGGAAGAAGAATTATCTTTATTAACAATCAGTGAATGAGATAAGAATACAACCCATCTTCTGAGACAAGGACTCCTTTGTAGCCAAAGGACTCTGAGTTTTGCTGCTCCAAGACTTCTGAAAATATACCACTGGCATAATTTTGGTCTCCAATCTTGATTGATTAATTCCCTCCACAAGGCCTCTATTTATACTTTGGGAAATAGAGAGATTTCGAAGGCTGGGGTGGTTGAAACGGTTGGGATAGTTAATGATTAGGGCCCAACTAATCTCCATTAATCATGTTTTATATTTTTTAAGGTCGAATTGAGGTGTACATGACTATGAATATAGGCAACCCGTGTATGCTGATGTACATGGGTTGCAATGCAGATAGTCGTGTATAGTACGCGAGTTGCAATGGAGATAGTCACGTACAGTATGCGGGTTGCAATGTATATAGTCACGTACGCAACTCAACACTTATAAAAATTATGTAGCAAGTTGGTTTAAAGGTAAATGCATCCCAATTCATGCCCATCTATAGTGTTTTCGCAAACTTCAATCCTAATATGTCCTTTTGTGTACCAACATAAGGAATGTCGGCACTCGAACGGAGAAGTGCCATTTGGGTTGATAACATTATCTCAATAGGGCAGTTGGGAGATAGCAGTTGTTTGTCTACGTTTGGAAAAATGTGGTGGAAGATGACTAAAGGAGCACTGGTAATAGAAAAAGGATATAGAATAGGTACGTTGTATTTATGTCCCCATAATACTGATTATTCTATCTCTGTATCTTCCACAGAAATAGGTGCAGCGTTGTGGCATCATAGGCTTGGACACATGAGTGAGAAGGGGATGCAGATTCTCCACTCAAGGAAATCGCTTCCAGATCTTAAGCATGTAATTTTAGAATTATGTGAGAACTATGTTTATGAAAAGAAAGAGTTATATTTATCCGGGTTTGGAAACAAAAGAATATTGAAAAGTTAGAGCTTGTGTATACAAATGTATGGGGACCAGCTCAGGTACAATCTCTCGATGTCTCTCGTTGTTATGTTACTTTCATTGATTATGCAACTAGAAAAACTAGGGCTTATTGCATTAGAAAAAAATCTGATGTGTTGGATAGTTCTAAGAAGTGGAAAGCTTTGGTTGAAAATGAGAAAGAAAAAAGGTTGAAATGTCTCAGATATGATAATGGAGGTGAATGCTACAGCAAGGAGTTTGATAGTTACTATTCATAGAATGTGATTTGCTGAGAGAAGATAGTCCTTGGAACACCATAATAAAATGATGTGTTAGAAAGGATGAACATAATGATCATGGAGCATGCAAGGTGTATGAGATTGATTGCATGCAGGATTTCCCTTACAGTTTTGGGTCAATGATGTAGATACTGCTATTTATTTAATAAATAGAGGGCCTTTAAGTGCTACTGGATGGTCGAATTCATGGACGGGTAAAAAGGTAAACTACTCATTTCTGAGAACTTTTGGTTGTTAAACATTTTTCCATATTGATAAATAAAATAAAACAAACCTTGATTCTAAATCTAAGAAATGTACCTTTATTGGATATGACATTGATGATTTTGAATATCGCTTATGGGATTTTGAAAATAAAAAAATAATTAGGAGTAGAGATGTAGTATTCAATGAAAATCTTATGTACAAATCAGTTGTAGGGAAAGAAAGAGGAAAAGGAAAACACATAGTACACAATGCTTTATGAAATCAAAGAGAATGAAGTTTCAAAGGCATAAGAAAATCAATAGCAGCAACATGTACCTAAAACTCATGCAAATGTAAGAAGATCTACAAGGCTAAGTAGACCCCCTGAATGATTCTCTCCTTCACTGTATTATTTATTGATGACTGATTCTGGTGAACCAGAATGTTATGAATAGGCAATGCAGGTAGAAACTAGAAATAAGTGGGAGAAAGGAATGAATGAGGAGATGGGCTCATTAGTAAGTAACCAAACTTGGGATTTAGTTGATTTTCATGTAGGAAAAAGGGCATTGCAAAATAAATGGGTTTACAGGTTGAAGGAAGAAGATGGAGAAAATAAGTAGTATAAGGATAGACGTGTTGTACAGGGATTTGAACAAAAGAAAGATATAGAATTTCATTGAATATTTTCTCATGTTGTTAAAATGACTTCAATTAAGACTATTTAAAGTCTAGTGGTGGTAGAATATTTGCATCTTGAACAATTAGATGTAAAAACAACCTTTATCCATGGGGAGTTGTAGTAAGAGATTTATATGCAAAAAACACATGGGTATGAGGTCAAAGGGAAGGATAGTTTGGTTTGCGGGTTGAAGAAGAGATTGTATGGCCTGAAACAAGCTCCAAGTGAGTGGTATTTAAAATTTGATAAGTTTAGGATAGAATAGGGTTATAGTAGATTCCATTCTGACCACTGTGTGTATTTCAAGAGGATTGATAATGGAATATATATTATCTTGTTGTTGTATGTGGATGACATGCTTGTTGCAGGGTCTAACATGCAGGATATAAATGTGCTCAAAAGGAAACTAGCTAGATCATCTGTGAAGAAGGATTTAGGTGTTGCAAAGTGAATCCTTGGTATGAGAATAACAAGAGCACGGGGGATTCACTTGTTGACCAATATCCTATCACGTTAGTTCGTATTGTGGGTTTTAAATTTCTTAAAAATCAGGCCAATATATTGCAGGTATTGGGGGGGATGAGGGGTTTAGGGTGGGGGGTTAGGGAGGTTTATAAGGATTAGGGTATAAAAAAGGGTGGTGGGGACATTTTAGATATTGGGAGGGGGTTTCAACAAAAGGAGTTTGGACCAATATCTACATAAATTAAGGGTATTCTTTAATACTCCATGATTGCACGTGCTATGTGAGAGGTTCACTAAGTGAAGCCCCCCGTGAACAAGAGATAGAAAAAATCGCAAATTGACATTTTTGTCAAGGTGAGTACATAGAAAAGGTGTTGGAGAGGTTTAGAATGTAGAATGAAAAACCAATTAGTACATCTTTGGCCGTCCATTTCAAATTAAGTAAGGGGATGTGTCCCAAGACACATGAAGAGGTAGAATACATGTCCAATGTTCCCTATTCATCAGAAGTTAACAACTTGATGTATTCCATGGTGTGCACAAGACCAAATATTGCACATGCAGTGGGAGTTGTGAGTACGTATATGAATAATCCAGGTAAAGAGAATTGGAAAGAAGTACAGTGTATTCTCAGGTATTTGAGAGGTACCACTTCTCATGCATTATGTTTTGGAGGTTCAAACATTGTTCTACAGGGATATGTTGATGCAAATATGGAAGGTGATAAGTACAATAGGAGGAGCACCATAGGGTATGTTTTTACTATAGGTGAAACAAGAGTAAGTTGGATTTAAAAAATGCAAAAGTTTGTTGCACTTTAAACAACAGAAGGAGAATATGTTGCTTCTACATAAGCTAGTAAAGAGATTATTTGGTTGCAGAGGTTCCTAGAGGAATTGGGTAAAAACCAGGAGAATAGCAGGTTTTAAAATGACATCCAAAGTGTCATTCATATTGCAAAGAACCATAATTTCATTTGAATACTATACAGATATAACTCAAGTACCATTTCATAAGATCTTTTCTGGAAGATCAACTATTAAAGTTGGAAAAGATACATGCTAGCCAAAATCTTGCAGACATGTTGACAAAGGTAGTAACCAGAGAGAAACTTGCTAATTTTCATTTAGACTTCAAGCATGAAGGTGAAGAAGAGGAATTTTGCAAATCCAATGTTTAGAGCATAGTCAAGCAAGTTCAGTCGTGGTGAAGTTGTTGTGATCAGACTCCAACTGGGAGATTGTTGGTTGTGGAGCCTGATTATTGTTCAGTTGTGTTTGTATCCTAGTTTTACTATACACTCATCCCAGCTAGGGGGTGAGGGGGCCAGTGATCTCCAGGCAGGGATTCAGGGGCGAATCCCCCAAAGGAATATTTTTGGGATGTTTGCTGGCCAACAATTTGCAGACCCATGTTATTGGGTGACTCGTACTATTTTCCCATGGTATTTCCCTTATAAAAGGAAAACATTGTAATCTAGATATGTATTGTATTGTATCATTGTAAAACAATCTCGGTGATTGTGTAAGAGAGATTGTGAAATAATGAAGAGGAAGTGTAGAGGGGTTGCTGGAGGTTGTATCCCTTATTTTTTGTTCGATGGTATAATAATAAAGGACTAGCAATTTCTGTCTGGACGTAGCCCATATTGGGTGAACCACGTTATATATGTGTCTCTCTGCTAATGTGTTTAATGTTTGCATCATGTTTAATCTCGAATTGTTTAAGTGTTATTTCTCTGGGATCCTATTTTCTAACAATTGGTATCATATCAAAAAGTTCTATTTGGTTGCTAAACTCACAGCAAACAAGGGTTCATGGTTCGAGTGGGAGAAATGGCAGAAGAAGGAAATTTTAGAGTCGATAAATTCAACAACCAAAATTACGAGTTATGGAAGATGGAAATGGAAGACTATCTGTACTAGAAGGATCTATACCTACTGTTGGGAGAAAAAACAAAACAAATGAAGACTATGAAGGATGAATAATTGGAGGTTCTTCATAGAAGGTCACTAACAACAATACGACTATTCATGGCTTCGTCGGTGTCTTTCAATATCTCAAAAGAAAAGAAAACAGAGGGTGTGATGAGCCCATTGTCTAAGCTCTATGAAAAACCCTTAGCTTCAAAAAAGGTATTTATAATGAAGCATTTATTTAATATGAAGATGTGAGAAGGTGGGTCTGTTGTTGACTAGTTAAATGTATTTAATATGTTTACCAGCAAGCTAAGTTCTGTAAAAATGAACTTTGATGAAGAGGTTAGGGCTCTTCTAATATTGGACTCATTTCAAGAAAGATGGAAAAACTTGGTCATGGTAGTAAGTAAAATTGTCCCTATTTCAAACACTCTTAAATTTGATGATGTTGTTGGTGTTATTGTTAGTGAGGAAATGCAAAGAAAAAGAACATGTGAGACATTGGGTATTTTATTGAACATGGAGAGAAGGGGAAGACAAAAGGAGAGAGGAAGGAGCCCATTTAATCGTAGCAAGTATAAAAAGGGCAGATCCAAGAACATATTTGGAAAGATAGAGTGCTAGAACTGTGGTAGGAAAGGACATCTGAAGAAAGACTTCAGAGCTCGAAAGAAGAAAGGAGACGAGAAACAAGAGACTAGTCATGAAGAAAATATACTAGACTTGATGTGTTAAAATATGCTTTGATTCTTGCATTGGATAATACTAGTGATTATTGAGTAGTAGATTCATGGGCTTCATGTCATGCTACACCCCATAGGAAATTTTTTCATGATTATGTTCCAGGAGATTTTGGACATGTTTTGTTGGGGGGTGATGTGTTGGTTGTGGAGCCTGATATTCCATATTTAGAGATGTTATTCAGTCGTGCATGTACCCTAGGATTAATATACACTTGTTCCCCAACTTGGGGTTTAGGGAAACGCCCAAAAAAAGGGCGTTTGTGTGAAACGCCCACGAGAAATGTTTGTTGGCCAACAGTTTTGCGAACCCATGGTATTGGGTTAACTGTAGTATTTTTCCCATGTTATTTCCCCTATAAAAGAAAGTATTGTAACACAACTTTGTATTGTAATATAGCATTGTAAACCATCTCTGTGATTGTGTGAGAGAGACTATGAGAGCGTGAAGAGGAAGTGCAGCAGTGTTGCTATAGCTTGTATCCCTTCATCTTTATGGACGGTAATAAAAGGACTAGAAATTTCTATGTCAACTTAGCCCATCTTTTGAGTGAACCACGTTATATCTGTGTCTCTTTGTAATGTGTTTAATGTGTTTTTGCATCTTGTTTAATTATTTAACTGTGTAATTGTTATTTCTCTGCAGTCATGTTTTCTAACAATTGGTATCAAAGCCAGAAGGTCTATTTGGCCGGTAAACTTGCAAGAAAGAAGAGTTCCTAGTTTGATTGGGAGCAATGGCACAATAGAGAAAGTTTATAGTCTAGAAATTTAATGGAAAAAACTATGAGTTATGGGAGATGCAAATGGAGGACTATCTATACCAGAAGGATCTGTACCTGCCATTGGGAGGAAAATAAAAAAGACCGGTGGCTATGAAGGATGAAGAATGGGAGGCTCTTGATAGAAAGGCACTGGGAACAATACGGTTGTGCCTGGATTCGTCGGTGGCTTTCAATATTTTGAAAGAAAAAAACAACAGAGTGTGTGATGAGCGCATTAGTGAAACTCTACGAAAAACCCTCGGCTTCGAACAAGGTATTTTTAATGAAGCGTTTATTTAATAAAGTTGTATCTAGGCTTATCCCAAGCTAGGAGTGGTGAAAAATGTTTTCATCTTATAAGTTAATAAACAAAGAAATATCATTTTATAACGTTTGGTTAAATGTGGTCATGTACAATTGGGAGTTGGTAGCATCAAACAGTTTATCCCAAGTTAGAAATGGTGAAAAATGTGTTTCATATTATAAGTTAATAGAAAAATAAATATCATTTTATAAAGTTTGGTTAAATGTGGTCATGTACAACTCGGAGTTGGTAGAATCCGAAAGTGTGTCCATTAGTAAAATACTATTGAGGTCAAGTTGATGTTTATCCAGGTAAAAGTGTGTCACTATAAAAAAACCATAAAAAGTGTGTAGACTTAAAGTCAAAGTCCGGTCCTATCCCATTGAAAGTATGTAGCAGTCAAGTCTGAAGACTTGTCTATCACAGTAAAAGTATGTGGTAGTAAAACCCGGTGGCAATAAAATCTAGGCTCTCACTTATTTCTAAAGTCAAGTATTTTAGGTAGAAATTAAATACAGTGTTACACAGAGAAATGAGAATAGTGATATGGAGAAGAACACAGTAAGAGAGAAAGGAGAGGAAGAAAAACTCTGAGAAAAGTTCCATAGCTCAAGGTCATGTTTTTTTTTTAATGTGTTGAGAACCCAAGCTCTGTAAAAGGTGAATCATCGAACTAAATTTCCAAGCATGTAAATGATGTATTATTCTCTTAGTATGTCAATATAATATTTAAACTTATAGTTTTATGCTTGAATGCATGTTTTATCTATGTCTTACATCTTATCCAGAATTAATGTGTGGATGTTGCTTACATTTAATGTTTGTAAAAGACATAAAGAATCCACAAATATTTCACCATATAAAAGTTTAAGTTTTAATATGAAAGTGCTATACACAAGTCTCATTTAATATTTTGGTTATATGATATTGTGAGCTTGTGGCAATAAAGTTTTATCCACGTTTATCCCAAGTTAGGAGTGGTAAAAAATGTTTTCATATTATAAGTTAATAGACAAAGAAATATCATTTTATAAAGTTTGGTTAAATGTGGTCATGTACAACTTGGAGTTGGTGGACAAATGAATATCATTTTATAAAGTTTGGTTAAATGTGGTCATGTACAAATGAGAGTTGGTAGGATCCAAAAGTGTGTCCACTAAAAGCATGTTGAAGTCAAGCGGATGTCTATCCAGTTAAAAGTGTGTTAGGATAAAAGCCCATAAAATATGTGTAGAATTAAAGTCAAAGTCCAGTTGTGTCCCACTGAAGTATGTGGCAGTAAAACCATGTGGCAGCAAATTCCTCTCTCACTTATTTCGGTCAAAGTTAATCCTCTCTTACTTATTTCGGTCAAAATTAACTCGTCTAAGAAAAGTTATTTCGGTAAACTATGTTATCCTTGCAGCTGGCCAATTAATTATCTTATACTTGGTTGGTCTCCATTGTCTTCTCGAAAAATTGATATCCTCCCAAATTGTTCATCGCCCAAGTTTTTTTTAGACATTGTATGACGTGATATGCATTGTCGGTTTGCTTTAAAGGTGAGGTGTGTTAGGATATCAGCATAATTAGTCTTCAGTGGATTGAAATGCGAATGGTATATTTGAATGGAGGGCACATTATTATTTTTCATGAACTTAAATAATGTATTTCGTGACCTATAGCTATGAATAAGACAGTTACTCCACAATAATGAAGTTTATAAATGCAGGATACTTACATGCAAGTGTTGGCTAAAATCTAAGGTATAAATTATATAAAATGTTTATATAAATTGATTCCAAATATTTAGAGATACAATAAACATATGAAACAGATTTACAAAATCTACACTCTAACTCAGAAACTTAGGGTCTAATATTTCTTAAAGTTGACGAGTGTAATCATTGTCAAGGGAACTTGAGTTTCTTGTTTTTGTTTGAGAAACTTAGGGTCTAATATTTCTTAATGTACGAGTGTAATCATTGTCAAAGTAACTTGAGTTTTTTGTTTTTGTTTATGTTAAATTGAAAACTTCTTAATTGCATTAGTGGATAAATATAAATAAGCATTAACAAAGTAACTTGAGTTAATGTACTTGCTTGATCCAAGTTTAGATGTCATTTTGTTACTTGTTTTAATGGTGGTTTATGAAAAATATAGCTCAAACATGTGCCTAATATCTCAAAAGAATGGAATTGCCTGTATAGACTCTGAGTGAAAAGTAATGGAATGGCCACTTAGGAAGTTGTTGCAATTGAAATGATGGAATTTATTTTTAAGGTTCGTTTTGTTTAAATCTATTAACTTTTAATTTCTTGTGGTTTTTGTTTAAATCTATTAACGATGGTCCAACAAAGTCTCACCAACAAGACAAACAATAACGTTTACGTTAGAAGGGGAGAGGTCTACACGATTGACCTTGATACCATTGCCCCGAATGCCAACACTTTTCCGACGGGTCATAGTCCATATCGTAGCTTTTGTTTAAAAATTGAAGACGAAGACTAAGGTTCAAAAAGGGTGTGTGGCCCTCCAAGGCACGCTAAAAAACCTTATTTAAACCACCTTTTGGAGCCACAAGAAACCTAAGTTATTCACCATTTCTCTGCACAGATCTCGATGTGCCGATACACGCATTTATGTCTACGGATACTGAGGTGGGAAGTAGATTCTGTAGAGTCCATACATGCATGAATAGGGTGTTCTTGATTTGTGTGCCAGAGGAGGCCTCAGCCAAAACAGGTTGAGTTTATACCCATTTTTATCAAAATTTCAAGAGGATCGCCATGGTGCTGTCTGTTTTTGTTTTTTAATGACATAAGAGAGAAGTGTTTCCAGAACTCATGTATGTAAGATTCTGAAGACTTAACAAGATCAACCTTGTCATTGGAAGTGGCATAGAGACATATCCCAGGAGGAGTGGACTCCGCTATCATTTGTTGTCTATCAAATTCATGGTTTGCATACTATTTATTTGCTTATGTGTATGATTTAAGAATTTAAAATTTCATCTTTTAAATCCTTTTTATGAGTTTTAACATACAAATTTCACATGCAATTTATATGGTTAATAAGATCCTAAAATTTTCAAATCAAGTTTGGTATCAAATAAGCTTAACCATTGCATTGTGAGTTTGTGAATGTTAACAAGATATAGGGAGAACTTGAATAATTTCTCCCATAAATTTATTCAAGAAGAGGAAGAATGGCTTCACAAGAAGGAGAAGAAGTAACTTCCTCAATCCCATCTGAACTAGAATTTCTTAAGGCGTTCATTACGATGCAAACAATGGTGGAGGAGCTTTATCAAGAGCGGAAGGGAGATGAACAAGGTGGTCCATCTCATACTGAATGTAAAAAAGGAGGTAGTGAGGACACTCCTACAATCCCACCATGTCCATTGTCTTATATTGATGGTTCTTTACATTCTCCATTTGAAAAGCAAAAGAAAATTGATGAAAAATTTGACTTTAATGTTCCTCAATTAAAGCTTGATATTAAGTTTGAATTACCTATTTACAATAGAGAACTTAATGTTGAAAAATTAGACAATTGGATCCGTCAAATAGAATTTTAATGTAGGATTCAAAAATTTACTGAAGATAGCATCAAAATTCAAGAGAAAAACACAGGTCATTAAGATATTCAAGCAAATGTTCTTGAAGTAAATTCTTTTGAGAGTAATGCAAAATAGTACAAATCAACTTGTAAATGACATTAAGTTCTTTCAAAATCCTATTCAATGGATTAATAAATTTTTAATTTGCATCACTCTACGATAGAAGTGCATACTTTTATTCCAAAGAAGAGTACCAAACCCTATTGATACTAAATAGAAAAGAAGATCCTCAATAGCAGATAATGGAAGGAACGATAAGTGGCAGAGACATAGTGGGCATGCTGAGAACCATTTTTCAAACATGGATGGGAGTGAGGATTATTTTCAGAGAGTTGGAACCATTGTCTTATGAAACAAATTTAGAGGTAGCATTGGAATTGGATAACCTAAGAGCCCATAAGATACAACTAGGGAAGGATTGGAAATTAGTAACAAGGTACCATAGGATATAACTCCCACCCCAATCATATCCAATAGGGAAAAATCTAGGTCAGTCTTTGAGTTCACTTGCACAACAATCTAGCAGTCAACAATATGTAGGGAAAACAACTCCATTGTCTTTTATGCCACATGTAGGTCAATGGCCACCTAGAGGCCAAGATTATGAATACCTATGCATAGACAACATTACCTAATAGAATCACCCCAAGTACCTATGCACAGAAAACAATCACTAGATAAACGGAAGAAGAACAAC